>VDFB02271358.1:354198643-354451588 GCA_007258455.2 Sequoia sempervirens | reverse complement strand
ATTTGCATTATAACTCTTACACATTTGAAACCACTCTCAAACATATTGAAACTATATACATGAAATATAACTTAAAGTATAAGAAAGTAAATGTCTATATGTAAATGTCAACTTACATGTATATAGTTTCCCTGAAAAAAATAAGAAGAGAAAAAAAAGAGTAGAAAAAAATTTCTATGCAGACCAAAACGTGAGCACGTTATAACACGCTTGCATTTTGGCAATGCTTTTTGGCATGTTTTGGTAATACATTTTGATGCATTTTTTGAAATTCATTAACAAGAAACAAATTTCAATACAAAACATAATGTGAGCACGTTTTAATGCACTCACGTTATGTCTTGCTTTGGGAATCCCCAAGCCTTAGGCTTGGATTTGCTTTGGATTTCCAACCCAAATGCTTGGAGTGCCTTCCCAATGTCCTAAGATGTGTTTTTGCATATTCTACAAAATTTCATATAATCTCATTTGTGGCAACCATCAAGTTTGCACATGTTTCAAGTTCGAGTAAATCAAAAACTTGGGTAATGTTAGGCTTTCTCTTAGCTATTTAACAATGTAATTTTTTTCACATTTTAACTATGTTAAGGCTTTCATCTTTAATTTCTTTTGTTTGTGTGTTAATTTTTTGTCAAAAACCAATGTTTAGTATCTTTAACTTTATTTTTTAACCATTCATTGAAATTTCAAATAAATTATATTTATATAAACTAGACTCCATTCTACACATTAAAAAGAAATGATTCTTGATTAGTTTTCAAAAAAATTAGGAGTTCCATAACCAAATTTATATTTTTCAAGATGTGTCTACTTTGAAAATTTGTAAGAAATAATATATTCATTAAAAAATAATGAGAAAAATTAGGCATAAACTACATGATGGTAGCTAATTTCTCATCAAAGCATTTTAAAAATACCAAAAAAAAATTAAACTTTTGAGGGAGCCACAACAAACACTATGTTATGTTTTTTAACAAAAACAACACCATTTTTTTTGGCTCCCCTTTTTGAACCCCCTAATCTCTACCATTTAAAAAATAAAATAGTAGTTTAGAAAGTAGACTCGGAGCATTATGATTTTTGTTTAAATGTTGCATCTAAATTTTTTGAGTGTAACTATCCCCAAATTTTCATCCAAGGTCAGTATTTCCTGATTTTAGAAAGAAAAAAAAGTGGCCACTTAAGACCCCTTTTTGGCCCCCCATCTTCCTACACTTATCGTATGGGTTCCTAACCAAATGAAGACTCCAAAATAAACATAAAAGAAATGAATGAAAATGAGTGGGATATGCGAGAATTTGGAGCATTGAATGAACCTTGATCTCTTAATTATGCACTTATTAGGTCAAGTAATTTTGGAGGGATGCATAAGGCAAGCTGCTGAGTGGAGCTAAAAAAGGGGGCAACACATGATTAATGCTCTCAATTGGACGTTTAGGGTGGTGAAGTGTTCCTATGCCACACATCCATCTAACCCAATGCCTAGTTTTCTTCACATTTCCTTTAGAGGTGGACCTACTCCACTGTCGGGTGGACCCCAAAATGGGCCTATTAGGAACACCATGGACCAATCAGTGTGTGACACGTGGTGGGGTGGTAGAAATGGAAAAAAAATTAGGTGCACAAGTGGCAGGGTGATGTGGTGGGAATTTTTTTTTGGTTTATAATAGGATATTGCAATCCCCAACAACAAAAGTAAACAACCATCAATTGAACAATATCTTGTAGTCTAGAATGTACATAAAAAAAATAGCCAAAAATTTGAAGATGTGTTTTTGTCTCTTTCGCTGCATTCTGAGTTGGTGTTACATGATTTGGATTTGGATTTGTATTTGTAAATTGACTACAACTTACATGCAACAGTGTTGAACAATTAATTCCAACACAAAATCTCGTACAACTTACATGTGGGCTAATACTCAAACTAACATCACTAACAACAAATAGAGGGATGTATATGTTCAATAATTCTTGAAACAAGGCGTGGTTCTTTAGTAACGGGTTTGCATGACTACTTATCTATCTTTCTCACTGCAATTCCCTATGGTCCACCTTGATTTTTCTTTCCTTCCTATCTTATTTCTTTTGAAATCTCTCTTGCTCACTCTTCTACTCTCTTTCCTTCTTTTTTAAATGTTTGAGCTGCTCTCTTTCCTTCACAAATTTAGTTATTGTCGAAATAGATTGGGATTCAATTGTTTCAATCACTTGGTTGTCAATTTTTTCCTCCTCTTCCTAGCCAATACCTTGAGTTTCCTTGCTGAAATCTACATAGTAATTTAGCAATTGTGGTATGGGAAATATGATAAATGGAGATGGGAAAGAAAAAGTTCCCTACTCTTCTTCCCAATTTGTAAGTCAATACCTAGTCTCATTTCTCCCTTTTCCAACCAAGATGGTTGGCTAGGGGTCGAGGGAATACTTAGACCATCATTACCCAAATTCATAGCTCCCTCTACCAACCAAGATAGTTGGCTAAGGGTCGAGGGAGGACTTAGGCCATCATTAAGTTCATGAAGTTGGTTGTCCATCATGTCATTAGATTTTTGTTTTACTATTGAATGAGTAGCATTATTATGTCATGTATCTTGTACATCTTTCTGCACTTGACATTGGGATGCACACTGCAATGTGTGTGTGATTTCATCTGTCGACCATTCTCGTTATGTTGTTGTCATCTTTCTTGCAATAGTAGTAATTGCCACAACTACCTCAGAAAGTTGAGGACTATTGTGTGCCTTTACATTAGGTTCTTCTTCAAGGGGGATTTAACCCCTCTTTTACATGCAAGCAACCTTGTTGTGGCTCTCTTCTTCACTGGCATGGTCCTCATGTCAACTTTATATTGCACCTATAGACATTAGGAAACTTGTTTCAAACAATGATAACAACCATCAATGAACACACTTAAAGTCAAAGTGATGCACAAATATATTATTTTTCTTTATTGTACATGTTAATAGTTTATAATGCAAAATTTGCTAACAGATTGATTTTTATTTGATCCTTCTACTTTGTTTGAAATGCAAAAGTTGATAACTATTTGAATTGAACTGAAATCAATTGGTCTTATGCACTTAGAGTGGATTTGATGTAACAATCACATTGTTAGAACAAAAATGCATTGAAATTCATTAACAATATAAGTTGAAAGCCTATATATTGAGTTACAACTGAGTGTGAAACATTTAAATTGCATACATCATATTGGAATTCCCATGCATAAAGAATATAAATGCAAACCCAATAGGTTGGGTGTAAGAATCACATTGTAAAGAACATAAATTATATGGAATTCATTAATAGTATAAGTTGAAATCCCATATATTGAGTTACAAGTGAGTTTGAAATATTTACATTGCATATAATAGATTGGCATTCCTAGGCATATAGAATATAAAAAAAAACCCAAGAATTGAATTGAACTCACTTGATGTTATGAACTTAGAGAAGATTGGTGAAACAATCACATTATATACAACATATATGCATTGATATCCATAAATAGTATAAGTTGAAACCCTAGATATTGAGTTATTGGTTAGTGTGACAAACAATTACACTACATATAAAGATTGGCATTCCCAAGCATATAGAATATAAATGAAAACCCAAGAATTGAACTAAAAACAGATGATATTATGTGCTTAGAGTAGATTGGGTGAAACAATCACATTGTATTCAACATATATACATTGACATTCATAAATAGTATAAGTTGAAACCCCAGACATTGAGTTAAAGGTTATTTTGACCAAACATATTGGCATTCCCAGGAATAAAGAATATAAATTAAAAACCCAACATAAACAATATCAAGTTGAAACCTTAGATATTGAGTTATGGTTTTCTTAAAAACATTTGCATAGTATACAATGGATTGGCATTTGTAGGCATAAAGAAATAATAGCAGTAGAATACATGCAACTTGATACCATGATATTGATGTTGCTTCTACTTTTTTTGTGACTACCTCTAGGAAAATGTAGATATGAATATGAAAATGAAAGTGAGATGTGCTAAATGGAAATGGGCAAAGATTGAGTAATACATTTTTGAATTTGTAAATCTCTTTATATGTTTAATGTTGGTTTGGTATGGAGTCTTTAATTTCTATCCTTTTTCAAATTTGAAAACTTGTTTCAATTCCTTCAATTACAAAGTTTGTATGTATTTATGGCATGCAATCATTGTTTGATTCTCAAGCGATTTTGGTGGTTGCAGGTGGCAAAAGAGGAGAAGGCACCAGTAGTTGTGCACTAGAATTTGATCGATGGAACACATTTGAATGATTGATTTTCCTTGAGTGTTGTGTTTCTAGGAAAGTGGGATAGAGGAGTGGGTTTTATTGGATTTGGTGATGGGAAAGTCTTGGTTCTTAGTTGTTCTTGTGGCATCGAATCTTTGAAAATATTGTTGGTTATGTAATTCACCAGGTGATATTTAAGCGGAGTGTGGGTTATACTAATTTCATATTTTGGTTGCCTGCTTTCATGTTATGGGCCATTCAATAGCAATTTAGATTGTATGTTGGTGGTGTCAGATGGGCTATGAACATTCTTTGAAATGTAAGATGGAAAATAATTATTTGTGTTTGGGATAAATACAAACCAATTATAAAACAATTCATATCGGTACAATGATTCGACTATTTTTGTTTACTTTATGGATAAAAATTGTTTTACAATTGGATATTAAGGCACTCTACTATGGGGCCCATGGAGGACTACTTTTGTCCCCACTATTGGATCCTGCTCCACTATGGGCCCCTGTAATGCCCACATTTTACACCCTAAACATCCTAAAAAATCTACAATGAATTTACTAATTTTGCAATTTTTATTTTTTTTGTTTACTTAAAAGATAATAACATCATTATCCACTACATATAGCTATACTAATTAGAAGCAACGATAAATTTTGATTTACTATTTTTAACAATATAGTCTACTTATTTAGGGTCGACTTAGCGTACCTCTTACATTCCATTGTGCTGAAGTTGCCTCGCTCCCAATACATGTACCTGCAAGGTCTACATGACTCGATACACACATATTTTCAATGGTAGTTAGCACATGTTCACCAAAAAAACTATACACATCAATGGTAGTTTACAACATTGGGAGAAAAGGACAAGTCTATAATCATGACTCAAAAAGAAAAACAATCCTAAGGCCCTGACCGAATTCCTCAAGGGCTTGTCTCTGATGGCCTTTCCTACGTATTGTTGACGGTCGAAATGGCACAATCAACCTGCAAACAAAATATTGCTACTCTGTTTCTCCTGAAAGTGAAAGGAAACACATGGATGCCTTAGCTCCCAAGTTCTTTGTAGTTGGTTCTCAACTGTGCTAATGTTGCTCAATTGGTCAATGTAATAGTAATATTCAAGGGGCCTGCTAGTGTGAGCTTCTGGATTGTTCTAAGATCAAGCATGAAATGAAACCTAATTTAATTGGGGTTTTTAAAGAAACAACAAAAGATATATCAGGGTTTTGGGACAGAAAAGAACAATAATTCATCCAATTTTAACCAGATTTGTTAGCTTCAAGGAATTTGTTAACTAAAACTGCAAAACAAAGTAAACTTAGTGATTGACACACAACCTCTTTCATTCACAGTGCTAATTCAAATAATAGATTTTAAGTTACCATTTAAATAAAACACAAAATAACATTTCACTCCTTGAAGACTTCACAAATCAAATGATTAACTTAAGATAAATATCATTCAGGAACACAATATGAAGTAGATTAAACTCTGATTGCTTCTACTGTTAATGAAACAGATAACCAATATTTACAAGGCTGGAACAATCACCAGTGTACAGAGAACTTGTGATTCCATATTGTTTCCAACTACACTAAGAAAACTTGGAAAATACATTACAGCCAATACTGAACTTTACTACTAGACAAGAAAACAAAAGAAGCTCTCATTACTCAGAATCAAGATGCAACTCTATCTCCTGCTACTAACTGACTAACTCCTAGATTTTAGTTCTAATTCTAACTGTCTCTTAAAAGTTCTAACCTTTACAAAAAGGCAAGAATGCCATATATATAGAATGTACCAAAAGAATGTGTTGTCCCCCTGCATTAGGGTTTAAAAAATATTTGCTTCCAGGAGAGTCAGCTCTCAGATCTTTCTGAGAAGAGTCAAAGTTGCATTCAATGTGTAGCCCTGCTATCCATGCTGATGAAGGATTTCTATCCTTAGCAAAAGCCTTTTAGATCTTTTTGGTAGCTGCAACATTAACTCTTCTATCTTCGTGTCCACCTTCGAACTTTGTTGGAGTCGCCTTGAATGCTTAGAATATCTCCATCAATATTGATCTACCTCTTTGCCAGTAGTCACTACAGCTGTCCCTATGAGTCACAGTTTCTTCTTCTCTTCGACTTATTTTATGTTATGGACTTCTCTATATGTTGACCGTCCTCTGGAAGCATCATCGGGCCTCCTTACAGATCTGAACTTCGTCGACCGAGCCGATCCATCGTCATCTGCTCTCAAAAGGAATCCATCTTTCTTGCATTATGTTAGTCCTTTCCACATGGGTGGTCAATCGGTCAATCGGTCAATGGCCCACTTTTGGTCCTTCTGATTGGACGACCACATGCCACGCTAGATTCCTAAGCATATAAGAGTGGTCTTCCTTAAATCGCATGTCGATGAGACACTCATCGTGTCTCCCCGATGCGATTATCGCTTTTATCAACCATCGGCATGACACCAGACAGTCGCCGTGACCTCATAGCAAAGCCCCTTCATTTGTTTGGAGTCTCCCCGATTTCCTCCTGTTGACCTTCTTGCGCCAGCTTCTTTTTGTTTCAACGTGACTTTCTTCCTTCGCCAAGACACTATACCGAAAGGGGAATCCTTCGGCGAAACCCTGCAACTATTGGGGAGACATCTCCCCGATTCAAATCTGTCTCGCCAATCTCAAATCTCATATCGTTGAGACCCTCGAGCCTCGGCTAGACCCCTTGCCGAAGGAAAAATTATTGCCAGGCTTAGACCATTGGTGGGACCTTTCTCTGTCGGTGGGACTTCGTTCTGCGGTGAGACTCTATACCGACCGAAACTCCCTTTTGCTAAACTCCGCTGTCGCCAAGACCCTTCCTGTGGTCATACCGATATGCCCCCTTTTGTGCCCTATCAACGTGACCAAATGTATTCGCCGAGACCTTCCTCTGAAGGAAAGTCTTTCGCCAAAGGGTGCACCTTTTATTGGCAGTCGGTGAGACATAAGAGACTCAGGGAGACCCTCCACCGAAGACATAACTCCTGCCGAAGTGTCAGCCCGGCCCCTGCTAGTCGGTAGGACATAAAGAAGTCGCCGAGACTTCACCCTGAAGTCAAAATCTCCCACTGATATATATTCTCTCTACTGTCGGTCGGTGAGACATAAGGATCTTGCTGAGACCCTTCGCCGAAGGAAAAATCCTATGCCGATGGGAAGCTCCTAGTCACCGTGACCTCGATTGATGTCTTGTCGATAGTTGACTGCACATGAATTTCGCTCACCGTGACATCTCTGGGGCCTTGTTGACCTTTGCCTTAGCTTATTTTTATGACCAACTGGATTGGGGAATGCATCCCAGCTGAGCTTCCCTAGCAAATATCATCATGCATAGGATTTAATCCTGCAAAAGAAAGGTCTGAATTAGTCCCCAGAGCATATAAAATATATTATAATAAACTATTCACCATTGCTTATAATTATTTTACTAAATTCCTAGCAAGAAGAAAACCAACTAAGGTTGAGATAGAACCAAGATTAAATAAGATAGATCAAAAGTCAAAATTAGGAGGAAAACAAAAGAATTTCAAAGAGGAAAGCAAGTAACCAAAAGTAAAAAGAAACCAGAAATAGAAAGGGGGACCCATTTTGTTCCAACCCAAAATGGGGGTGGTTATGCAAGACATAACAAATGGTGACTCGGCTGGAAAAATGGCTTAACCATTTTTAAGAAGCTGAAGGCTTCAGCTACCCAGAACTCCTGGTTCATGACCGGCAAAACTCCAGTTGGGTCAGTTTTAATAAGCAAGGTTGAGCTAGAAGCTCAAATGTAAGCCAACAGTAACTAGCCTTGAATCTATGTGTGTGCTTGATAGTGCATCCTCCTTTCATAAAGTTTCCTTATCTTTCGAACAATAGTGTGCAAGATTCGACCTACATGAGTTGATTCCTTTCAGCTGTCGTGCAATGATATCCTGGGCATTGCTCCGCTGCCAGTCAGGCGTCTATAACCCTGATGGAGATACCTCTAGTTTCCTCACAATATTGCTCTACTTGAATCACCTATTCATATTTAATCTGTTTTCTCTTTAGGTAATTTTTCTTTTTCTTTTTTTCTCTCTTTTTTTTTTGTTTTCTCATAGAGTTTCAGATATTCCATTTAGTTCTTTTTCAATATGTTAGATGTTTAACATCTGTTTTGGGTTGAAAACTACCATGGACCTCAAGACAACACTTGGGAATTGGATTTTTCACTCAAATCTTGCAACACCATAGTCCTAGGATAGATATACCCTTACAAGAGGAGATGTTCTTAATGATTTGTGAAAGATTCAGAGGAGCTAATGAAGTTTACTTACTTTGCACCTTGTCTTCAAAACTCTCACAACTCTTATTGACAAAAAGCATGAAACAAAGAGTTTAGGAGAAAATCACCCAATCAAAAATCTTGAAAATACCTGAACCACTTCTCTCCTAGCCACCAAAGTATACTTTAGATAATCAACCACAGTTTCAGATGGAAGGGACAGATCAACCCCAAAGATCAAAACAAAAACAAAAACCACAGAACCAGGAAAACAAAAAGACAAAAAGGAAAGACAAAAAAACAACCAGCAAACTTCTTACAAACAAAAAGCGAATTACTTACACAAAGAGCAGCAGGTTATTTACAAGAAAACACACAGAAAGTATTTACGAAAATACAAACTATTTACAAATAGGAGACAAATAAACTATTTACATGTAAAACAAAAATTAACAAGCTTTATGACTCAAAATAGTGCTTGAGAAACTATCCATTAATAGGAAATGGGACAGGTTCTCCAGTTAGAGTACTTAGTCTGAACGCATTTTCCCCCAAGATCTCAGCAACCTGATAAGGACCTAGCCAGAGTTTGTCAAATTTCTGGTGGCTGCCCTTCTTTTCACTAGCCTTATCCCACAGCAATACCAGGTCAGATATCCTAAAAGCCTTGATTTTAGCTCTTTTGTCAAACCAACGTTTGACAATGGCCTGGTGCTTAAAGAATTGTTGCAATGCGGCATCTCTCTATTCTTCTAATTTCAATAGAGCAGCTAGTCTGACTTCTATCCTATTGTCACTAGAGTAGAATTTCTGCATGAACTCAAGGATAGGTATTTGCGGATGGATAGGAAAGACAGGCTCTTGGTCATATACCAGCTTGAATGGTGAGGTGTTTAAAGTAGCCTTAATCCTAGTCCTATCTTCCCATAATGTGAATCCCAGCTGGGTATGCCAGTCTCTAGGGTTATGCTCTAACAATTTCTTAATTACCCCTAAGAGATTCTTATTGGTTGACTCTGCAACTCCATTGCCTTGCGGGTAATAATTTGAAGAATACTTCAAGATAATCTTGTGATCATATGCCCAAGAAATAAACTCGGTAGAAGAAAAGGCAGAGCCATTGTCACATACCAAAGCGAAGGGTAACCCAAACCTTGTAGTGATGCACTCGATGAGGAACTTGATCACTACCTCTGTGGTGCTATTCTTACAGGGTATAGCCTCTGTCCATCTTGTGTAATAATCAGTAGCAGTCAAGATAAACTTGTGTCTTGTAGAAGAATTCGAGTTAATCATCCCAATAAAATCCAGTGCCCATTGGGCAGATGGCCTTACCTCATAGACAGGCTGCAATGGCATAGTTGCATGGCGTTCCTTTGATGCAAAAATCTGACAGGTGTGACATGCCCTCACATGTTGATGGGCATCTTTGAATACATAGGGCCAATAATAACCAAATCTGAGGATCTAGTGTGCCAAAGAATCTGTAGACCTATGAACTGTGCCATGTTTCCCATGAAACTAAGAGCTCACATGTTTAGCCTCTTGATGATCAAGGCATCTCAGGTATACTCCTTCAAAATTCTTCATGTATAGCAACCCTCCTTTGAGCATGTAATGAGAACTCTTCAGCCTCAAGGCTCTCCTTTGAGTTGCATTCATTCCTTAAGGACAACGATTGTTGAGCATAAAGCAAATGGTATCAACATACCATGGGTCATTAGAGAAAGTCTGGGTCATATATTGTTGATAGACGATGTTGTCGCCAGCATTCGTCATAGACTTGGATAAACCCGTGCCCCTAACTAGCTTCATGGGGTGTATCTCCAGGTTGAATTCTTGTAGGATGGCCATCCATTTGCCTCTCTTTTCTCCCAGCTCGCTCTGCATGAGTAGGGATTTCACAGCCACGTCAGGAACTACAGCGATGACTTGGCTCCAGAGGATGTAATGCCGGAACTTCTTGACAGCTTGAACCAGCACAAAAGCTTGCTTCTCCAGAGGTGGATATTTTATTTCCACATTTTTGAATGGAGAGCTCATGAATGCAATCAGCCTCTCCTCTGCCTCTCCTCTTCGTTGAGTTAAAACAACCACGCATGAATGCTCAGAGGAAAAAGAGTAGATGTAAAACAGTCTAAGATAGTCGGGGCTAGTGAGCACGGGTGCTTCTGAGATGGATCGGTTGACTTGTGAGAACGCAGCCTTTGCTTCCTCAGTCCACTCTATCTTGGCATCTTTCTTCATCATCTCATTCAATGGTTTCACGATTTCAGCAAAGCCCGTGATGAACTTTCTCACAAAGTTGATTTTCCCAAAGAAAAACCTCATTTCTTTCTTGCTTCCTGGCCGGGTGATCTTCAGAATGGATTCGACTCAATTTGGGTCGATTGATATTCCTCTTTCAGAAATTATGTGTCCCAACAGCTTCCCTTCAGAAACCCTGAACACGCACTTTTTTGGATTCAATGAGACACCATATCGGATGCACCTCTCAAGAACTTTGGCTAAGTCCGTAGCATGATTCAGTCGGTCCTTGGAGAACACTGTCAAGTCGTCCATATAAACAATGATGCACTTACCAATCAGATCCTTGAATTCCACGTCCATGGCGCGCTAAAAGGTGGCCCCGGCGTTTATCAGACCGAATGGCATCCTCCTGTATGCAAACGTTCTCCACTTTGTAGTGAAGGTTGTCTTCATTCTGTCTTCATAGTCGACCATTACCTGATTATATCCAAAGTAACCATCTAGGAATGATATCATTTGAGACTCATTGATAGTCTGCAGAACTTCATCCAGAGAAGGGAGTGGGTAATTATCCTTTTCTGAGGCTCTATTCAAATTTCTGAAGTCGACACACAGCCTGATCTCCCCGTTTTTCTTACGAACTAGGACTAAGTTAGCCACCTAGGTTGAATGGCATACCGGGAAGATTATCCTTGCCGAGAGTAATTTCTAAACTTATTTATAGATCAATGGTTCAATCAGGGCATTGACAGTGTGCTGCTTCTGTTGGAAGGGTTTAACTTTGGGCTTCAAGGGAATAGTGTGAGTCATAACAAAGGGATCAAATGTCTTTAAGTCTTCATATCCCCAAGAAATTGCAGAAATATCTTTCTTAAGTGCTACCAATATGTCTTTTATGATTGCTTCAGGGTAGGCTTTCCCTATGTAGACATTCCTTTCAGGACCAGAATCAGCTAAGTTAACTATTTCATATTCACCTCCTTTATCCTTAGCTGATATCTTCTCTCGAGCCCTTGGGTATGGATCAAAAATTCTTTCTAAAGCAACCATTCCCTTGGGAATGCTATTATTCTTTAAATTAAGGACCCCTTTTGTATCACATTCCTCAGGATTCCAATCCTCTTGATCTCTGTTGGACTCATCAATAATTTGCCCCTCAAAAACATCTAAGCTTGCTAAGAAAGCCAGAATATGTCGATCATCATCAAAGACTTGAAAGTTCTTGATGTTGTCAGGAACTGTAGGGGTGGAAATTAATTCCACTGAGAATTTCTTGAGGTTAGAGCCTTGCATAGGTTCCAGGGTGCTTGCAGCAACAACCAATGAATCAGCTACCTGATTTTCTTCTCTAGGGATTAAACTAATCCCAAAGGCATCAAAGTCTTCAATTAGATTCCATACCCTGTTTCTATATGTTTCCAGCCTTTTATTGTGACAGGTGTACTGGTTGCATACCTACTTGATAACAATTTATGAATCTCGCTTGACCGTCAAGGCTATGACATTCTTCTTATGTGCAAACATCAATCCCCGTGCCAAAGCTTCATACTCTGCTACGTTGTTTGTGCATCCAAATTGCAACGTGTAAGAAGCAAAGAAGGTTTTCCCTTTCGGGTTGATTAGTTCAATCCCAACACCACAGCCTGTCTTAGATTTGGATCCATCAAACGTGAGAGTCCACAGTTGATCACGGGTTGGAGTTGATTCTTTTAAAGTTGTTATGGGTGCTTGAATTAGATGAGTCACAATCGGGGCCGCTTGATCTTTTGCATCAGGCATAGGGAGAGGATGCTCTGTAAGTTCTTTAGATGCACTCTCCAACTCTTGCTTAGTTATATCATCTAACCTGTGGCTATCCTTCTGACAACCTCTTGTGTCTTTGGTTAACCCCTTGGGTTTTGGTATATTCATGAGTGCAGGGGTATCAGGAAAATCTCAGAGTTGTTCCACATAAACATGTTGGTTTGGAAATGTAACTGAGTCAAGTTCAATTTGAGAAGGAATCTCCTTTGAAAGTATTTTATCCCTGGTTAACATGGTTGCTTCCTTGGCCTCAAATGAGAAGTGGTCTGCAATGGTCTCCAGGCGACTTGAGCCAGCTTCTCTACTTTGGGCAGCATGATTTAAAATGTCAATGCAGGGTTGGCAAGTTAATTCAAAGTGATTTTGGTAATGCACCCTACACCAGTTAGGTAGAAGAAGACTCTGCAGATAGGTATCTTCCCCTAAGACCAACTGATCTTGTTGTAGTTTTCTAACTAATGCCTGCTGATTTTCATCAATCATAAGATCATGGAGCTTTTGTATGGGCAGATCTTTAGGATCAAGAACAAAAAAGGTTAAAGCTCCCTCTCTTTTATAAACACCTATCCCAGTTTTGAAGTAGGTTACCTCATTGGGGCAGTCATACTGAGTGATGCTATGCTTGAGGCGGGGCTCACTTTCAATCCTAATCTGAGTAGGAATTCCTCTCCATGGTAGATGCATATGTGAAAAGTCAAGGGAAAGATATCCCCCTAGACTCTTCATCAAATCTCTGCTCAGCAACATACCATAGGTCTCAGGAATGTCTGCCACTTGAATATCTATGTTGGTTAGGATCCTAGGGTCTGATCCTACTTGCACATGTATGTTTCTTAATTCCCCTACCACATTAACCTTTGTCTTGTCCAGTTGAATGACCTTCTTATTCATCTGAATGGGGTTCAATCCCAACTTCTTATATATGGAAAACGGCATGACATTGCCAGAAGCCCCTGAATCCAACAAAAAATTATGTAGCTTCCTCCCACAAATTCTTAAACTTAAAAGAAAAGGTGGAGTACCTACCTTGTTTCTGTACAAGCCTGCATTCACGTCCCCAGCACCTGTGTTACCTTGTTCTTTCCTTTTGACATATCAGCTTGTTCTAAAGCCTTCAACACTATCTCCCTTTGAGCAGGGCACCACTTTAAGATGTCAAAGAATGACAAAGAAGTTTTATGTTTCTGCATCTCAGAAATAATATCAAATCCCATGTTATAGCTTGAGTTATTTTTGGCAACACCAAGTGAGTTACCTTTGTTATGGAAGTCGGGTGGGCATTTTGGTGGAGGAGGATTATTATCAGCACTTTCATTTGGAGGCACCATGTGATTAGGAGGTGTTGATGTAGTGAATGGACCCTTATTCTGATTCCTCAGGAAGTGCCCCCCTTTCGTCTGAAAAGCTTGAGCATCATATGAATCTTCCTCTAGCTCATTCTCCTCTTGCCTTGGGAATGAAGGCTCCTCTTCAAAGATGTCATAAGTCATTGTTGTATCTACTGATCTGCCTCCCTTGTGAGGGTTCCCTTGGAATGTTTGGGCATCTTCCTGTGCCATCTTGACCATCTTCTCCACTTCAAGGCAGTTCACCTCAGAATGGGTTGCAGTATCATGTAGCCTACACCAATTGGTCATAAAGTTGAGGTCATCCACATTTGCAGTATGTGCTCTCTCCTCATTTGTTTGATAGTTGTGAGAGACTCCACCATTATTGGGCCCTGTATTCCATTGCATGTTATTGTTTGGACTTTAGTTATACCCTCTGTTTTGATTTTGATATCCTTGATTAGAGGAGTTTTGGCCCTGATAACCTCTTTGGTTGTAATTTTTATGATTCTGATAGCTACCCTGATTGTTTTGGGAGGGGTTCAATCAAAGTTGAGCCATGTCATTGGTGACTTGGGACAACGTTTTCTTCAAGGTTTCTACCTCATTTGTAAGCTGGACTGTCTTCTCACTTTCCACATTCTTAGCAACAGGTGGTTGACCACCATGATTTGGTGTTCCAATTTGGTTCTAATGACCATGGGAACTTTGAGGAAGCTGTGATTGTTGAAAGGGGTCAGAAGTTCCAGTAGCAAAGAATGGGATAGGAGGCTGAGTTTGAAATTCAGATATAGGCCCATAGTGGGAAGGAGACATCCCTGGGACAGTGTTGAATAGAGGAGTTGGGTTGTGCATCTGATATCCTGTCGAAGGGAAACCTCCTCCTAGGCCTCCTTGTCGAGAACTAATTTGTTGCTGCAGCTTGATAGCTAGATGATAGACTTTGGATAGAGAATCAATATCAGCTGGTTGATAAGTCCTTTGCAAGAACAAGAAGCAAGGGGTCTATAACTCTAAAGTAAGCTTGGATGGCACTATTCTCAGTGACTAGATAGGGATCTTGCAATCTTCTATACATTCGTTGAAATCTAGTATTGAATAAAGGTAAGGATTCACCTGGTTCCTTCCTGATAGTAGCAAATTGATGATGTAAAAGAGCTAGGTCCACATAAACCTTGAACTAGTTGATGAAAGCATTTTCCAAATGTGTCCAGGTTAGAATGGAGCCTTGAGGAAGATTAAGGTACCAATTGTATGTCATGTCCCCTAAGGAGTAAGGGAACAACCTACATACTACATCATGGTGAGCTATCTGAGCTCTAGTACAAGCATCCTTGAAAGCTTGTATGTGCTCTTCATCACTCCTTGACTCGCCATGAATGTACTTGGGGCAGAATTTCTTAGGGTTCTTGGGCATATCGTGAAAACCTCCAAGAATAGTCCCCAATGGAGAGGGATTATTCTAAAAGAACGCCATTGGTGGGGGTGGTGGTTGAGCCAGTTGTTGTATGGGTTGAACCAGTATTATGACAATTGAGATGGACGTGATAGTGGATTGATAGGTATCCACTAGGGTATTGGTGAATAGCCTGGTGGAGTGAGTGGAGCTGATAAGGGTGGTATGATGGTGGCCCCAATTTTGCGAACCTTGTGTCTGGTTGGGGTCTTGAGTTCTATCAACGGTGATGGATTTTCAGCTGATTGACGAACTCTGCGGGACCTTTCTGGTGAGAAAAATCAAATGTTATCCAGCTTTCCCTTCTAGGCCCTCCTCCTAGCGCCAGTTTCTATTGACGGTCAAAATGGCACAATCAACATGCAAATAGAATATTGCTACTTTGTTTCTCCTGAAAGAGAAAGGAAACACATGGATGCCTTAGCTCCCAAGGTCTTTGTAGTTGGTTCTCAACTGTGCTAATGTTGCTCAATTGGTCAATGTAACAGTAATATTCAAGGGGCCTACTGGTGTGAGCTTCTGGATTTTTCTAAGGTCAAGCATGAAATGAAACCTAATTTAACTGGGGTTTTTAAAGAAACAACAAAAGATAGATCAGGGTTTTGGGACAGAAAAGAACAATAATTCATCCAATTTTAACCAGATTTGTTAGCTTCAAGGAATTTGTAAACTAAAACTGTAGAACAAAGTAAACTTGTGATTGACACACAGCCTCTTTCATTCACAATGCTAATTCAAATAACATATTTTAAGTTACCATTTAAATAAAACACAAAATAACGTTTCACTCCTTGAAGACTTCACAAATCAAATGATTAACTTAAGATAAATATCATTCAGGAACACAATATGAAGTAGATTAAACTCAGATTCCTTCTACTATTACTGAAATAGATAACCAATATTTACAAGGCTGGCACAATCACCAGTGTACAAAGAACCTACGATTCCATATTGTTTCCAACTACACTAAGAAAACTTGGAAAATACATTACAGCCAATACTGAACTTTACTACTAGACAAGAAAACAAAAGAAGCTCTCATTACTCAGAATCAAGATGCAACTCTATCTCCTGCTACTAACTAACTAAATCCTAGATTTTAGTTCTAATTCTAACTATCTCTTAAAAGTTCTAACCTTTACAAAAAGGCAAGAATTCCATATATACAGAATGTACCAAAACAATGCGTTGTCCCCCTGTATTAGGGTTTACAAAATATCTGCTTCCAGGAGAGTCGGCTCTCAGATCTTTCTGAGAAGAGTCAAAGTTGCATTCAATGTGTAGCCCTATTGTCCATGTTGATGAAGGATTTCTATCCTTAGGAGAATCCTTTTAGATCTTTTTGGCAGCTGCAACATTTACTCTTTTGTCTTCATGTCCACCTTCGAACTTTGTTGGAGTCGCCTTGAATGCTCAGAATATCTCCATCAATACTGATCTACCTCTTTGCCAGTAGTCACTACAGTTGTCCCTATGAGTCACAGTTTCTTCTTCTCTTCGGCTTCCTTTCTATTATGGACTTCTCTATATGTTGACCGTCCTCTGGAAGCATCATCGGGCCTCCTTACAGATCTGAACATCATCGCCCGAGCCGATTCATCATCATCTGCTCTCAAAAGGAATCCATCTTGCTTGCATTATGTTAGTCCTTTCCACACGGGTGGTCAATCGGTCAGTGGCCCACTTTTGCTCCTTCTGATTGGATGATCACATGCCACGCCAGATTCCCGAGCAGATAAGAGCGGTCTTCCTTAAATCGCATGTTGGTGAGACACTCATCGTGTCTCCCCGATGCGATTATCGCTTTTATCAACCATCGGCATGACACTAGATAGTCGTCGTGATCTCATAGCAAATCCCCTTCATTTGTTTGGAGTCTCCTCGATTTCCTCCTGTTGACCTTCTTGCGCCAGCTTCTTTTTGTTTTGGCGTGACTTTCTTCCTTCGCCAAGACACTATACCAAAAGGGGAATCCTCCGGCGAAACCCCCCAACTGTCGGGGAGACATCTCCCCGATTCAAATCCGTCTTGCCGATCTCAAATCTCATATCGGCAAGACCCTCAAGCCTCGGCAAGACCCCTTGCCAAAGGAAAAATTATCGCCAGGCTTAGACCATTGGTGGGACCTTTCTCTATCGGTGGGACTTCGTTCGATCGATGAAACTCTATACCGACCAAAACTCCCTTTTGTCGAACTCCGTTGTCACCAAGACCCTTCCTGTGGTCATACCGATATGCTCGCTTTTGTGCCCTGTCGATGTGACCAAATGTATTTGTCGAGACCTTCCTCTGAAGGAAAGTCTTTCGCCGAAGGGCGCACCTTTTATCGGTAGTCGGTGAGACATAAGAGACTCGAGGAGACCCTCCACCGAAGACATAACTCCGGCCGAAGTGTCAGCCCGGCCCTTGCTAGTCGGTAGGACATAAAGAAGTCGCCGAGACTTCACCCCGAAGTCAAAATCTCCCACTGATATGTATTCTCTCTGATGCCAGTCGGTAAGACATAAGGATCTTGTTGAGACCCTTCACCGAAGGAAAAATCCTATGCCGATGGGAAGCTCCTAGTCGCCATGACCTCGATTGATGTCTTGCCGATAGTTGACTGCACATGAATTTCGCTCACTGTGACATCTCTGGGGTCTTGCCGACCTTTGCCTTAGCTGATTTTTATGACCAACTGGATTGGGGAATGCATCCCAGCTGAGCTTCCCTAGCAAATATCATCATGCGTAGGATTTAATCCTGCAAAAGAAAGGTCTGCATTAGTCCACAGAGCATATAAAATATATTATAATAAACTATTCACCATTGCTTATAATTATTTTACTGAATTCCTAGCAAGAAGAAAACCAACTAAGGTTGAGACAGAACCAAGATTAAATCAGATAGATCAAAAGTCAAAATTAGGAGGAAAACAAAAGAATTTCAAAGAGGAAAGCAAGTAACCAAAAGCAAAAAGAAACCAGAAAGAGAAAGGGGGACCCATTTTGTTCTAGCCCAAAATGGGGGTGGTTATGCAAGGCATAACACGTATATAATTCACAGAGGAATCGTAGTTCGACTATTTGAGTTGCTCCAACTCATTTGACTCAACGTTGCAGGGAATATCCCCTAAGTGTCTCGAAGATGACTCTACCTCAGTTACAAAATTGACTCAATAACACTAAAAAAAGTATGCTACATTCAAATCTCTAACTCAAATACATCACATGCCCACTATGCTATAAATTGTAAAACAACAAGAGTGGGTATGCTACCCTTTCTAGGGTCCAATACCCCAGATAGTTCCATAGTCGGCTTCCACCCACTTAGGTGTAGTCGGGGATCGAGAACCTGGTGAAGGATATACTAGTAAAATACAAATGCTTGCACAAACAATTCCATAGGGTGGTGCAACATGCTAGTAAATTAATTCCTTTTAACATTCACAAGCTAATAAAAGTCAATCACTTTGTATGTTGAATAATCACACTAAACTATCCACTAATTTACAAGTGTTTACAACATCTCAATTCTTAACAAAGTTCCAAATACACTTAACCCACTATTTTAAAATAAAATGAACAATAAAAACTATGGTTATCACGGGGCTTCATATAATACCCTCCTTTTTATATGATTCTACCATAGTCAAATAACACAAACATTTTAATGTAATAACCCAACCCTATATCTACATATATTATTAAATCAAGAGAAAATGTGGTTGCACAGGAGCAATATATTAAAGTGTATGCAGCTAAATTTTAATGAAATTAATTATGCATGCCCATAAAAGGAGACATACATATTACATAGAACCCTTCATATAATACCCTCCTTTTTATATGATTCTACCATAGTCAAATAACACAAACATTTTAATGTAATAACCCAACCTTATATCTACATATATTATTAAATCAAGAGAAAATGTGGTTGCACATGAAGAATGATTTATTAAAGTGTATGCAGCTAAATTTTAATGAAATTAATTATGCATACCCATAAAAGAAGACTTACATATTACATAGAACCCCTAAGTTCCGTGCATTATTGGTTTATACCTACCATGTGACACTATTTTAAAATTCATTATTAAACCATACTTTAAGTATTAAGTTTACAAGTATCACCATTTGATGGGCACGTTAATAAAATTCTCATTATCAGGGCTATGGCACTATAATCCACCTTGCTCAACTTCTACTTTTATTTCCTATTAACAATAATGTGAGTGTTGATTTACAATTGTTAATATATATCATTAAGACTTGAAAATCCTCTAGTAGCAAAGAAAGTCTAGGGAAAAGATTAGAGGGACAATAAAATATGCATATGGAATGAGATAAGGAAGTCAAAAGCATATAAAAGGTGCAGCAATTTCAGACAAAAGGTGCAGAAATTCATAGATGAAAAGAGCAGCACATAGAGATGAAAACCAAGCAGCAATATAAATCATTCATTAACAACAAAAAGGGCATTCATGAACAGCAATATATTGTCATAATGAGCAGTAATAAGAACCAAAAAAAAAAGAGCAGCAATAGATGATAAAAGGGTGCAGTAAAAGATGTCAAATAGATGAGCATTTAATGACAGTAAAATGTGCAGAAAATACAGTCCCAAAGGAGCAGAAAATAAAGTCACAAATGTGCAAGAAATACACTCCCTAAAGAGCAGCAAATGACCATAATCTAACGTGCCTTAAAACACTGATTTATCTCTGTGTTTGCAGTCACTAGCAGCAACCCAGAAGACAAGTTAAAGAGTTGCAATGTTTAAGGAGATAAATGGAGGATAATTGAGGATCAAGAGGACATACTCAGTCATAAAGAAGAGGTGCTTTTGAGAAGGGCAGTGTTATGTGCAAAACTGGAATGAAGGCATATGCATCAGGATAATGAAAAGTGTCTTAAGAACATTGTTATCCTATCAAATATGAATCACCATAAGCTTATGACAGTCAACAATCCAAAGAGTGACAACCCTTAATAATGCATAAGAGGCATCAAAGGCACAATGACAACCTGTTGAAGATACAAATGAATAAAGAGCATCATTTAGAAATATGAGTCATATTTGTGACTGAGAAGGGGGTACCGATTTAACTATATGTAAATTCTTATGGTAAAAGTAATAATATTATAAATGTAGTGTTTATATTTAAATTTATTTTATCATTATTATTTTTTTATTTCCACTTTTTCAGCTTTTATAATAGGTTTAAACCAAAAGTGTTCCAGACATAAGTTTTCAAATAAATACTTCTAAATAATAATGTAGGTTACTTCAAAAGTTGAAATAAACTGCCCTATTACATGCACACTTCCATCCTTCTCTATTTCAAATGGTGGGAACCCGAAGAGCAATAAACATTGTTATGCATGTAATGTTTACATTTTGATAACCTAAAAGCACTATAATGATCCTTAAATCTTAATGAAAACTCTTGTTGCTTCTTGCAATAACATGTAGAGGTGTTTAAGGGTGGAGAACGTTGGCTAAATTTCCTCATAGATTTGAACTATTCTAAAAGGGCTTCTAGACTCCAAGGCTCCTATAGGCCTACACCAATTGGTGATAGCCTAAACCATTGTTGGATCTACTTTACCTATGTTGGCCACTACGAACATCTTTTTCAACTCATCAAGTCTTTATATTCTTATTAATTAGCCGATAGGCTATATATAGAGTGAAGTTTCACCTGATACTTGTCTCACACGATGAAACAACTGATGGGTTATTGCTAAACAACAAATGGTTTACAGTTAAGTTGAAATCGGATCTCTTCAAATAATATTGAATTTCTTTGTGTCAGAGCATTAACTCCCAACCGATATTTTTATTGAGCATGGCTGCAAAAATCATGTCTCGAACTCAAGAATCGAGCAGCTCTATAATCCTGATATTTTTATATTTGCAATCTGCAGAAGAGAACACACAGCTGCTTCCAATGTTCAAAGGGTACAACAATGAAAATATGACAATCGAATTATCTCACTCCATAGAAACGATTCAAGGTCACTCAAAACTGTGGCAACAGCGTCTCTTGTTCCACACGGCTCCAACGTCGACTCTTTGAATGCTTGTAGAGTAGCCTCTAGGATTACGCAATGGGAATTGCAGAGGGAAGTGTTCGAATTAATACAGGAGCCCTGATTCCACTCACTGTGTTGGGGACTGCAACCAGTTACAATCTGAATGAGGGGGAGGTTAAAGCATCCGTGATTACCGCTCTCCACTCTCCAGGTACCTATTTCAATTTTCACTCTGCAAAATGCATAATTACCTCTTCCAATCTAGTTTCATCATTTCTACCAGTTATGGATATCTGGCAATGAGGCTATCCTCTACTCTATTATAGATATTACTCTATATTGTGCGTGGAGATTTTTGTTACTTCTTTAATTACTATGTTGTGGGTGGAGATTTCAATATTTACTCTACAAAACTATGGGTGAAGGTGTTTTTACTTTTGTAAATTTTCCCAAGTTCACTACAGATGGGGTATGAGCCTCCTTTTCTCTATTCTATGAGTGATGCTCTTGAGCAGTCCAATTAACCTGTTATGATCATTTGTAGTTTTTCTTCTCTATATGGGGGTTATAGACTCTTTACAACGAGCATTTACCGCACAGAGCACGCACCAACAGAATCTATGAATTCAGCTTTCTGGAGTGGGATTGTCAGCAGAGGCGATGTTTTTGTTAGCACAGTGTGTTCTCCGCATAACTTGCAAACCCTACATGGTTCCATTTGTATTCCCTTTACTACCTTTCCAAAGGGTTGTTAGAATTCTTCTCTGAAGTATAGGTGGTCAAAATTACCATCTCACATTTTTTCAGCGGATGCCTCCTGTAAGTACCACCTCATGACTAGCAATCATTGTTAAATGATTTGTTGCCTGGATTCTTTTTCTTAAAACAACATCAAATCAATTTTATGACAATAACAAATCCCAGTGATTTCGGAGTCCTTGTATTTTTCATACCTTCAATTAAGATTCAAATACTTACTTTTTTAGAGTATCAAGCTACCTATTATTTTGAAGGTTTACAGTTTCACTTCAGATAGAGAAACCACAAATATTTTCATTGTTAGTTTAATTTTCAGATTTTACATACCAAGCCAACCAAATTGCATGAGTAGAACTCTTTTATTCTGGCGACTGTGGATAGTAGTGGACTGGAAAATTTTGAAAATAAATTACATGTGGCAATGCTCGGTCTTTTAGAGAATGAGATTAAACATCTTGTAAAGAAGGCTCCTTGTATTCTCGCAATTAGCATTGATAAGATTAAAAAAAACATGGATTTCTTGACACACACTACGGGCTTTCAGCCAAACATTGTGGTCTTGTATCCTCGTCTTTTATGTTACAGTATAGAGAATAGTATGCAACCACGCCATAAGGTGATTGAATTTTTAAGGGAAACAGAACCATTCAGACTTCTCGCAAATCTAGTTTGTGTGTATGAGCTAGGTCGACAAAGTTTCTCTAACAAGTTTCTAGTGGGTAGTCCTAAGGCAACAAAATTGTTTGAAAATTACAAGGGGAAGTTTGTTGATCTTGCCATTAGCTTAAAGGACTTTTGTTGAGGTTAGAGTGGACAAAGAAGGGGTTTTAATATATCTAGGCCTTTCCTGAGGTTGGATGGGTTCAAAAGGAGTTCTTAGTCAATTTAGGCCTTTTATTCAAGTTGAATCAGACAAAAGAGGGTTTAAATAAATTGATGCTTTTCTTGATGTGGGATCAAATATAAGGGGAGGTTTGATCAATCCATGCTTTTTCTTGAAATTGGATGGATTTGTAATTGATCAAGGCCATGGGATCAACAAAGGTCTTTAATCATTCTAGGCCTCAACAGGCTGTAGGTATGTGCTTTAGTATCATTATGTAATGAATACCAACTCTTGAAGAATAGTGTTCTGTAATTGGATTGTATGACAGTCACTGATAGGGCAAAACTTGCCAAAGACAAGGAAAAATGTCTATTTTGTGAGGATTTGTTTGCAAGATTTTTTGTACCCTATTGGTCATCTTTTAAAACAAAAGAATTGAAATTGTTTCACTTTATCATAGTAAATTTTGAAACTTTCAGTTTTTATCTGTTTGTAAATTAAACGAAGAATTGGTTCTCCTCTATATCTATAGGTACTATTGAAAAATTCTTGTGGCCATAAAATTATTGTTGATGACTAGTTTTCTCGATCATCACTTTCGTTACTGGAACCTTTCAATGTTCTGTTGCACTAGACGAATTACAGTCATTTCTATCACACTGTTGTGAGGTTTAGTATGGAGTATTTCAAAGAACATATTTATTTTATTTATGGGAGAAGCTATTGAACATGGTAAATATCCACTTTTTTACTACGGCTTATTATGTATATTGGTTGCTATAAAAATGATTTTTTTCTTGCAATGAATTGATGTGCCCTCTGCACAAGTTAGGTATAATTTCAGGGAAGCAATTCCAAGTTGTTGGGTCAAAGGATTTTTCAAAAAACTAAAAAATCCAAATGGGTAGGAGAAAATATTGCTCTAGAGAGCGAGATAAGAGTGTTGGCACAAGAGAAAGAGGAAGTTGCGGCAAAAAGGCACCAAGCAAATCGAAAAAAATCAAAATTTCAAGTTGAATACCTAAAGTAGGTCAAACACAATAAGATTATCACATTAACATACCACTGTCCATTCCACAAAACGAAAAAGAAAAAAGGCGTAAGATATTGAACATGCAGTTTAGACACAAATAAATTCTACAATTATAACAATAGTAAACTAAGACACCATATATGGTAGACCCTTATGATGTGTAGAAATGGTGGCAATGGATTCAATTTATAGGGACCTATGCATTTTCCTCTAGCTTGGGGGTGGACAGCTTGCTATCCTAAGGTTGGGAGGAACTCTCACTGGCTGTAAAAAAAGGTTTTGTTGTTTTAATGTATAGGTCCTAAGGACATTTTGGAAAGAAACCTTTTAATACTAAAGACCAAGTTGCCATGTATACTAAGAGAAAAGTTCCAAATGGAGGAAATTGTAGGCAGCGTGTGGTTCCATTATGGAAGTGCTGAAATGCAGTATCATGCCCTCAGCCATAAACAAATTATAGTAGTATTGGCTCACTCTAGTATGTTGTTTTCCATGATATAGATCTGATTTCAATATTGCTCTATAAGAATGGTAAACATAATTGTTATCCTTCCTCGAAGCCACAGAAAAATTTACCACTCTATTATATTTATGATTACCAGGGAGAGAAGTTTATTGTTTAGTCATTACTAGCAGACTTGGTTAGAATTGTAATTTCGGGTAATGTATCACTATGATGTAATTTTATGATGTTAGTCAGGAAATAATTTTGGTGTTATGAAATGTGTAGAGCTTATTCTTCAAAAAAAAATATGCAAACAAAAATTTCAAAATACAAGATAAAAAGTGTTGCTACAGCTAGTGTATATAATTATTCTAGGATATGGGCTTGTATATGAAATATTGTTGTAACATTTTTCTTTTTGCTATGAGATTTGTATCCATAAAATGTAATAATCTTGCTATGAAGATATAGAATTCAAATAATACTATAGAAAGAATATTTTATTCATTAACAAAAGTTAGAAATTCTATCTAAAATTTTGCTATGCTTCCTGTACATAGTTTACCAAGAGATAATTAGAATGCACAATGATGAGTAGTTGGAAGAGAATGGAAGAGAGCAAGACGACCTTGGCTTTGATAGATCTTATGTTAGGAAAAAAAAAGAAAACAAAATGCATATATATGAATACATTCACCCTCACATGTACCTGTCAAATAAAAGAAGAAAACACAGGAAACCTATTAGCATATGAAAATGTATAATTATAGTCTAACAACCTAGTATGGTATTAGGAAAATAACAAGAAAATAACATGGCTAGAAAACTATTTATGTGATTGTGTTCTAAAGAAACTCACTTTTATTAAACTTAGGCTTATACCACCTGTTGTAGGGGCTAGAGAACACGTGGCATGGGGTGTTTTCTTCTTTAAAATATATTCCTGCAAGTTTTGGGTTGTGAGTTCTCTAGCTCATAAGGTAGAGTGTAGCCACTATAAATCTTCAATAATTAAAAATAAATAAAAAATTGTTATTAGGTTTGTCCAATTGGGCTTTAAGCATTATTAGTCTAATAATACATTGAATATACTTGATTAAATGCATATAGAGGATGTCGCGACATTCTTGGCATTCTAATTATAGCATCTCTTATCGAACACAACATTTCATATTTATCACTATATCATATAGGAAAATCAAATAAATTAAATTTTTTTCATCATAATAGATTATAAAAATGAACCACTCACACACATACGCCAACAATGTTTTTGGAAACCTAGAAACCTTGGGAGGTCACAAAGTCAATCCTAGGGGAAGCCCAATGCCAGAGGGTGGCCTCAGTGTAATGTCATTGAAGAGGATTGCTCCTATGACGATGATGTCTATGCCTAAAAAGGGGGATTTCATGCCAATGTTGTCATTTTGTTCCTTCTCTATTTTGCCTTGTGTTTTCTAGCTTGCTTTAAGGTGCGCCAAGTAGCCTTTCAAGCCCCAAGTCTCAATTAAGGTCTATGCTTTCATTCAAACCTTGTACATTTGTACTCAATTTTGTTTATTTTCATAACCAGACAGTTACAATTTAAATAAGAAGGTACACTTCTTTACACTATTGTTTGGTTTTTGACAAGTGGAATTCTTTAATTTCTTTTATTTGTAGAGTATAGTTTTCAATAACTTTTATATGGGAGCGGGGCCCGATGAAACAAGTGTATCCAAGAAGATGGTATCTTGCAATCTGAAAGTGAGTGTTTACAATCCAACGACGTTTTTTAGAATTCATATATGTTCTACCTCTATGGATCTGATCTACAACTTATTACCTATTGTCATGGGCTAGGTGAGCACAAAATTGTTGCATTTAGTTTTTGATCTCTTTAATTTCATTCTTTCCATGCTATATTAGAACCCCAAATCTCATTTTTTCTAAGAGAACTTTTAAAGTTCTAGTTAGGCCAACATGCTTCATGGAGATCCATTTAGCTTGGATTTTCCTTACATTAGGAGTTATCCAAAGACTCGAGATAATTATTGTGTTTTTTGTATCCACAAATAAATTAACCACATTAGGTGATTGCAATGCAAAGAAATTTATACCTCTTGTCTCTTGGGTTCCTCCTAACATGTGTTGGGTTTGGGTAAAGTTTTATATTTGCTAGTTGTAGTCCATGGATTTTAATTGCAACACATTAAGAGGGTAGACTGCAAATAGGTAGAAATGAGTTGGTATCACTTATGTGCAACACATTTTCTTCAATTTTTGTTACCATTTTTACCATACTTTTGGAGAGAGTATATTTTTTCTTAAAATTGTATGTAGTTTGTTTAAGATTTTTTTGTTCTTTACATTGACCAAATCAATGTTATAGTTCATGCTTATACAATGAAATTAGTATTATTTTTATGGAGTCTTACTTGCATCCAAATCCACTAGGTGATGTGTATGTTCGAAAGTAGTAGCCTTATCTATCAAACATTAAGTCCAGAAGATTGACAAATACTTTTTTCAATGTGGATGTAGTTGCAAGAATACTATCAGTCAAGAAAGAGCTAGCACACTATGTCCATAATGGTTGAAGGGAAGAATATTTCTCTATATGAAACAAGTGGGAGCTTGAGTAATTTTGATGCAAATGGTGACATTTCTTTGGAACTTGTAATTGACATATGATCGAGGGCTTATGTACTGAGTAAACTGGTTAAGCCCAAGTTCTAAAAATACATCCACTATAATTTTTCATGGGATCCAAAAGGCTTGCTAGTATGATTAACATGCTCTTTGGTCATTCTCATTGGATCATTTTTTTTTGGGTTTGCAAGTTTCTAGAATTGTTGACACAAATCAACATTTTTAGTTGTTTAAGGTAAGCTAATTGTTTATGATAACTCACAGACATGCCTATTATTGCAATGGTATATATTTCTTTTGAGAAAAACTATGGCTCAACAATTTATATTATTCGTTTGTTCTATTTCATAAAGTTATAGACAATGGCAGGTCATGAATGCCATATAATTGCTCTTATCACTTATTCTTGAGAACATGACACGGTTGTATAATTTATTTGTACTTCCTACTAGTTGGGTTTGATTATGTTTAGGTTTTAATTTTCTAACAATTTAGTTAATAGTTTGTTTGTTGATTTTATTGATTGAGGATGGATGCTCATCATAATATCTTACCAATAGATTCCATTACCTATATTTGTAGCTATCATGGTCAACATTATGCAGAATATGGAAGCATAACAAGGTGTGATATATGTTTTATAAAGTACCCCAAAAGAAGAAAGTCTAAAATAAATGGAATATTTAGGGGATTTTTCCATCTTTGTTTACACATACAGGGGATTCTTTTCATAGAATGAGGATTTAAATGATATAAATTAGATTGAACAAGGCTTTAGGTTTCCTTCTCCTCAGTATGCAAAACATGCCAAAGGTGTTCTCTATATGTTTTTATATTTTGAACTTCAGTTCTTAAAGAAAAATAAAGAATGTGCCTCTTAAGCATGTTAAATCACATATACTTTTCTATCGGTGTAACCCTTGCACCCCTTCTAGTGCAAGTTCTAGTAAAATATAACTTGTGCATGATAATGTTCAACATTTGCATGAGTGTGAAACATCCAAGAGGTCACTTAATGTTTCTTATAATGAAGTTTTGGGAGTCCCATTTGTAGACAATTTTCTGAAGCTTCAGCAGGCAGCTTGGTTTCATAGTTGTTTTTCCAAGCATATGGTGCTCTATGGTACTATGTATTTTTGAGAATATTCATTCAGACCAATTTTTATTAGACGTTGTAGTCAATTATGGGAGCATCAAAGAGAGATTGCTGCCATGATGAAGAACTCATAAATAAATGTTTTGGTGATATTATGTGATTTTAAAATATGCTTGTGCACAGCTATTATGAAACATAAGTAGGTAAGACTAAGATAGTTGCTTAGCCAAAGCAACCATGCTTCCAATACCAAGGTAAAGCTTAGAGATGGTGATCTCATATGTCGATACATTTTATATTAAATATGTTGATATATGCTTAACTATGTAGGGTAAGTATTCTGTAATGTTAAAACCTAAATGTGCACATTATTAAGATCTTGACAGTGATCTTCATTTTAATATACATACTCTATGCTTTAACCAATGTCTTGAAGAGCTTGCAAAGAATTAGAACTTTTTCCTAGTCCAATTTTTTATTTTTTTTATTTTCAATTTTGTAAAACCAAATTGTATGAACAGAAGAGAGTTTTAACTACAGAAAATTCATCAATAGAGCTTGTTTCTACATGAAGGTATATCATTATAGCGCCAGCCCAAATACAATCTTTTTCATTTCAGTATTTTTTTTTTAGAGGTCAAGGTCATAATTGAATATAAACAATAAGAGAAAAACATTCAGCTTTCTAGAATTAGAAAACGTAAAACCACCTTCAAGAATTATTGTAAATATACTTACTTCAAGATTATTCCATACTGTCAAAAATGTTGTTGAAGACCAAGGGCAAAATAGGTAGGGTAGATGATCAAAACGTCCAAGGCAGAAATTCACTTCCATCTCTGTGCAGGCGTTGGATTTGCAATGCATTGGTAGACCTGTAAGCAGAATGCGGACATAGCCAAGGCACTCCTCCCCCTCCACGTATTTCCCCCCCAAGATTTCTTTATTAAAAAGGATTTAAAAACTTTCAAGAAATTGCAATTTACAAGTGTAAGGAAAAATTGGCAGGTGTAAGGAGAAAAATTTTGCAACCTTTTCTTAGCATAAAAGATTGTGATCTTTTGCCACCTCTAGTAGTTGCAACTACCCTAGCAGATATGCATGCAAAATTTGGATACAAAGACAAGGCACGTGGACTAGCAAATCAACCAGTGAAGAGACATATTCCTAAACCCCTTTTTTTTTAAATGGCTAATAGAAATACATTATAATGGAAATGTGAATCTATCAGCACTAAATTTCACCATTATTGAATATGAAATGTGAATATTAAATTTAACTGTAATATTAAATTTGACATTACCTTTGTTAATGTTAAATTTAACTTTATTGTCATTAGTTCATTCACAATATAAATTTCATTAAATTAGTGAAATTTCAATAATATAAGTAAAATGTTTAGAATAATTAAAAAAAGAGGAATTAACATACCATATCCATTTTATTTTTTTATATTAGAGCTTTGTGTGATAAACATTTATTATTTATAGATATTATCATAGTTCATGATTCAATTACATGTGGTTCAATTAATTTAACCATATAAAAGCATGTGATTGATTAAGTTATTTAAATGATCGATCTTACAATAATTATATCATGATTCACATCATGCATTCATTAATTATTACATATAAGTGTATTTCTTATCATTGGCATTGTTACATTATCTACATATATACACTAAAATATATATAAAAAAAACAAAGCATAAGAACATATATAAACATCCAATCATAAAATTCATGAAATAATATAAGAACGATTCTATAACATGTCATACAATGTTCCTATAACAAAGATATTATGCATGTCTCATTTAGAGGGTGGCGGTTTGTAGGATCTCTCTCATATCTAACTCCTGATAGATCTAGTCAAATTGGGAGATCATGTATTATATCTAGATTTTAATTAGATAACCACCATGGTCATACTTTGTATATGCTCTATCTCCCCATGGATCCTCATGACTCTTACTTGATTTTCTCTATGCTCTTGAAAATTCATGGTATCTATAACATTACCTATTTATGGGAGCATGATAACTTATCATGTGTTTAAAAATTTTAGTTTTTAATTTTTCTTTCTGTCCATTTAACAACCACTAAACCTCTTTATCTCATTCATGGCTTCACTTAATATTATTATCATATTATTTTATTAAAAGTACCCCTAGCAGCTCTATAGTTTAAAATATTAAATTTAGGTTCCCCATATGATCCTTCTGTGTTTTGCTACATATTATATAAACATCTAAAGATAATTTCTCTTATATGACCACCAAATACAGGATTCCTTGTATATTTGGAAGTGGCCAATAATTTGGTGAAACCCAATGGTAGCTTGATCTTAAATCCTAGTTTCAACTCTAAGATACATCACAGTTCTCTATTAAAATTCTAGAGGAAAACTCACATATTCACATCAAGTTAGAATAGGGAGATAATTACTCTAAAATTTCATCCAAGATTGGATTATATTTTAGAAGACTATAAAAAACAAGACTTAGAGTAGGTATGATTAACGATGAGGGGTTTCCCTTCTATTGATTTATGCCTATATATAGGAACCTATAAATTAGAAAAGTGGGTTTATTTCAATAATCAACATTGTTATACATAAGCAATTATATTAATGGTTTACAGGTGGAAATAATTATTGCCTTGTGTCCACAACATGTAAGGATGTATATGTAGCAACCAAATAAATGATCAAGAACAATGTACCCTCAATAATATAGTATGTCTTTAAAGATGTTTGAGAAATATAGATAAACAATTAAGATGCTCTAGGTCAAATCATGAAGACATAAGTAAAAGATAATGAAAATACTTATTTTCACACATGCATATGATCCCAATAATGCTCATATAAATATTGTTGCCCCTTTTAGTGCTCCTTTTAAAGTGTAAAATACAATGACAAGCAAATATGTAATTTATATCTATGGATGGGACCTCACAACCCCTCTCCCATAATCATGGGAACTTTGAAATAAATTCGTTAGCAGTAATGGTAGGACCTACCATAGATACCATATCCTTAAGGGGAAAAATGTGAGAAGAGTAGAGGTTAGTTTGTTGTAGCATCAAAGCAAGTGGTATGATATCTAGAACTGCCACTACCTAGAATTCTTAAAATCACTTTTCTTCTTCCATGAAGATGTTTTCTCAGCAAATACTTATTGGTCTTCAGATAAGGATGACGTCCATGAATAATTTTAGGTCGAGAAAACCGATTATAATTTCCATCTTCTACATTCATGCTAGGATATCTATGTGGCAAATCTGGCAGTGCATGCCATTCTATGGTGAAAATAAAAGAATTCATTGCAACTGTATTCATCTAATCCATTAGTCTGATGTTGTGTAACTCTTCAAGAAAATTCACAATCTTAGAAACTGAAGCTCTCTCTTTATTATTGAATGGAGAATGATAGACTAATTTTTTAATTCCACTATTTTTTTAAAAGACTTTAAAAGTTTAAAAAAATTAATTAGATTTAATTCTTGGTCAGTCTAGAGGAAAAGGGGGTGGTGCCACTAGTGGGCTACCGACAGGCCACCCTACCACTACCAGCATTGCCTTTTATAGTCAAATTATGCAACTTTTTTCAGGGGGCATAACTTTCGTTCAAGGTGTCTATTTTTGATTTGTTATATTCATTGGAAAGGAAGCTATGTGCACTACACTGTGGTATCAATTTTTTTTCAATTTTTTTTGTTTTGATAGTTATTTTTTATTAGAAGTCGTATGTTCTTTTCAGGGTTGGAGAGGTCATAAATTGTGCATACAGAGCCAAATTTTGACTTCTTATAGTGGACAAAAATCTTGCTTAGAGCACTACAAAGTGGATTAGCTTTGGAGATATTATGGCATGATTTATTTTTTGTTATTTCTATCTAAGTTATTTATGGGTTCTTTTCAGTATGGTGATTTTGTGAGCTTATGGTTATTCGGATCTTGGTGATTTTATGTTGGAGTCATTGTATACTCACATGTACATCTTTGATTACTCTCATTTGACATGGTTATCAGTATATTATTGGATTTGTATGTTGCATTGTTGCATCTATGAGTTGTACAATGTTGTAGGTTGTCTATGCTTATAAGCTACATTTATGACTTGGATATAAGTTATTTATGTCCATAGATGCTTTAGTATTGTAACAGATTAAGATTTGTGGCTTGGTTAAGTCACTTGTTTTGTTGATTTAGTTGTCATGTTGAGATGGGGAGATGGTATTTCCAAGTATAGTCATGATGTGGGACCTATGTAGTTGACTATATAATGCAGGCATGTGTGACATGGTTGGGTTGTGTTGCTAGTACATTTGGTGGTGATCATGGTGTCATGGATGTTCATTATGCTTTTGGGACTTTGGCATGACATGATTGTTTACACAAGTGATTTGTTAGTGGTGTTAGATTGGTTCCAGTTTGGTTTGTAGCATTATATCTTCTTGGCTTGAGGATCATGGTTATGGTTGATCTTCATTGAGAAGCTTGTTATCATGATGTCAAGGATAACTTGTGTAGTGTAGAAAATTGTGCACTCTTGAAGAAAGAGGCAATTTCACACTTAATTTGGACCTATTTTGGAACCCTTGCATTAATTCCTCTTTAAAAATCACTATTTATATGCCCCTAGAACCCATTATTTTGGATCTTGAGGCTCATTCCACTCAAAAATCATATAAAATCACATAAAGTCACTTAAATCCCCGAAAATCCCCAAAACCCACCTCAAAAATCTAAGGTGGAACTCATTCACCACCTTCAGCAAATGAGTCCCCTTAGGTGGTCCACCCATTCTCCAAGTGTGGCAAATGAGTCCCATTTGGGGTCTTTTTCAAATTTGAGTGGGAATTCATCAATTTAATTCATGTTTTTGGTAAATGTCTTCCTTCGAGATCTAATAATGGTCAATTAGGTGATAATTCCTATAAAAGCAAGCTTCTAAGTCATTTTCATCATCTATAAGCACTTTGAGCAAGCATCAAGCATCAAGATTCTTCAAGCAATCTTTCACAAGAGCATTCTAATTCCAAAAGCAAGAAAAGTTGAAGCATTGGAGTAGCATTGGAGTATATTGTAAGTCTTCAAGCTCACTTTCTATCAAGATCTAGCATTATCAAGGATTGATCATGGATTCCTATGGTGAATCATAATGGATTCTAGGTTGGGGAGATGCAACTAACTATCAAGACAATCCTAAAGACTTGTTTCCTAAGTGATTCCATCTTCCATTGTCACTCTACATTCAGCCTAAGGAGGGTGCAAGCATCATTAGAGTTCACTTGGGGTGATTGGAGATCATCACAAGTAAGTTATTCATCGTACATTTCCGTTGTTGCATCATATTCTTGCACATTAGAATAAGATTGCATCATATCTTAGATTTCCTAGTCTTTAACACACTTGAGGCTAGGGTTTTTATGCACATTCCATTATTTCTACCAAGGTTTAATTACCAAACTAGGGGTTTGACTGAGGCGAACCCCCCATTAGCAAATCCATTTGATTTATTTTTTGCAAGTTTTTTTCACAGATTCAGATTCGGAACTTAGATTGGAAGAAAAGGGTAGGTGATAGAGTGCAAATAAAAACCTTTTGTTTTCATAAAAGTGGAACGAGACTAATTCACCAAGAGTGGCAAATGATTCCCACTACAATTGTCTGTCAAATTTGTTTGCAGATTTTGATACCCTTTTTCCCGAAACAGACTCCCGTGCAGAAACTAGGATCTGGGACCGATTCGCCCAAGTTGATGAATGAGTCCCAGTAGCATAAAAAGTCCAAAATTTCTAAAATTTCAAAGCTATTTCCAGTCTCTTCAAGGTTTCTAGGTGCACACCATTTGCATTCTTGCTTTCCTGCTCTATTTTATTTACATTTCTAAAGCATTATTTAGGTCATTTAGCATTTGTTTGCATATCATACTATGTTTTTCAACATTTTCTTTTCCAAGTTTAAACTTGATGGTGAACCCTTCATTAGACATCATCCAATCCCTAGGACCTTCCCTTTGTTAGATTTCAATCTCCTTTGCATTGAAATATTAAGGGTTTGTTCTTGAGTGAAGTGGTTGAAAATTGGTCTTTGATCTTTCTCCTTTTAGGTTCAAAACCCTAGAAGCGAAAGAAAGCCACACCCAATTTCCTAAATTTTAGCTTGTTTACACAATTCAGTAGGATCTTGTTACAGTGATGGTATGGTGATGTTGTATCTTCTTGGGTTTGAAGATCATGGTTTGTACTCTTCCCTTTGGGAGCTCGATGCTGAGTTCTATGATTGCATTGGGTCCATGGAGGATCTTCATTTAAAGGATGTTTATCATGTTTCCATGGAGAGCTTGGTATCATGGTTCAATGGGAGCTTGTGGTGATGATGTGGATTCACCATTTGATGGTGGATGATCTGTTGCAGTGTTTGTTGGTGACATGGATGAACTCTTGGATTTTGTTTATTTTATGTAGTGAAGATTCCTTGACATCTTGGGTTTCGTTGATAGAAGATGATTATCTTCATGTGGTTTGGAGATGTTGACATGTTGGTTAGCCATGGAGGACTCTTTATTCTTTGGTTGAGATATCATGATTTTTCATTTGACATGTGATCCTTGTTTGATAGAATGGTTTTATGTATTATGTCATGATGTACTCTTGATTACTGGTTTAGAGTGTTGGCATGATACAAGTACATGACATGTTCATTAGAGAATGTGATATTATTTTAAGGAGATGTGAGATCATGATTTCATGATGAGTTCCTAATTTTGCAGGCATGTATTTGGGACTTTGACTTTGATCTTGATTGGTTCTCTTTCTATTGGGTACATTCGTCATTTGCTTGAGATCTTCATGATGGTGTTATGTTGCATTTGGAGTTTGGCATGGATTAATTGGTTACAAGTACTCATCGATACTTGTAAACATAGGTGAGGCTAGGAGATCTCTTGTGTTAGAGATATGTGTTAAAACAGTTACTCGTTGTTGAGATTTTAGCTGGAAGTCTGAGGAGCCTACACCTTGTTTGGGTGTGAGTTCAACATGGACAAATGAAGAGATTATTTTTAGATGATTCATGATGACTTGGATATCTTGTAGGAGCATTCTCATTCCCCACTATTGGTCTACTCTGTGGTTTTTCTTTGGAGAGGTATTTCCCATTGTTACTTTTAGGTGTATTATGTTTTATGATTTATCTTCTCATGCATATGGATCTTGAGCTATGGTTTGTTGGTTCTGGAGGATTCATTAGTGGGATGTTGGCATGTTTATCTCCTTATGCATTGTGAGATTATTCATTGATGTTGATTTTAGATGTTATTGGGCTTATTCCCTTGGTTTGGGAATGGATTTGGTTTGATCTTCCTTTGATTTGAGATGCATACATCTTGGTTATGGTTAGATGTGGATAGTGCTATTATCTTCATGGTTTTATGGAGGAGATCATTCTTATCAAAACTTAGCATTTAGAGGTGTGTGTAGAAGGACATGCTATAGGTTTTGATTTACACGTTCTCTCTTTGGTCTTGTTCTTCTTCTTTGATGTTTATATTCACATTACATTGGATTTGAGATCTTGTGTGGAGCTATGATGATCACTATGTTGTGGTCATGTGTTGTTCATTATTCTTTGGCAATGAAATGGAGGTTCCTTTATCTCTTTCCTTTATTGGGTGTGGAGAACTTGGGAAATCTATGGAGACTTGTGGTGAGAGATATTGCAACATTTTGGTTTGCATGGTTTGGCATATCATTGTAGATTTTCCTTGGTACTGCACAATGATGGTTACACTTTTATGTGTTTTTATTGGTGGATCTTGGATGCCTTGATCTTTTTTAGATTTGGCATTATCTTATGTAGTGGGAGTTCCTAGAGGTGAATGTTCATTATATGACAGGTTTGGCACTTGGATCTTGTGATTTCATGTTATGGGTTGTATATGTAGATGGCATGAGGTTCACTTGTTATGATTTGTATACCTTTTATGTATGAATAGTTGGATGTATAATTAACATTTGTTGTGGATGCTATTTTTAGCTATATGGTTATTTTATCTTAACAACTACTCATACATATGTGTTACCTTTGGATTGAGTGTATGTGTACTATCATATCAATTGGAGGAAGGACTTATTCTTCTTTGTGATAGATTGTGTGGCATCTCTTTGGATTGTTTCTTATCTTTGTGCATTGTCATGATGAAGGATGAGAGCATTCATGCTTGAAATGGTGGTCACTGTGATTCTTGTTGCAAGTATCTTGATGGAGCGCATGGAGCACTTTGATTCCTTGATGGTATATGTGGCTAGAGGGATTGTTCCCTTGTTCATGTTTCAGTTTACTTGTTTACCCCTTATGCAATGTATACAACAAGTGGGAGAATGTTAGGAAAAGGTGTGTTGTCCACCTTACATAATGTTATAAATTTTTAATATTTATTTATTAAGTGGTGCACCTAAGGAATCTAGGGATGTGTGCCTCACATGGGTCTAGCATTCTTGAGGCCGCCTTATGTGTTGTATGTAATATTGTGATTAAATATTTAATGTGGGGTTGCACATGGGAATAATATTTAATATTGGGAAAACTTAGTACCAATATTAAATAAGGGGTTAATGGTTTTGTATGCTTGTGGTATTAGTCACATGGTTTTATGTAATACCACTTGGTGGTTTTGTGTGAGCTTCTTTCTATAAAAGAAAACACATGGGTAGTTGTCTAAGGTTGGATGGTTGGATAGTTCGTTATTTTGGATAAGGGGTTGAGAGCATCTCTTGTAAGCATTTGTGAGGTTTGAAGCATGGCATGGGATGTGTGGTTACATGACTGTTCACATGGAATGCTTGTAGAGGGCTTGATGTTTCAAAGGTATTCATGGAGGACTCTAAAAATGTATTGTAATGTTTATTGTTGAATAATACATTCAAGTGATGGATGCTTTTGGAAGCTAGGTTTTTCCCTCTTGAGGGTTTTTCTAGAGTATATGTTGTGACATCTTTGATGGTATGTTGTATATTCTTTTGCATATGGATTTTGAATAATTTTTTGCATAGATTTCTCTATTTGGGTTATGTGGAAATTTTGTTGGGTGGATGCATATTTCCTTTCATTAATTTAGTTCATCAACTTATTTATGAAACTTTTGCATAAAAATTTATATATTACATTTCTACGTAGCTATGAGTTGTTTCCAATCAATAGTAATAATTTAAAATACTAAAATTGTAATCATAATTTTAACATGTTTGATTGGTATAAGCTAGTATTAAATTAGCATATAAAATTTGACATTAAAATGGAGTTAAGAGTGACTAGTATCTTAAGATTGAAATAAATAAATAAATAAATAATAATATCATCTCTAGTTGCAACTATTTTTTTTTCAACAACCAATTCTTGACCTTTCCCCACATAAAATATTTTACCCAAGAAAATTAAAGGTTTAAACTAGAATCACATACCTATAATAAAATATGCAAATATTTTAGTTCTTTTTATCCACATACAACCTCTTCCTCCTTACCTTTGTATTCTCCTCTAGAGATAATAATAATGATCCTTACCCTTTTCTTGATTACCCAATATACCTTCCCTTTTAGCTATGTGGGAAAAGGAATCTCTCTTTTTAATGCTCCAATTGTTGATTTATTTAGATTACATTTTCCTTTTTTCTAACAGTTGGCAAGCTTTCAATGACACATATTTCCCAAACTATAATCACTACCTCCTTTTATTCAACTTTTCATTTTCATTTTTCCTTTCTTTTAAGGATAACATGCTTTATAATAATTTTTGTATGAGATATAAGGTACCTAGTACCTTTTTGAAGTTCCTTATTCATTATATATATAGACTTGGGCCCAACTTCATAATATTAGAATTACTTTTGTTAATAATACCTATTTATTTTTTATAATATTTTATAATATAATTTATTTAATAATAATAATTTTAATTTCTTATTTAAAAACAAAAGGAATGGAAAAACTGTCGTACTCCTTCAACGTTAGGGTTTCTACAAGCACAACTCCTGTGAGTGGTAAGGAACCTCCTCAAGCTTTTGTGTTTGCTAGCAATGGGAGACTCCTGGTGAATTTTCTACAATCTAGACGAAGTGGCTTGGCTACCACCAATGTCGACAGATGACAGAACAAATCTGATGTTTCGCCCATGATCTTGATGGCATGTGGTCATGTGGAGTCTTTGTTTAATGATGGTGGCTAGAGCAACATGGATGGTATGGCTTTGGGTATGGCTCCTGCCCCTACGGATAGAGAAAACCCTAATAGTGATACTCGCGGGTGTTGTGACGAGTGAAGGGATGGTGGGTAGCCTCTTGGTGTGGAAAAACCAAAGTCGATGTGACCCCCATGTAAATCCATGGGAAGGGAAATATGGTGGGGTTGATAGATGTGCCTGACCCTTCTGCAAAAATTTTTGGGTTTCAACACTACACTCGGGATGAGGGTAAAATCCTTTTATCATGTACCATGATCTCGCCATCAGTTACCTTTGGAGAAGAAATAAGGCATGAGATCTCATAAAATGAAGCCTTTTTTTTTCTGAGAATGGTCTGATTGAGAGGTTTAAAAGATTCAGACTAAGCCTCTGTGAACTCCACAAATGGATTGTTACGACATGGAAACCAAATCTTGAAGGGGACCTTCAAATCTATCCATGTGCATGGGGATTCTTTGTGGTGGTCTTCGATAATGTGAAGGATTGAAACACTATTCTGTGTGATTTTCAGAGGAGCTAGGAGGAAAATCTGTTGGTGTTGAAACCATGGTATCCTACTTTCAACTCCACCGAATCATTTCCATCTATCCCTATATGGGTAAGACTTCTAAATTTACTGTTGTAATACTAGTTTGATTCATGTTTTGAAGTATTGGCCAACTCCTTGGGAAAATTCTTGGGCACTGATGAGGTTTTATCAAACTACCTACACACCACCTTTACTCTTGTGGAGATCGATATCTCCCAAGATCTTTCAATAGAAATCTCCCTCAACACGGTGGGTGGGAGTTGGTCATAGATGGTTGACTATGAGGGCATGTCGTTTCGCTGCCGAAGATGCTACATGACTGGGCATATGTGTGCCCACTGCTCCAAATGAAAATTTGAGGGCCAAGCTACATGGTGGAGCGGTGCATCTATCTATCATTATTTAGTAGAGAAATGTGATCCTTGCACGAGCATGGTGGAAAATCACCACGCTGCCCTAATGGTTGGGAACATTCGGTGTTCTTCTCTTTCATCACCGTCTCCTAGGTTTGATGGCAGTTCAACTTCTATACAAAAGGATGGTATTAAGGCCCCTTTCAGGTATAAGCAAACCACATATTCAAAGAAACAAGAAGGAAAGTTTGATTGTTTGAATATGGGAGAGAAGTACTCCCCCAAGGGAAACATAGGATATCATGGATAATGAATCAAAAGCGGGAAATTGGACAGACATCAAAAGGAAGACGAAGAAATATATAGGCTCGATCAAGTTGCAGCTTTTCCCACACACCAACTTATAAGTGTGGGGATGATACCTTGTGGGGATGTTTATGTTCTATGTTTTGTTTGTATTATTTTTGGGGATGAGGTCCTTGTCTGTGGCCTCATTGGTTCATAGCTCCAGTCAAAAGCATCACACTGGTTTATAGTTCCAATCAAAAGCTTGTAACCTATCAAAAAAAATAATTAATTTTTTATTTAGTTTAATATATTTAAATAATTAAGACATTTTGTTATTTACCCTTTATAATTCAGTATGCAAACACGAGAATGACATTGTGCTTGTGTGTGAAACTCTCACCCATAATGCCCTTAAATGGCTAGACTCTTCTTCTCAATAATGCTCTCTCTTGGTGAGAGCGATATAACTATTTTGTCACACTCTAATGTCAAGAATAGAGTTAGCCCATTTTTTAAAATAAAAATCCTAACTAGAAAAAAAATCACATAAGTTGTTTATGTAATTACAGAATTACATTCATAAGTATCATAATAAACCATATTCTTCAAAATGTTAAAATAGTTACTTTACACAACCAAATAAAGTAGTTTATTTTACATCTAGACAAACAAACATGCAAGGATATTATTGCAAAAATTTAGGTCCAAACATTATGACAATTAGGTTTCATTTTTTAATGAGCATTTATACAAGCATGTCATTACAAAACCTCCTAAAAATATAGCCTTGATCGGAAAAAGGGGTAGAAGAAATAAAATGAAAAGATTTATTAACCCTAGGAGGTGATGCACTAATGATTAAAACTTGTATTGCAACCTCAACACATAAACTCTCTCAAAATCTTAGCAAGTCTTCACATAACTCAATGTTCTACATGCTCACACATCAATATTTCATTAGAAGGTCAACTTCTTATTTAGAAGGAAAACCAAGAATGTTCTCACAACCAAAATCTTACCATTCATGACACAATTTATGACCTACATGTAACATATATCTTTTGCTCAAAGGTATCAGAATGAGACAACATATTGGAGGACTAATCATCACTTACAAAAAAATATGCATCAATCACCCATACACACACAATATAACAAATATTGAGAAGGTAAAATCATTGTATTTTATTGATCACAAGGTGCTTCAAAAGCTGCATACAAATTTGAATATTCTACTTGAAACTACTGTTGTAAATTGAGAAAAATCTCTCAAAGATGAGTTACAATCAATATTGTTTTGCATAAGGAAAAAGAAGAAAGGAAGAACTACTCTAAAAAGAGCTCGATGCTTTGCTTTATAGAAAAGCCCCTCAAATTGATTGACGTTGAACCTTGTGGAAGACAGTGAGTGTACATGGATGTGGAATTGAATGTGAACTGGAAGCAAAATCATGCAAACTTTGGTGCAGATGAGTTGACTCAAACTGCTATGAGTTGACTCAAACTGCTGCCCTCTTTGACTTTTGCATGAATCTTGAAACTCCACCTCTAATTAAACTTGAACTGATCTCTAAATTTGGCACGAAACTTATTGAAAAAGTTGTCCCAAGGCACTTTGAATGGAATTTTCAACCTGTTGGGTGTACAAGGAAAAAAAAGCCTCAAACTCCACTTAACTCCAACTATATCCATATGGGCTTCTAAAAGAGGCCAAAATTGCCTTAAATTTCCACTAACTTGAGCATGAATAGGTCACTTAACTTGTGAAAACTCATAGATACCCTTGCATGATGATGGGCATGTGAGTTACTTGCAGAAAACTTTGTCCTTCAAGGGTGGCATAAGTCAACTCACAGGTTTACTAATTGATGCATGCTTTTCAAAGCTCATTTTCCCCTCACTTGAATGTCATAATTTTTGCATTGTGTTATGTCATTTCATAATCTTCTGAAACTATATTTGAAGCCTTTGGTGACTGTGACTCTTGATTGTTTTGACTGAAAATTTGTGTTTTCTTCTACCCTCTGTGCATATAAATCTCTTTATTGACCTCACTTCCCTTTCTTTATTAATGTTCACTGTGCATATAGTCATCATTGTCTTTTTATATTTTTGTGCTTACTCCACCCTTGGCCATTTGTACCTTTTCATAGGAGTGTTATTATGACTGTCCCTACCCTGATAAATGTTGCCTTTGTCAAAACTATCATAATGTCTTCATTATAGTCTACCTACTTCACATACTCCCCTTCCAATGAGAATTGTTTCTTATTTTTATCAACAAATTCACAATTATGTTTGTTGGGTTTAGAAATATCATCCAACATGATTAGGGTTTTTATAGATTACATGGGTTGGGTTTAACAGCTTCAACAAATCCATGTTCCTTTAATATTTGTTGCATCCTTATCATTTGGATTTAACTTTTTCTCTTTTCTCCTTAAGACAATCTCACTATCAAACACCCTCTAGAGCCATGAGAGCATCCTTGCAAAATCCATTTACATGACTGTCCATTTACATTGATTTTTAGATTGTCATAATGACTATCTTTGCATTTGACTACCCCATGAAAACTAAATCTTTGCCTTAGTGACTATCTTGACATCTTTCCCTAATGGTACATTTGGCACTCATGACTATGACTGTATATTGATTGTTCATTAAATTATTTGATGGTAGTTAGCATGGTTTCTTGTTAATTTTGAAGGCTCTTTCAAATTGTTTCCATTCATCTGCCCACTGTGTTGTTCTTGAAGACTGCCCCTATTTGACATCATGCCTACTACTCCCTGCAGTTCATGAATTGTGCATTTACAAACTACCGCTTGAAATACTTTTGTGTTCCTTTCACTAGTACAAAACCATAAATAAATGACAAAAAACTACTAAAAATTGGTCATGTGACCATTAGCTTGGTCACGTGACCATTAGTAGTTTATTGCTAGTCATTTATAATGTGACCAAATTCATGACTAAACCATTTTTAGTCATTTATAGGTTGTTTTGATTGATCAATTTGGTAATATATTTGAACCAACAATTTTGTGGTTGGCTATTGACTTCTCTTGCACTCTTAGTATCTTTCACCTAAAAGGAGAGAGATAGAACCCCAAAATTGAAATGGTTCACTCACATAGAGGATTGTATGATGTGAATATGACTAAATGCAATGTTGTAAATGCAACTAACTAATGAAATTGATTGAATATTGATACAAAACTAATGTAAAATGCAATGTTTGAAAACACTGTGAAATATGCAAAGAATGAACTAAAATGTGAATAAATGCAAAAAAAAATTGAAAGAGGTTGATCAAAGTGCACCTGGAAATAGATTGCAGACTTGAGAAGATTCTGGAATGCTGGAAAATTCACTGTTGATGACCAGTGGGACTCATTCGTCACTGATGGTGAATCAGTCCTGCTACTAGTAAAATCTCCTAAAACAGGTTTCCGACTGTCAAGACCTGGAATCTGATAAAATCACCTTTTTCAACCTTAAGGTGGGACTCATTTTCCACTGATGGCAAATCATTCCTCTCCCAAAATTCTGTGAAATCAAAGGTCAATTTTGTAGCTCCAGATCTGCACTTGTCTTCTTGTTGGGTTGACAGAGTCAAATCTATAGAAAACAGACTATAATAGGTTGTCTCCAAGCTTGAAGTAGGGTTGATTTGACTTGAAACACTTTGTTGACTTGTTGACCACCTTTCAACACCTAATTACTTGAAAAATCTGCATACAAAAGTTTGCAAACACACATGCAAAAAGGGGGAAATGGTTAAGGGTTAAAGCATAGGGATTTGCCTTGGTCAAATCCCACTTTGGTAATCAAACCCTTGATGAAGAAATGGAATGAAATGAACAAGGAAAGATGAATAAACAACATGCAAATGTCATAAACTCACCACAAACCTTGTTGTAGAAGTCTGAAGATATGTCAATGGTTGCTCCAAGATGCTTGATGAATGCTTGATTAAATGATGCAAAGTGTTTGAATGCTAATTGATGAAAGAAAATAAACTTGATGATTGGGAGATGTAAAATGAGGAGAAAAACACTTATTTATATACATCTATGCCCTAATAACCCAATGATACCTCATCACAGGCCGACATAAGGTATTTTTAAATAAAAACCCGAAAGAAAATTTGAATTATTTTGATTTTGGAGCCAAGAGGGACTCATTCACCACCCATGGAAAATGGGTCCCACCTTGGGTTTGTAAGTGGGTGTCGGGAATTAACTTGTTTAATGTTGTTTTCGGGTTTACATTCAAAAATACACTTAATTAAGCCTTATGAGTGCATAAAGGGGTCAAATAAAGCATAAGAAAGGTGTAAATAATGAAATTAAGCCTAGAAAAGCGTGAAATCTTGTTACAAGACTTTACAACACTTTAAAATAGGACTTGACAAGTGATGAAAAGGTGATTTTTAGGTGAATTATAATGAAAAGAGTCTAGAAAAATGTAGAAATGTGTTACAACACTCCACAACACCTTCACAAGACACCATAATTTGAATTTTAATGACCTAATGTGAATGCATAAGTTACATTACAACATTAAATCAAAGCAAAATAGACCAAGCATCATGAGAGAAAGACCTAAAAAACCATGAAAATGTCAATGATCTATTTTTCTATGGTACAATATTTAGTCGTTAATTTAGTCATTGATTGTTGTTAACTAGTCATTTATTTAGTCATGGTAGTCAATTGATTGTTGTTAACTGGGCATTTATTTAGTCATAGTAGTCATATATTTAGTCATTGTAGTCATTTATTTGGTCATTGTACTCATTATGGTAGTCATTTATTTGAGTGAATCAATTATTCAAGTTACAAATCAAATCTAACTTAATTAATCCTCACAAATTTATGCATATAAACTTCAAATATCATAGATATTCAAATGTTTTTTTGTATTGGATTAACATGAAAAAAAAGAATATACAATCAACAAATAGCTTTATGCATATAAACTTCAAATATCATAGATATTCAAATGTCTTTTTTGTATTGCATGAAAAAAAAGAATATACAATCAGAAAACAACTGCATAACCAAAGGAATTACAAACAACATACAACTGCATAAACAAAGATCCAAGAAATACATCCTTCACTACACTCTTGGTTGTCATGGAAGACAAATCCAAGATACAATACAAATGCTACAAACATTGAAGGGAGAAAAAACATGAAAATATATAGTAAATGTAGTTATATTATTTGTGGTGCATATATCGCCCGATTCAGAGCAGCTCTAGCCTCACATTCTAGCCAAACAACCCTTGAGAGAAGATTGGAAGGATTTGAAAGAGAAGGATGGAAAATTCCTATGTAGAGATCTTGCTGGTCATGGTCAGATGAAAGTAAAGAGGGCATGCTCACCTCTCCAATTTGGTGAGCTGCAACCTAAAAATAAGATTTTGATGAGGGTTTTAGAGTATGTTTATTAAAATGAAAATTATATCTGAGATCTAATAAAACATTAATCTTATTCAGCCACAAAGGTAGTTGATTGATTTTGCACAACCAAAACAAAGTATCTCAATAAAAATGGGAATTTATCCTCTGGTATTTGTTAATACAAAAAAGTATATACATATGCATGATGTGTATCTAGCAATGAATACAAACAGACTACTTTATTCTCAATAAATAATGTGAAAAGAAATTTATACTACAATTTTCCATTATTGTTGCTCACAATATGTGGAAGAAAACGTTATAAAAAATAAAATAAAATAATAATAAAAGAAAAAACAGGGGAGGGGGAGGGGGCATAGCCCTCTCAACTCCCAAACCCCACTTCCTTATTGGTATCGACCATTCACTTCCAGTGTGGCGAGCTATAGCTTGAAAACAAAATTTCGACGAGGGTTTTAGAGTATGTTTATTAAAATGAAAATGCATCCAAGATCGTAATAATGAGCACATTTGGGTTTTAACATTATGGCATCCTTTACCAACAAAAATTACCAAAAAAAATTACCAGACCAAGCCGATTTTTTACTTTTGACCCAAGTCATGGGCATTCAAAATTTGGTCCCATCGTCTTGCAAAGTCGAGTTGCATCTGATACTGAGACAGTGAAGGCAAGAGAGATCCCCCACCACTATTGGTTTCAGCTCCTCCAAACTCATTTGAAGCTCTTTTTCTTCTGCCAAATAGTAGGCGTTTCCCACATATCATTAAAGGCCTTGACTCCCTTGCCTAGTTTGACCCTTAGAGCCTGTTTGCATCTACCTATACCCCAACCCAATCTTTGTATATTCACATGGTTTCATACAAGGGACCAGTTGCACATGGAAGAAAGAAAAAAAGACCCCTGTCACTACTAGTTTCGGCTCCTCCAAACTCTTCCTCTTCACTTCTCCAATTTGGCAAGCTGCATTAACTAAAAATAGGTTTCGATTAGGGCTTTAGAGAATGTTTATCAAAATGAAATTAGGGCGAGTGATAGGCAGTGATAACTTTAAGAAACTCCCTTCAAAAAAAGATATAAAATCCTAGCGAATTGTTCATTTTTTGAGGAAAAATATTAATTTCTATTGACAAATCTTTCCTTTTTTTTGAAAAAAGTATTTATTTTATTAGCGATTTTTTTACATCATTAAAATTTTGTAGAAAATTTTGGCGAATTTGGAAAAAATAATACAAAAATACATTAATTATGATGGTGAATCCATCCAATCTAAAACTAATGCTCATAGAAAATTAGGGGCCCAAGGGTGGAAATTATTGATGGGTTTAAGGGGTAGACTATAATATTTACTTGCCCCATTATTTTAAAATATAATATAACAACCCTCATTGTATTCTACAAGGTAAAATATACCCATGATTTGTAACTCTCATGGGGCTTGAAATTTCCTTTTGATCATTGATCTAATGACCCTCGTTGTACTTTGCGAGGTAAATGCACCCACGATCTGCAATGCTCATCAAACCTGAAATTGTGGACCCCATGAGCATTGTAGATTATGGGTACATTTTACCTCACTGAATACAACAAGGTTCATTAGATTATATCATAAATCAATGGTGGAAACTAAAGATTGGAAATATGGCCCTAAAGAAACTAATAATTATGATATATTGTTGGAAAAATTAATATAAATTTATACTATAATTTATAAAATTTAGGCAAATCTAACCTAATCATGTATCAAATATTGTGGTGAATTTTTGAGTTAAATTTTTTAATAAAATAAATTCTTTGGCAATTTAAATATGACTGTAATAAAATTTTGTAAAAATGTGGTGATTCAAGTCACGTTATAGCTCAAAGTATTAGCCAATTTTGGATTCACAAATTTCAACTATTAGCCAATTGGCAAATATTAGCCACTAAAAAAATCACTAGTGATAGGTTTTTTTTTGCCCGCTAAAACGGATTTTTCAAAATGGAATTCAAAATATATAATTTTTAGTTCATAAATCTCTCGCTTACAATAAATATTATTAAATTTATTATAATATTATTATATAATATTAAATATATTATAATATTAATAATATAATCTAAATATAATATAATATTATATTATATAATTTATAAATAATATAATATTATATTATATAATATAAATAATATTATATTATATTAATATATTAATATAATATAAATAATATAATATTATATTAATATAATAAATAATATAATATTATATTATTATATTAATATAATATTATATTATATTATTATATTAATATAATATAATATTATTGGGTGAAAAATTTGTAATCCCTTTTAACAGATTACAAAACCTTGATTTCAACCACAGTTATGTGAAATAGAATCTCTCCTCTTGGAAAGGGGAGGCACCCTTTTTATTGCTTATTGAAACTAATGAAAACTAATTAAATATTCACAACAATGTAGACTACAATAATGATATGGGGTTGTGTCACATTCATGATTCTATTTTTTTACAGAGAATATGTTTCACAATTTTAACTTCTTGATGCAATACAACTTCAAACTAAAATTAAGCAAAAATTACAATATTCATATCTTGTCAAAGAAAAGCCTAGGAATACTAGCATGATAATGATAAGTAACTAATAAGGAAAGCTCATGAAGGCACAAAGTCATTCTGTAGTTCCCAATAATGAATTCTTCAAGATAGTAACCAGTGTTGTAAAAGAAGCACAAAGTCTTATAGAGAATTCGCCAATAGTATTCAACAATATCATAATATGAAGTAATAAGTGTAATTCGAAGTTTACACAGATTTACTCAAAGCCCTTTCAATCTCAGTTACTAATCACTGCCAATTCAATCAAATAAAAAGATAATTGTTTCCAACACAAAGTTTGGTGTGCAACTTCACTTCTTTATTAATCAAAATTAGATTCACAAAAATGAACTCAAAGCCTCAATATTTGCTTCTCAATTGGGCAGCACTTCATTGCATAAGATAAAAGATAACAATTACAATAGAATCCTCTTTTATTTATAGAAGGGGGGTGATCCTACAATAGTGGTTTACAATTTTTGGCCAAACTAGACACTAAAATTATTATTTTTAACTAAATCTTCACATTCGGGCACCTATAGCGGCTAAACCATGAGGAATTTGAAGATGATGCGAACAAGAGTCTCGTCACATTTTCTCTGTAGATTCTAAAAATATTTTTTCAAAACTTTTGGAATCAGATTACACTTCTTTTTCCATCTCCCACGAAAACTAGTTTTATTTTAGAAAATAACATTTTAAAAAAGTGACGCACACCGTATAATGCATAACTTTTTTTTCCATGAAGGATAAAAATCTAATTCTTTCAAATTTAGATTTTTAACTCTGATATCTAGTGCTTCCACTTGGTTAGATAGTTTTTTATTGAATATTTTTTCTTTAATCAAGTTTTGAAGTCAAACCAATTACAATTCAAACATAGCACGACCATATAGCACCTAACTTTTTTTGTATATATCGAAATTCAATTTATTTATTTTTGTTGGATCAAGGACTTCAATATTTGGTGCACTCATATTTTGAAAAAAAAAATTGATAATCTGCTATTTTTCCACATGTGCAGAACAGAGACCATTTTCGATGAAAAAACCATGTTTAATAAAACTAAAAAAATAAATACATAATGAAACCAAAACATATTAAAATTATATTCATTAGATAGCTCGTTCCGAGGACTGCCTGATTTTAGTTGGGTTTCTGAAAAATCCTCCATTTTCATCCTCAAACCAACCTTCGAAGCATAAAAAATTAGGTTTTGTTTGTGTATGAGGGGGAGAATCAGGGTTTAGGGGGGTTCGAGTGAACCACCTTGATTACATGTATTTTGATTGATTTTTGGGAAAAAAAACATTGAATGGGTTCTTTTGGTTCGTGTGAACCTTCAAGTTTGTACGAACCCCCATAATCAAAAAAAATTCCATGGGGTCATTTTTTCTCAATTTTCCTTCCTCCATCAAATTGTAAACCACTATTATGGCTTCACCCTAGGAGAGGAGAGAAAATCTAGGAAATCCCTAACCAACTAGTTGACTTATTCAAAAAATTTGTCCATAAATGTAGAACATATTTGTTTACTTGTAATTACATTTTCCAAAATGACATGTAAAATGCCAGAGCCTATCTACAAAAAGCATAGAAGAAAGCATATGAACTATCTAACTTTGGAGATATAAGAAGTTTTTCATAGTTCCTTGCTCTTGGATTGGAAGTCTTCATATTTCTTCTTTATCTCCTACATGAATTTCTCATCTAGACCAACTGTATAGTCAATAATGGTATGAACCCTTGTGATTGACTTTCTTGCAAATGAGCATATCTTTTTGCATCTATCTAGAAGTGTCATGAGGTTGTCAAGAGAAAGTCGTACATCACACAAATCATGAATAGAAGTATTTGAAAAGCTTTCATCTTCAACCTACTTCATGATAGCCTCTTTGAAGATCTGAGCAATCTCGCTTACCGAGAGGAAGGTATGATCATCATTAAGGAGTTTGCCTGGCAACTCCTCAATTCCATTCACCATGACAACACGATGTCTTTTGACATCTTCTTGTACTTAATGTATGCCTTGGATGAGAGACTTGATAACTTGTACGCGGTTTCTAAGAGATTCCTTTACTTCAACATACTTATCTTTGTCAGGAATTACCTAGACATCCACTAATTTACTCAACTTACTCTCCTTCATTTGCAACCAAAATGTGAGACTTCTCTCCATCTTCTTTTGCTCTAAGGAAAGTGTGCTTTGTACCTTCTCCAATTCCAATTTCATTCTGGATACTTGAGCAATCTTTTCATCAGCCACAACTATGAGTTGTGAACCCTGATCAATTATTTCACCAACAAATTCGTACAACACTTTACCCTTGGAGTAAATTTTTTCCACTTTTCGCACTGTTGGTTCCTTAAAATTTATCATGGCCATAGGTTGCACATCCTCTAAGGAACCTGTAATCTTTCTAAAAAATTATGCATATTGCTCAACTTTCTCCTTGTAAATATCTCTAGCTTGCTACATCTTGTCAAGTATACCTGATAATGCATTTAGGGTCACTTGTGCATCTTATTTAGCACTAGCATTAGTTACTTTCCCAAGGTGGACCCTAGTTATAGTGTAATCTTCCATATTCCCAACACCCTGTTTCTGTAGAGGTAAACCAATATCCACATACTTATGACCTAACTTGTCCACATGAAGTCTTGAATGAATCTTTGCCTTCTTTTTCACCTTGGTTTTTGGAAGAACTATCTCCTCAAGATCTAGCTCATCTGGGGAAATCATATGTTTCTTGTGCTTTGATACTTGTGAGATTAGCCAAGGGGGAAGAAATGAAGTATTCACTTCTTGACTTACTGTTAATTCTTGTGTAGCAACCACTTCTGTAGGAACAGATGATATAGTCACAATTGGAGTAGTATCAGTCATGATTGCACCAATAGACTACAAACCAAGAAGATCCTGCAATGACTCACTCATGAACCTGTCAAAATCTATCTGACAAGAGATATCATATGATGGAGATGACAAACTCAGAATGGATGATGGAGAACTTGAAGAAACATCAACAGTTTGTAAGATGGAACCTACAGGAGGAGCAGAAAGAATTGATGATACTGAAGGAGGAATGGTAACCTTCGCTACATGTAGAGTTGATGTAGGAGGAGGTGAGGTAGGAAGAGGAGGTGGAGGAGTAGTAGGATTTGGAGGAGTGTGAGGAAAATTGGTAGTAATAGGTGATGATGTTTGAGGAAGATTATCAACAATGTTCTCATGGGGAGATAGTTGCATTTCATCACTATGCCTTTGCTTTTCCTCATTACCTTCTTCCTCCCCTTCATATTATTTAGACTGTTGCTCCTCTACAGATTCTTTTGATTCCTCACTTTCATTCCCTTATCCTTCTTTGGATGATTTTTCCTCAGATGCAAGCTCGTGTCCATCTGCAAATGGATATTTTGAATTAGTAGTCTCGTCTTCTTCAGTTGTTTGTGCACTACTTTTACCAAAATTGAATTTGATCTTAGGACCCTCTATGAAGAAGAGGGAACAGCTGCATGTTTGTGTTTAGTGTGAAGTTATTGCTTTTAGTGTGAAGTTCTTGCTGTCGACTAGTTTCTCCACCTGGTGTCTCTCCCTCAGATTATGTTCTGAAAGATTTCAATTGAAATCCATTCATTTGCAACCATTCACCAGTGTTATGCAGAATAGGAGCAAGTCTTTCTGTAATGGAAACACTTTCTTTTTTGGACCATTGCACAGGAGATAAAGGCTTTTTGGAAATTTCTTCCTCTTCATATACAGAATTCATGATATCACCAGGATCTTCAAAACCCTCTAGAATATCAACCACACCAAGGTCCCTGATCTGTTCCACAATTAACCTGCAAAAATCCAATCTTTGAATGTCTTCCTCATCTCTACAGTCAACCCATATATCCTCAAAATGATAGACATGATGGTGGTCCTTCTTAAGTTTCCTATTCACATCTTTGTAGTCAAATTCAAATCTATATCTATATGTCCTTATGGTCCTAATTTGCATTTCAGCTACTACTAAATTTTCCTTTTGAACACTATGAATAGTATACCTCCCAATGGTAAGTGCAAACTCAAAGCCTATCTTATGAATTTTCTGGCATTCTTTATGAACATAAATCAATTGTCTGCACAAATCCATCAATATCCACTTATCATAAGGATATTTGGGTAACATGTATGGGCACCCAGTATAACAACCTACTCTCAAATATATGTGAAAGTAGGAAACTGTAAGAAGATACATCCAAACTTACTTACAACCCTATAGGGTTCATCTGATACTCTCTTCTTTTCAAGAGTTGAATCAAAAGTGAAAAGTAGAGGTGCAAAGAAAGCATCAGTGACTCTCTTGAAATGTTTAAGACTATTCCTCAAAGTTATCTGAGAATAAAACTCATATATAGGCACAACATTTATGTTTCCTTTTGTTGACAACCTTGGAAATTGCCTCATGACCACAACAGCATATACCAAGTAGGAGGTCATGTAAAACTTCAAGGTGGTTGGCACATTGATCAACTATTCATGAATCTCATCGCTTATCTGAGTCCCCCAATCTATGTGTGCTTTCCTCCTTCTGATGATGTGGATATACTCATACATCCATTCTTGAAAGTGGAATGAAACAGGAAAGCCTCTCACCCTACTCAGAAAAGTAATAATATCTTGAACATCCTCTTTGAAATCACTTCGAAGAAGTCCTTTGGGCCATCTAGAGATAGTGGACCTTGGAGTCTTCAACCATTGAGTATTTATCAATTGTTTAGATTTATTTGGATCTTTGTCATAAACCTCTTGTGCTTGCTAAATAGAAATATCAATATATTTTTCCATATGTGGAACCTAGAAAACAATATCAAAGAACTTTGGATCCAATCTCATCATGATTTGTCCAGAAGAATCTCTCACACTTCTTTTTTCCCTGATGTAGTGCGAGGCAACCTGAAGAACAAACTTTGTGCAGTGAGCAGCAATTGGAAATGTAGACACTAAGTGCAAGTTGCTATGAATGATTGCTCACAAATTTTCTTCTACTAGTTTCTTTCCAATTCTTTTCACAAAATCTTCCATTGTCATCTAAGAGTACCAAAAGCCAATGGGAATCACCTTCAGAGATTACCTGATAAGAGCTTGAAAGAAATTGTAAGGAACAATGGATTAGGAGATATTACGAGCATATGTGTTATGAGAGTGTTTTGGAATGCGTGAAGCAAGCAGGCATTTTGGAGCAAGTGATAATGAGCCATGAAGCATGGAAAATGGAGCAATGGAAATGGAACAAAGTTTAGAAAGAAAATGAGATGATTTTTTGAGTGTTTAGTGAAAAACTGTCTTTTGTGCAAGGGCACTGAAAATCAACACCCTTACACTCGGAAATTTTTTCATTGATGCACAAGCGCTGAAAAACAGTGAGCTTTGACATGTCTTGGAACACTTGGAAGAAACTCAGGCTCGAGTGCTAAAAATCAACACTTCAACATTTGAAGGAAGTTCAACTTCATGTAATACCGCTAATAAACCCCGCTCTTACATGACCTTCTTAGAAGATGAGTTAAGTGCAAAAGTCAGCATTTTCACCGCTTATGCACAATGGGGGGAGATCATTTTATGTAGGAGCGGTGATTTTTACCGCTCCTACATCTCAAAAGATGGAAGAAACTAATACATGCAAGAGCGGTGAAAATCACCGCTCCTGCATGAGGGAGTTCGAGAAAATCATTTGAGAAAGCGATAACTTTCGCTGCTCGGACATGAGAAAGAAACTTCAAAGAAGAGTGATGATAAGACATTCAAGAACCCTTCTATGCCGTGGAATATATGACGAGCAGTGAAAACAAAAGCATAGCATCAGAAAAACTAATGCTCAAACCACAAAAGATAGCCAAAAATACACAAAGGGGAAATTTAGAAGAAAAACTAGGACACGTGGAAAATCCTAAGCACGAACTCTTAAAAAGAAATACAAAAGTAACCCTAAAGAAAACACACAAAAAGAAAATACACCCTTCACATGTAGAAATCAAACGATTAGAAAATGAAAATGAACAAAGAAAAGGGCAACGTACCTGGAGATAAAAATGGACGTGTTCCCTAAAAAAATGGAAATCAAAAACCCCAGTTCAATCGCCCATGGAATCTGCTTGCAAACAATCACTTGAAGTTGCAGGATGACCGACTTGAGGAAGGAGGAAGAAAACAAATTAAAATAAGAAGAAATAAACTTAAAACAACTTTAATAAGTCACTTAAAAAAATTGAAAAAGGAACCATTAATAAACTCAGAGTGTATTAATGGTCATGTGTGCAGAAAGGGGGAAAATATAGGATCGGTGAAAATCACCGCTCCAACATTTTCAAAAATGTTGAAGGTGCAAGAGCGGTGAAAAAGGACCACTCGGACATGGACAAGTGACTTAACCTCAAAATGCAAGAGCGTTGAAAATCAACGCTTAAACGTGTAAAGGATGGAAGAAAAGTGTAGGAGCGCTGAAAATCAATGAGCTTACACTGAGGAGATTTTCTAACTCTGCTCATGTAGGAGTGCTGAAAATCAACGCTCTTACAAGGGTGAAGAATTTTCTAACTCTCAAAGGATGAAAATTAACAAAATTTGTTTCAAATATTTTTGAGAGGGGAACAAGGACAAGCACTCAAACAAACGATTCAAGATTTAGGACAACGCATCAAGGCCAATTGAAACTTGCCTCAATTTGCATGCTTGAAGTACATGGACCTACAAAATGGATAAGTTTTGTAAGGGGTTATCTTGTGAATCGAGTGCAGCTGGATTCGAGGATGACAAATATTATATTATATTATATTATATTATAATATAAATATTATATTATATTATATTATAATATAAATATTATATTATAATATAAATATTATATTATAATATAAATATTATATTATAATATAAATATTATATTATATTCACCTTTGACACCCCCAAGATGGCATTCCAGATAGAAACAAAAGATGGCCTTCCATATAATAATATATAATAATATAAATATTATATAATATTATTATTGTATTATTATTATATTATATTATATTATTATTATAATGTAATATAATTATTATGTTATATTATATTATATTGTATTGTAATATAATGTATTATTATTATATTATATTATAATAACCCACTCCCTCAATTTGAAATATTTTTTCCAATTATCCACTTTAATATCATATTGTCTATTTTTTATTTGTGTGACTAATTATTTAGTTGTGTTTTTTACCTGATGATCAAATTAGTCATTTGTTTACTCATTTATAGTTGTGTTGAGTAGAATTTAGTCATCTTTAGTTGTTGTGATTAAAAGTTTTAGTCACGCAGTCATTTATTTGCCAAATTCTACTAGTGTTTTATTTCCATAAATATGCCATGGACCTTTTCAATTTCCCCTGCTCTAAGTTTATAATCCATGCATACATTATACAAGGTAATATATGGTCTGCAACCTCTCTAGACCATGTCCTTGTAAATTGTGTGCCCCTTGTATGAATGTTGTCCTTTACTCATTTGCAATTATTGCTACCATATCTACTCCTTATGATAATGCAAGATCACTGCCCCCTTGATATGTCATTTCTTGCTTTTATCATCCTTTATAAGGACTATCCTCATGGTGACTATTCAATCCATAATATATTGTGAATTTGACTGCCCTATTTTGATGAGTTAGTGCAATGATTACCATTGTCTTAGATTGCTACCAAGGTCTTCACTTCACTCCTTCATCCATAATGCAAATCCTTATTCAATCCCAGAGTAAAGGTTGTCATTCTTTATAATAACTCTATTGTCGCTTTTGTGACTATCTTTTTTTTTTTGCATTTTACTTCATAGTGCCACCTTTACTCGTGGTGACTTCCTTTGGACTGTTAAGCTTTTTGCCCCATTTTTCATGGTAATCAAGGGTTTTAACCAAGGTCTTGGACTATTACATTGCTCATGATTATAATGCCTAGGTCATTTCCTTCTATTGTGGACTGTCCTTGTTCATGGACCATCCTTGACTTTGATCTTTCCACATTTTGCACAGTCCACCTCAACTACTATCAAACATTTGTCAATTTCTTTCTTATTCACTTTTTTGACCTTATTATAAAATGACTACCCTCATACCCTCATTAGTGTAATCCTTCATATTGTTGCTTTGTCCTTAGCTTATGGTTGTCACCTCTTTGAATCCTGCCTTTGATGCTTATTTGGTTGTCATCTAACATTTAAGATTGTCCATCTTTTATTTGATCTTTTATGACAAATGTTGCCCTCCATTCTTTGTCATAGATTTCCCTTCAACAAGGAAAGTAGTATGTTAAATTATGCCCATAACCCTTGCTTGGCGCAAAAGCTTTTCACAAGTTTCTTCATTACAAGCTACATATGTTCATGAATAGATTCATCTTTTATTGTGACTCACACCAAATTGAGAATCAATGGTTTGCCCTGATAGTAACATCCTCCTTTGTCTCAAGTTCCCTTTTATCACATTCAATACTACCCTTTCAAGGTTGCCACCTTATAATCATCATTAAATTTCTTTCAACTTGAAACACAACAATTTCCAAATGTTGCCTTATTGACTATGATCTCTTCATTCTGAATCATCATTATAGATTGTTCTTCCATAATACATTCCTATCAACAAGTCTTTCACCTCATTTCATGTTGCCTTTGTCCATACTATCCTTAAGACTTTATGATGGTTTTGACAGTATAGGTTGTCATATTGATCTTTAGCCTTGTTGGCCTTATCTTTCTCCTTACATAGCCCACTTTGATAAAACACTGCCACTGGTCAATTGATATGTGAAAACTCTAGTTGTCCCTAATTGATATGTGAAAACTCTAGTTGTCCCTAATTGATAAAGGTTATCACTTACTTAGTATGGTTGCCTCTTTTTATTCTCATCTCTTGTCTTTTATATCTTGTCCACGGCCCTTGCTTCAATGCCTGACTAATCTCCTAATGTTGCCTCTCTTCAATGCTCTAAAACCCTCTATATAACATGGAAACTATAGGGATGTGTAAAAAGGTTAACAATTTGACCATAAAATGAGGAAATAATAAATTATATTTTGTCTATAAGCACCATTCAATGCATTTTTGTATGACATGGTTTCCATTCCAAGTTCACTATCATTGCATATGGCCAACTATTGATTTAGTGTTACTAGATCATCTTGACTAGGAGCTACCAAGTAGTGCTTCTCTATCATACCTCTCCTTAACTGATCTGACTCCTACTTCAAGTTTTGAATCTCTTTCTGGTACTTCTTAATTATTGACTTTTCATCCATAATCTTATTTTGAGTTACTTGAATCTCCACATGCTTTGTTTGATGAGAAAACTTCAACATGTTATGTGTCTCCTTAGAATCCATGGTCTACTATTTTCAACTGTAACTATTAGATTGTGATGATTTATGTGGTGTTGCTCTTCTTTAAACCACATTAAAAATATTTGTATATTCATGCTTCCTACCCTTTGAAAACCTTCAAACTTGCTTGAATAACTCCCTCTTAAAAGCAAGAACAGATTTGAATGAAACTAAAAGATCTTACAAAGAAGAATGCAAATACCTCAAATGGCTCACTTAAAACAATTGAGAAAAGAAGGGTTTAAGTACGGTCAAGAGCTACCTCTCAAAGACCCTACGCTCGCATCCTTGCCTAGACTACTATTCATATTGAGCATTTGCATGCCTAAGTCTCCATTCCTCATGAACTGAAACTAACTAACAGATAAATCCATTACATGCTTCTCCACAAATGAGTCCTCATTCTAGCTGCCATAGTTTGCTCAAGCCTTTTTCCCTCGAGCTGGAACAAAAACCATAAACTCCTCTTCACGTGAGACTTCTTTAGTTTAACCTTCTTGCAAATTTGCTTTAACCTCAACTTGGCAACTAAACAAAGAGTTAATCTTTCCACTTTTTCATGCAATGTGAGGCTTTTCTTTGCCTTTGGCATTCATGGAGAAAAATAAAAGAGCTTTATTGAAAGTTTTATTAAAACCCTTTATATAAACTCTTTTCCTTTTGACTTGGCATTGTAAAAAAAGACTTGATACTTTTTTATTTCAAGTGTTACTCTGTTTTTGTTGATAACTAGCAAGAATGGACAGCAATAGCACTAGCCTCTGAATATTAGTGCCATTGAACCTTGCACTAGACCATTTCTCTGTTGTGCAACTAATATTTGTGCTCTTCAAGGATTCATAGAGGTTCTACTAGCAGCAACTCCAAATCCTAAACCTATAAGGCTCGCCAATCAAGAATGTGAGAGGCATTTGAATGATAAGGTTTAGGATAATAAACATGAAACACATTATGAATTCAAGAGAGCTAGAGGTAGACCCAATGTGTAGACAACCACATTTATAACTTCCAAGACATCAAAAGACCCCACATATGTAAAGAGCATGTTTGGCGATTAATAAAAAAAATAAACTCTTTTGAAGTTTAACCCTCAAAAATACTTTGTTTCCTATAGAAAATTCCTTGAAACTTCTATTTTTTGCTTGCATAGTTTTTCTACCCATCTAAGGCTTCCTTTAGTCTTCTCTTAATCACCCTCATTTATCTATCTAAGGGGTTTAAGGTCATTCTATCTTGGAAGGATTGCAGCTTTCATGTCTAAGGGTAAATTTAATTTAATACTCGTGATTTTCTTCAAAAAAAAATCCATAATTTCACTCACAAAATCTCTAAGATTGAAAAGCATGATGATTTTGGTAGATAAAAACAATAAAATTATATATATCCTTTCAAGTTACTATGTATATATATCCAAAATTATGTATATAGATTTAAATAATATATATACATAAAAATTATGTATACATTTAAATAATATACATATACATAAAAACTATGTACACATTTAGAACACTACATGGGCTTGAAAACCAAATATATGCTATTTTATATATCCAAAAATAGTGAACGTATATTGAAATTAAGTGTATATTTCAAAGAGGAGACGCTAAAATTTCCTATATATAACAGTCTGCTGCCAAGGCTATTTTTATCACAAGCTCATTAGTTCTGCCCAGATTACACCTTTCGAGCTACTGTGTTATCTACCTCGTTCTATTGCTTTGATTCTGCATTGCCCCTGTCAAACTGCTGTGTTATTTGCCTCTTTTTCTGAGCCCTTGATTATGATATTCAATAACATCTGCTTAACAGGTGGGTAGGCAGAATAAATTAATTTGCCGCCAGTAATGGGGGTATGGATGTATATACAATATGCCTATGCAGCGAATAGCTTCGCTGTCATTATCTCCACGTCAGCGTTGAATGCTTGTTACCTCCACGCTAGCAAAGGAGAGCCGTTCAAACCCACCCATTTGACATTGGTCTAATGCACAGAAAATGAACTTGGCTACAAGAATGAACTGACAATCTTGTACAAAATTAATCTGGTCATTTGACAAAATGTATGCATAGAGATCTGTATGTCTTCATTTTTCATATGATTGAAATTTATTAAAGTAATGTTACAAATTTCAGCCATTGATTAAGCTTTTGGATAGATGAGCTTTGTAATTTTGAGCAAACAATTGTGAATATTTATATAATTCTATTGTAACGTTTTATATTTTTCAATTCTAAATGTTTTCTTAGAACAAGTGTTCTTTGTTCTTTCTTTATACATTCATCAAGACATAGTAATGAGTGAAACAAACACGTATTTATATCAGTACACATCAATTAGTCAAACATATAGAAATATTGGGATTTAAAATTTAGATGTTTTCATAAAAAATTTACTTGCATCATAAAAGTATGAACAAGATACTGAAAGACAAGTTGAAAACAAAGATCAAATGCATAAAAGTGACTGCAACTGTAAACACAATAAATAACAAATATGTCAAAAATAAATGAAAAAAAACATAAATTAATATTGAAAGTAAAAACATATATACCACTGATTATATAGTTCTACAAAATAAATCAACAAATAATATGAATATACAATTTTATCATAATCTATTCAATAAATAAGTAAAAACGCCTTTGTCATCATAAGATTACTTGGTATAGAATTATATAAAACTTAAAAGTAATTAGCGATAAGATTACTTGGTATAGAATTATATAAAACTTAAAAGTAATTAGCGAACGAACTGTTGGATCCAATGCTAACATATCTTTAATCAATTGCCCATCAATTTTCCTTATATTGACCATCTCTTATCTCCACAAATGCTTCCTCAAAGCATTGAGAAAGCTTGTCGGCGTCCACATAACCCTTGGTTGCGATCACTTGCATTCTAATATTGTCTGCGTAACTCATACACGTCACAAGAATAGTCTGAAGAAACAAAACACACCTCTGTGTTAATACCTTGGTTAGAAAATTAGAGAAGTCCATCGACTTACAGCAAGATTAGTTGTATAACAATCACTTCACCTGAGGAACGCCTGACACTGAAAAAAACCCACTTCTAACTCCGTATCCCGCCATCATGATCTTCTCTACAGGACCATTCAAAGTCGTCACGCAAAGCGTAGCATTGGCTAGCGTATCGTACAGAGCATTAGCTGTAATCTGTCAAAATAACAAATTAAAAAGTACGATCATATTTCTTTTTCGATCTGGGTAGATACGTTTCTATGGAGTGCAGTACTCCTACCTTGGGGCCTCTGAATCGTGTAATGTATCCTATCACTTTGTTGGCTATAAAGACTGCCAGCGACATTTTCTTCTTATCTGCCATCCGCTTTGCCCTTAGGACATACTCCAAAGGGTTCTCAAACCCTTGCATGGGTACTCGCATCTGCAAAAAGCCCCACCGATTTCCCCAGGGAGTTTCTGTTCTGGATTTTGTCATCTCCTCCAGCCTCTGCACCATTTTTTGTAATCAAACAAACTAAAACTCAGTTATCAATAGAGATCCAGTAACAGCCAACACTATCTGTGCTGGCCTGGTAAAATTTGAACCCTGAAACTTTACCTCACAGCCTCAATGAGCTTTGGATGATAACGATTTATTAACTGCTTTTTAGCTTTTCAATTGAAAAATTTATTGGGTTTTTGCCACTGGCGTTAAGTGATTAGTATATGACATTTTTGGATTCAATTGCATGAGAGTTTCAGATCACTCCAAGATCTATTATCAGAGTAGCAAATAAAAAATTTCTTTCAGTTTTTTATCATTCTAATGATAGATCATGTAGTATCATCCAAAACATTGATGTAAAAACAAAATTCATACAGTTGAATCCAGAAATGTCATAGGCTATTATTATGGACTATGAAAATCTAATGTGTATAATTTTAAGTGAACCAAAAAAAATTTATGAAAATTGATTACATTTAAACTCTAGTGTACAGAATTAATTTTTGAAAGTTTTAATTTATTAGAAATTAATTGTCTAATTAGTATTTGATGAGAATTTATTTATTTAATAATTTGGAATCAAAAATTAATGTTGTGAATTTTGAATTCAAAAATGAAGAGTTGAATTTAAAAGAACTCTTACATTAATTTTATGGACCGTTAAAAATTCAAGTCTATTACAATCAAAATTTTCAGTTCTCAGAGTCTATTACAATCAAAATTTTCAGTTCTCAGAGGTAGATCGGATGATCAAGATGTTGGAAAACAGAAGGTTGCAGATTTGATTCTTCTGGATTTACCCCACATAAGTGGCAGTGGCTCATATGAATGAAGGTTATAATAATGCATATTAAAACTTGTTGGCAGATGGTAACACTCCCCTCAGGATTCAAAACAGGGAATTCTTAACAGGGTATTTGTAACAGGGATTCTTAGCAGGGGACTAACCGCCTCCTGTGCGATCCATGTCTATCATTTGTATTGGACATTGACAGATCGATGATCCATGTCTATTATTTGTATCGGACATTCACAGATTGATCTTTTGACGCAACGTCAACCATGGGCCAACAATTGGTATCAAAACATTGGATCACGGGTTTGAATCCTCTCAGTGTTATCTGAGAGGAGACTGTTGGCAGACCTTGGATAACACTAAGGGGGAGATTGTTGGTAGATGATCAGCGGTCAGCACTCCCCTCACCATTCGTGACAAAGGACTAACTGCCTCCCAGGCCATCCATCTCTCTACTGCTGAGATCCATGCCTCTGCCGCTGAGATCAAACGGGGCCAACAAAACTTAACTTTATGGCTCCCACCAAATATTGATTCTTCCATGTTTCTAAATCTAAATAAATCGTGTAAAAAAAAACTAATTTGAAAACTGTGGATTTGAAAAAATTGGAACAATAATAAATATGATTGACAAAGAGTGAATCGAAACACAGTTGGATTCTGATAAATCGTCACGTAACCTACAGTTGTATCTAAACCAGGGTGAAAAGCAGTGCCACCAATTAACTCATGCAAATAGTTGAGCAGCTGACACAGAAACATTGGCAGTTTAAGCTCAACCCAATCTGCGTATAAACAGCGCTTCTCTTTCATTAAAAACTAATGTGCTCCAGGACTACCATAAAAAGGGATCATCTAAAACAAAGCAATGCACGAACAAAGAAAATTTAAAAACACAGGCTATATGACAAATAGTTCTACAAGACCTGTAAGCCAGGCTGCGATCTTGTGTTCATCAGAGCGAGAGCTGTTACTCTCAAATTCCCCGTTTGCCTTGGGTCTGTATTCATTGAAGCAACGATTTTGAATGAGGTAAAATTTCTAAAACTTAATACAAAACGAGACAGTTGTTATTTGGTAACGAACCGTACCGGGGAGAACCATCTGGCAGTACCGTTGAAACCCACAGAATATTACACCCAATAGCACATCATTCACGGTCTGTTAATAAAACCAAAATCACAATCAGATTCACAAAGTACAGCTGAAATTATAATGCAAGTAGAAACAAGGCGGTACAAATCTTCATGTAAGAGCAGAAGTTTACCCCTCCGACATAATTCTTTATTTTTCTAACATCTTGTAGCGGAAAGTTGGCAGACGCCATAACTTTAGGCAACATCTCTACACCAGGAGGCCCTCGAATAGGGAACCTGCTATCCTTCGTCCATGTCAAACATAGAAAACTAGCAATAAGGTCTTCCAAAGTGCAATACATTACAGCTACAAGTGTGAATAGCAGATGCCATATTCTGTAAATAAACTTCACCCCAAGCCAACCAGTATATGATCTTTCACGAAGTTTTGCAGAAGGCTGTGTCTGTTGGGAAGAAGCAGTAAAGCTTGGTGGAAGGGTGGGGTTATCGACCTTGGTAGAGCAGGCTATCGCTAAAGACATAAGAGAAATACCGTCTCCAAGCATATGATGTAAATTTAGGACGAATGTAGCTTCTCCTTTAGTGGTTTTGTAGTTAAGGAAGTGGAACTCCCAAAGAGGGCGAGAGAGAGGAAGCTTTCTTAAATGCATATCAGAAATATAATCCTCCACAAACTTATCATATACCGTGTGACCACGAGGAAACTCTGGAACAAATACATGGTCATCAATATTCACTTCCGTTGTCTGCCACTGCAGAACCCCCTTCTCATTCCTAGTCTGCAACAACACATCAAAACAAAGATTTGAATTTGTTTTTATCTCACGAAAATTGTTTGTAGAAAAAAGAGTAAGAGCTTTACCACAATACAGGAGAACCGGGGGCCTCGAGAGAGAAGGATTTCGCGGATAGCTTTCTTTGCATGAGAGATGTCGACTGTTTTCTCGAGCTCAGAAACAAAATGAATGCAAATGCCAAATGAAGGAGTGTAGAAAACCTCTCCAGTTGGACTCACAAGTTCATTCTCATTCTTCATGGTGGTTACCCTAAATGCCACCGAGTCGAATGGTACGGTGTTTCAGATTTGCTATCAGACCTGGTGTGAAATAATGCGGATAGAAGCAGTTCTCCACCACCCGGATATAAATTTGGAACTCTGGTCCTTCCGCATAATTTGGTAGCTGCAATCTTTAAAGTATGTGCAATACTATCGTACAAGTTTCAGAATTTGCCCATACTGTATTTATGGAATCCGGCTGTCTGAACTTAATTCTCCGCCCTGTTGATACACGCTTTGTAGCCATTAAACACCAACATTATAGATGTTGTACATTAAGTTCTTAAATGCTATATTAAATTTTCACCAAACAATCATGTGAACAAAGTCAATCGGTTGACTTAAAATTACATAATTGAATTTTTATTTATTTTTAATTGAAGTTAAAGAAAAGATAAAAATAGAATAAAAAAATCAATTCAAAGACACTGAAAAGGAAAGGACTATGAACAGCAGTTTAAATAACAAGGGTTATTGTATTTACTACATAATTGAATCTTGATAGCAATAAGTATAATCAATGCTGTAGTCTAATCAAGTTATGTCTTGTTGAGTTGTCCAAAGATGTTCCAAAAAATATTAGATTAAAACTCTCTTATGCGACTTGTGAAGGTATAGTTACTTATTAACCTAGAATTTGATGGTATGTGTCTCTCTTTCAATTTTAGAACATATATCACAATTTTAAAATGTATTAGATAATATAATTTGACTTGATATATTTTTATATAATCATATATATGACACTTTAGATTATAAGTAAATTGTAAAACTTTATTATAGATAATTATAATATAGTAGGAATGATTTTCCTAGAGTCCATAAGATTTAGATAAGAAAATTATGGATTCATCTGTGTCTATTTATTTGTATTGACATGTCGAATCACACAAGAGGAAAAAAATAGACAATTGAATCCAAAATTTTCTTATCTAGATTATAATATAGTTTTATAATTTTAATATTAATATATATGATTTTATATTGCTGAGAATATGATAATCATGCTAGTTATATAAATATTGCATTAGTAGGAGAAAAAAATCATTTTCTTGATTGCTTAATATCCTTTAAAGTTAGGATTTTATGATGGATAGGTAAGGAAAGACCACAACAAAAATTGTATATGTCAATCTCCTACTTCCTTATAAGTGAAGTTGAAGGTAGATACTTCATAATTCATACAATGTAATATGCTTATTAGAATAGTGAAAGATTTATAAATATTTTTAAGGCATAAAATTTAAATGCATATGATAAAATATTTTAATATAGAATATTTTACATAATTTTTTTATAAATTAAACATTTTTTGACAGTTTATACTTTTTTTCAAACATCAAATGAAAGGTATTTAAATGACCAAACCATCATTAAAATTTTGTATGGCAAGTAGGATGACCATCAAATTCTCAGGCTGGTTACACATATATTTTTTTTTTAATTCAAGGGGTAAACGCTTTTGACCGGAGCTATGAACCGGATACAACCATTCAACAATACCACCCCAACGGGGTTTGAACCTTGGTGGCAAGAACAACAATGCCACCTATAAACCATCACACCATGCCAATACCAGCGGTTACACATATATTGATCACTTATTAAATTTTCATTAATTTATCATTTCTCAACTATTATTTTTTTAATATATTTAAGTGGGAGCCAAAATACATGGTACCATAGTGGCTATTGGTGCACACCTATCTATTAGATCATTTCCCTTGATGGTATTAAGCTTCCCATGTATCCATGTGTTTAGCATCATTCTATGATGTTGCAATCTAGTTGTTTACTAATTATTGACCATTGTTCTTGAATCAACAAACAATTCATAGTGAGCCCTTTTCTAGTTGAGACGAGATTTCCTATGTAAGAAATTCAATTGATCATTGTTTAATCTGTCAATATATTTTTTATATTTAGATTTGAAATGAGGTGGGTTTTTTTTAATTGCAAAACTTTCCAAAGAATAATTAATTAGTACAGATTTATTTGGAAGGTAGTTAGTATATAATTATACAAAATGATTTTACCAAAAAATATCAATGTTAGTGTATGGTTGATCGACATTATACCATTATAGTTATGAAACTCAAATACTACACTAAATATCTTTACCCAAAATCATAAATGTTGAATGATATTGAATAATCAATAGATAGTATATAATTATAGTCAGAGTGGCCAAACATTATGCAAAATGACTTTGCCAGTATTTATATTTCTTTTGCAAAATCATTTCATATAATATTTGACCAAAGTATTCATAATTATATAATACTCATTGACCATTTAATAAAACCTTTATATGATTTTGTGTACTAATAAGAAAAAAATACAATTGATAAAAAATCATATGCAAAATAAAGGCTTTCATAAAACTTCAAACAATGATAAGCATTAAGTATCAAAATTAAAAAAGGAAAGGAAGGATTTTGCATAACTAATAACAATCAATAAAGTTGTTGAAGATAGCCAAATTAGTTTTAGAATGAAATAAAATGTGTTTATAAATGTACCACAGCTCCAAGTTATCATAACTAAAATCCTTGTGTTAAAATTTACTTGGAATTAAAGATGAGGTAGGGGAGAGGGGCCCACAGTGGAGCACCCTACCTTTGGAGGTCCATGTGGTGTGCCACATGGACCATAAACAAAATAAAAAAGTTGGGTTCACATCAGACACCCATCGATGGACTCGCCAATTTATTTTTTTAACCCATTCGACTAATTTCCATGTTTTATGCTCCTATTAGTCCAACGTGTTCATGACTTACCCATTTGGAGTGCTAAACAATCATTGGTCGGGTCCACCTTTGAACAGTCTATGGTGGGGACCAAGCAATGGATCAGACAAACGCATGGCAATCAAACACTTCACCACCCTCAACATCCAATTCATCGCATTTATCACATGTCACCCCCTCAATCCCTTTTGTCCAACAACATGCACTACACATCCCTTCCCATTTACTAGGCTTGAATGGCGTGGAATTCCAAGGCCTCAAATCATTCAATGCTCCAAAACCTCACACAACCTACTCATTTTCACCCCTTTCCTACACGCATCTTCTGGAGTCTTCATTTCCTTAGGCACCAAGATACATGTTCAACTCCACCTATTCTTCATGGGACCGCTTGATGATTGTTTGAGGGTCTTTTTATCCCACTATTGAGCATCTAGCGAGTACTTCGTTCAATGTAAGTGAGGTTTTTAACCTCACTAGGGTTGTACCATTGTCCATTTTTTGTTGTTGCTTCTTTCATTGAATTATTTATTCAATTTATTTGATTACTTTGCATGTTTTTGCTAAGATGAAGGGTTTGATAAAATTTGGGTGCTTGTGAAGTGAATTTTTAATGCTTTTTTTTTGTTATTCCTACTATGAAATGAATATGTTATTGCATGTGCACACTCACTTGAAGGATTTGATAAGGTTATATTGGATTTTGGGTGCTTTTGGATTGTGTGTTCTTAAACATAGTTAATTTATCAAGGAAAACAATATTTTGTTCAAGCATCATCATGACTTTCATTATAGGTTTTCAATCTCAAAATTTGTTTTGTGTTTATTTTAGTAATGGGGTTATGATATTATGAAAATCAAAGATTCAAGTTTCATTTGTATTCATTTTCATATTTTTTGTAGCATGCATTTCTATTATTGTATTCTTTATTGTACAATTATTGATTGTGTAGTTTTATATATTTCACAAATATTGAGTGCATAGTCTTCTTGGTCTTCGACCTAACAATTACCCTTAACTTGTCTTGTCTTAGTGTTCGAGCCATTTCACTCATATGATGATGTATTTGATGATATATACAAAGATAACTTATATGCATTTATAGAAAAATACATGTATTTGATTTTATTTGATCTTTATTTTAGTTATATACATATTTCAACATATTTAATTTGTCAATTAAGAAAATTGGGTCTTCTTCAAATTTTGAAGTCATATATACCAACAAAATAAAAAATAGACCATAGATATGTAGATAGACCGACCAAAAAAAACTTATATACATAAGACATATAGATATGCAGGCCTTTGTTTGTTTTATTTTCATCCTCATCTCAGTCATATACATATGTTTGTCTATTATGTTTGAAGGTTAGCCAAATTCAATCTTATTTCATTGATTTTATTTGTTTTTCATTTGGGTCATATACATATATTGGTATATTCGGTCTAGCAATAAGGTAAATTATGTATGTAGATTGAATCTACATCTTGTAGATTTTTGCCAAAAGCATTAATAAAAATAGTGATATAGTCACTCGTCTCAGAGAGTTTTCATTTTGATCCTAGTAGCTTTCTTTTTGGGTGGTTCTCTTATATTTATGCTAAGTAAAGTTCTTTCTGAGAGAGCCACATGTCGCGCTCGCACACATCTTCATCGATAGAAGTCTTTGCTTCCCCACAAGGAGCGTTAGTCCACCACATGGTGGCTTTGTGTGCCACTGCATAAAGTAAATGGCTTAAAAGGGTTATGATAGCGCTTGAGCCTTAGTGGGCAATGTCAATGGAGTCAATATAATGCACCACAAAAATTTGTGCCCAAAGTTGTATCCGTCAGAAGAAACTCGTATTTGTTAGAAGAAGCCCTCGTGTTTGTCACAAAGATTTTTCACGTACTAGCAATAATATTTTTTTAATATTTTCTTTTCAAACATCAAAAAACTCTAAGTTAATTTTTTCATACGATTTATATTTTCATAATATATTTTTATTATATATTATATAAATATAATATAAAATATATATATTAAAAAATAATATAGATATATTATTTCTATATTATTTTTTAATTTATATTTTATATTATATAAAAGAAAGGGCTTTATATATAATATAAATATTATATTAAAAATTATATTATATTTATATAATATATAATAAAAATGTATATATATATATATATATATATAATATTGAATATAATATAATTTTTAATATAATATTTTTATATTATTTTAATGGCTTTTGAAAAGAAAATATTAAAAAAATATTATTGAAGACATTCCGAACCAGGGGTTTATATAATATAAAAATATTATATATAGACATTTTATTATATATTATATAAATATATTATAATTTTAATATAATTATTTATATTATTTTTTAATATATATTTTATATTATATATAAAAAGAGGGTTTTTATATATAATATAAAATATATATTAAAAAATAATATATAAATATATAAATTTATTATATATTATATAAATATAACATAATTTTTAATATAATATTTTTATATTATTTTTTAATATATAATTTATATTATATATAAAAGTCTTCGTTTTTATATATAATATAAAATATATAATGAAAATATAAATCGTATGAAAAAAATTAACTTAATGTTTGAAAAGAAATATTAAAAAAATAGTATTGCCAATACGTGAAAAATCTTTGTGACAAACACGAGGGCTTCTTTGACAAATACGGGCTTCTTCTGATGGATACGGATTACAAACATGAGGACTTCTTCTGACGGATACGGATTACAAACACGAGGGCTTCTTTTGACAAATATGGGGTTCTTTTGACGGATATGGATTACAAACACAAGGGCTTCTTCTGACAAATATGGGCTTCTTCTGACGGATACGAATTTGGGCACGAATTTCTATGATGCATTTCATTGCCTCCATAGGCATTGCCGCCTCAATGTACCACTTGTCATGATAGCACGAGTTTTGGAGTACTTGGAGCATTAAGTAGATTTAAAGTTGTGCCATCGGTTGGTGTATCAAAGAGATCAGCTAGTGGGGCCAATGCAGAAAAGGAGATTCCAAGTACATGTAGCTGAAATCATAATACAAGTAGAAACTAGCATTTGCACTTTAGTGCACAATGGATACGTCGAAGAAGTGTGGAAACTCAATTAAGATAAATTTTGATCTATTTTTGTAATATATAAAATTATTTTAATCATTTTATGTAATTAATAGTTTTATTTTAAAATATAATATATAATAATAGGTATAATTAAATTATTTATAATTAAAATATAATCCACCTTTCATATAATAATTTTAAAAATTATTAATGATATAATTAAAATCAATTTAAAAAATTAATAATAATATAAAAAAAATCAATATAAAAAGAAAAAAATTAATTTAAAAAATTATTAATGATAAATAAAATCAATATAAAAAAATTCCACAGCATCCTCCCTGCTTCCTCTGTCATCAACTAAAAATCCTCCGTGCTTTTTTAAATAAGTGCTGGCAGTAAGCTTTATAAGAGGGTAAAGGAGCAACACTGGCAAAAGAAGTCAATACAGTTTGAAATGCATTAGAAGTCTCTTTGCTGCGTATAAGGAATGAAGACTAAGTCCAGACATATGAAATCATCACGAGTGAGTTAATGTTGCTGTATAAACATTTTAGAATGAAGTAAATGTTGTTTAAGAAGCCTATAGACAAAGTGTAAGCCACACATAAAGCAAGTATGGACCAAGTCAAACCATGAAAGAGGCACGTAGGAAAGGTAACTGTAAACCAATAGAAGTCTGAAATGCATCGAACCATTTGGAAAAAGAATGAAAGGTAATCTTTCCTCCTGAAACATCCGAGTACAGCCTTTTAATTGTCTATCTTTTTGTGCAGATTTTGTATCCAAAAGTCTTCAAGGCATTTATTGTAAATCTTCCCTTGCAGATTTGGTATTTTTAAACTTTTAAAATGATGAATGGCTGAGATAGTACAGCGTTCAGCATAAACAAAGCAGGTACAAATGTTCAATTAAGTGCAAGGGCTTACCCCTCCGACATAATTCTTTATTTTCCCAACATATTGTAGCGGAAAGTTGGCAGACGCCGTAACTTTAGTCAACATCTCTACACCAGGAGGCCCTCGAATAGGGAACCTGCTATCCTTCGTCCATGTCAAACGTAGAAAACTAGCAATAAGGTCGTCCAAAGTGCAATACATTACAACCACAAGTGTGAACAGCAGATGCCATATTTTGTCAATAAACTTCACCCCAAGCCAACCAGTATATGATCTTTCACGAAGTTTTGTAGAATTCTGTGTCTGTTGGGAAGAAATAGTAAAGCTTAGTGGAAGGGTGGGATTATCGACCTTGGTAGAGCAGGCTATCGCTAAAGACATAAGAGAAATACCGTCTCCCAGCATATGATGTAAATTTAGGACGACTGTAGCTTCTACTTTAGTGGTTTTGTATTTAAGGAAGTGGAACTCCCAAAGAGGGCGAGAGAGAGGAAGCTTTCTTAAATGCATATCAGAAATATAATCCTCCACAAACTTATCGTATACCGCGTGACCACCAGGAAACTCTGCAACAAATACATGGTCATCAATATTCACTTACGAATGCCAAATGAAGGAGTGTAGAAAACCTCTCCCGTTGGACTCACAAGTACATTCTCATTTTTCATGGTAGTTACCCTAAATGCCGTCGACTGGTACGGAGTGTTTCAGATTAACTATCAGAGCTGGTGAGCAGCAATGCGGATAGCAGCAGTTGTCCACCCCACGGATATAAATCTGCAACTCTGGTCCTTCCGCGAAATTTGGTAGCTGAAATCTTTAAAGCGTGTGCAGTACTATCGTACAAGTTTCAGAATTTGCCCATACCTTATTTATGGAATCCGGCTCCCTATATAACGTGAACTTAATTCTCTGCACTGTTGATACACGCTTAGCAGCCATTAAATGCTAAGATTCTAGAAGTCAAGTGCTATTTATAAGTGCCACTAGCCATCTATCTCAACTTTGTACATTAAGTTCTTAAATGCTATATTAAATTTTCAACAAACTATCATGTGAACCATAATTTATGAAATAAAGGTCAATCATGATTGACTTTTTTTACGGACGCTGAAAGAAAAGATATAAATAGAATAAAAAATGAGTCCAATAAAGAAACTGAAAAGGAAAGAATAATTATGAATAGCAGTGCAAACACCTACTCACAACTGGGTTATTATGTTTACATAATTGAATCTTGATAGCAATTAGTATAATCAATGATGTAGTCTAATCAAGTTATTGTGTTTACATAATTGAATCTTGACAGCAATAAGTATAATCAATGCTGTAGTCTAATCAAGTTATGTCTTCATTGAGTTGTCCAAAATTGTTCCAAAAAAGGTTAGATTAAAACTCTTTTATGTGACTTGTGAAGGGTATAGTTCCACATAGACCTAGAATTTGATGGTGGTGTATCTCTTTTTCAATTTTAAACCATATATCACAATTTTAAAATGTATTAGATGATATAATTTGACTTGATATATTTTTATATAATCATACATATGACACTTTAGATTATAAGTAAATTGTAAAACTTTATTATAGATAATTATAATATAATATTATAATTTTTAATATTAATATATATCATTTTATAATGCTGAGAATATGATAATCATGCTAGTTACATAAGTATTGCATTAGTAGAAGAATAAAATCATTTTCTTGATTCCTTAATATCCTTTAAAGTTGGGATTTTATGATGGCTAGGTAAAGAAAGACCACAACAAAAATTGTATATGTCAATCTCCTAGTTCCCTATAAGTGAAGTTGAAGGTATATACTTCATAATTCATATAATGTAATATCTAATAGTTTTAAGGTATATAATTTAAAAGCATATGATAAAATATTTTAACAAAGAATATTTTACATAATCTTTTTATAAATTAAACATTTTTTGACAATTTATTTTTCTTAAAACGTCAAATTAAAAGTATTTAAATGACCAAACCATCATTAAATTTTATATGGCAAGTAGGATGACCATCAAATTATAAGTCCGATTACACATATATTGATCTCTTATTAAATTTTCATTAATATATTATTTTTTTAATATATTTAAGTGGGAGCCCAAATACATGGCACCATAGTGGCTATTGATGCACATTTATCTATTAGATCATTTCCCTTGATGGTATTAAGCGTCCCACGTATCCATGTGTGTTGCATCATTCTATGATGTTGCAATTTGTTTATCTACTAATTATTGACCATTGTTCTCAAATCAACAAATATTTCATAGTGAGCCCTTTTTCCAATTGAGACGAGGTTTCCTATGTATGAAATTCAATTGATCATTGTTTCATCTTTGTCAATATATTTTTTACATTCAGATTTGAAATGAGTTGGGTTTTTTAATTGCCAAACTTTCCAAAGAAGAATTAATTAGTATAGAGTTATTTGGTAGGTAGGTAGTATATAATTATATAAAATGATTTTACCAAAAAATATCAATGTATAGTGTATAATTGATTGGCATTATGCCATTATAGTTATGAAACTCAAACACTACACTAAATATCTTTACCCAAAAACATAAATGTTGAATGATATTGAATGATCAATATATAGTATATAATTATAGTCATGGTGGCCAAACATTATGCAAAATGACTTTGCCAATTTTTATTTATTTTGCAAAATCATTTCATATAATATTTGACCACCATATTTATAATTATATAATACTCATCAACCATTTAATAAAACCTTTATACATTTTTTTATTAATAAGAAAAAATTACAATTGATAAAAAATCATATGTAAAATAAAAGCTTCCATAAAGCTTCAAACAATGATAAGCATTAAGTATCAAAATTAAAAAAGAAATGAAGGATCCTACATAATTGTAGTGTCGAAAAATGGGTCTCGTGACATTTTCACACTCGTTTGGGTCCTCCTTGTGGATTTTGGCTTAATGTTACCTTGATTTAGTGTTGTAATGTGGATAACACATTCACATTAGGTCTTGGGCCCTTGTGAACTAATGGATTTAATGATGCCTTGCAAAAGTGTTGTGAAGTGTTGTAACACACTTTCACACTTTTCTAGGGTTTTATCAACTAAATAAACATAATAAACATAATTTTAATCAAAATCAGCTTTAATCTTGCCTTATTTGGAGTGTTGTAAAGTGTTATAACACACTTTCACATTCATCTAGGATTTTCATTAATAATTGGGCTTTCTTATGCTTTAATTGGCCCTATTTTGCATCCACAAGCCTCATTTATTGCATCTTTTTGAGGATAATCTTGACACCAATCAGTAACCAATCACAATTTAGGTGTTTCTAGCTTGTGTGGCCTAGATTTAGTGATCTGGGACTCATTGCGAATGAGTCCCACCTAAATGTTTTGGTCCCAAACCTGTTTTTACACCTTTCTAAGCACTTTTTATTTTTGGTCCTATAAATTATGCTAGATGGTACTCATTCACCACTTGTGGCAAATGAGTCCCGTGTGGCCCAAAATTGAAATTAATTCAAATTCTTGGTGGGATTTTGTCCTCCTAGATCTAATGTTGGCTTGTAGTGTTGTAATTTTGGAAATTCTTGCATAATTAAGTATAAATACAAGGTTCTTTCACTCATTTTATCCTAACAAGCATCCAAGAACCTAAGATTTTTGTGAGAACATTATTAATAGCAAGTTGAGTTCACAAGAGCATTCAAGTGTCTTCAAGAGCATAATTCTTCTTCAATTGTTGTAGCAATTCAAGATCCATCATCATGGAAAGTTTCTAATTGCATTATTTCATGTTTTATGCTTCATTATCTTATTTCATCATTTGGTTTAATTACCTAAAAGGGATTTGACCAAGGAAAACCCCTATTCCCTAACAATCAACAAGTTTTCCCCTCTTTAATGTGTGATTGTAGGTTTATAGATTGAATAAAAGTGGATTTGAATCCTTCAAAAGCACCGAAATGGAAAAGTTGCAAATGTTGTCAAAGTTGCCATGAAAAGTTGTCAAGACTCACGAAAACTCAGATCTAGAGAAAAATATCCATCCAATTTGCATGAAATCAGTGGGAAAGTGCTTATTTTATCCATCATCAGAGGCTTGCAAAGTCTCAGTTCAAGATTCTGCTCCTGGGACACTTTGTGACAAAATGGGACTGATCCCCTAGTTGTGGCAAATGAGTCCCACTTTATGAGTTTTTCAGAGATCTTTGCAGATTTGGATACCCATTTGGCTAAAACTTGATCCTGTGTAGAGACTTAGATCTGGGATTGATTCGTCCAGAATGGAAAATGAGTCCCACTAGGTCAGAAAATTAATTTTTTTAGAATTTCAGAGCTCATCCAAGTCATCTCCAAATTTTCCAGGTGCACACTTTATGTTTTGTACCTTTTGTGTTGTTTTGTTCACTTTTCTGGGTCATTACATCAAACTAGGGTTTTGCATTTCATTTAGCATTTTATTGTCTTTTCCAAGTTTATACTTGGTGGTGAACCCCTCTTGTAACCTAAAATCATATCCTAGGATACCCTATTGTCAGATCTCTTGCCTCTATTCCACTCCTGGGTGAGATCTCTAGGGTCATCCTTGAATGTGAAGTATAGAAGATTGTTGCCCTAGGTCCTAAACTCTAGTGGAGACAAAATTTTATGTTACATTTTGGAGATAAAATTCTATCTTACCCAGTCCTCCTCGTTTAACTCCGCATAGTGGGAAGGAGTATGATCTTGTTGAACAACTTAAGAGTACTCTTACAAAGATATCCTTATGGACTTAATTCAGAATTCACCTAACTATCACATTATGCTTCAAATAGCCTTGCAACAAGTTGCGGTTCCCTCTAGTGCAAATCTGAATGACATAGCAACCATGATTCAAGGAATAAATGCTAACATTATTTTCCACCAAAGTGAACTCCCCCCTTTGGAAGTGCAAAAGCAAAATGAAGCTTTCATAATAATATCTCAATACAATAGAAAATGGATAAAGTGAACCCTTGTTGACAATGGATCAAGCCTTAATGTGTGTAGTGTGACCCTTTTGGATAGGCTTGGCATTAATAAATCAAACATTTAACCTGCCTCTTTATCTATTAGTGGATTTGACAGTGTAGGAAAGGAACTACTCGGTGTGATCACTTTGCCTATTACAGGTGGAAAGGCCACATTAGAAACACCGATCCATGTTATGCCACATGATATTTCATATAATCCTATTTTAGGTAGGCCATGGATTCATGCAATGAATGGGGTGCCTTCTACTCTTCATCGTCAAATGAAATATATCTACAGTTCAACAAAGTGTACACACTCGAAGTTGACCTTAACCCAAACAATTGTTTGAACATTAAGAAAAATAAATAAAATCCTTTGGCAACATTAACACCAACCACACAAATGGAACCTGTGCAACAGAAAGACAAAGAAAAACACATTGAGAAAATCATGAAGCTATTGGAAGATGATTGGGGTTCCTTAGACTTCGAACCAACATTCATGGGAGAATAGAAGATCATAAACAAAGATTCAGACAAAGGAAAAGAAAAAGTGGTATTGTCAACACAAAATTTGGATGACCCTTCAAAAGCATCCACCTCAACCACTTTAGAAGAAAAAGGAAATTACATGACAAACTTCGACGAACTTAATCATGAACAACCACTGAATCCAAAACAACTTAATCATGAACAACTTGGATATAGTGGAAAAGGATGTGATGCTAAAGAACAAGGTATTATTGTCCCTATAGAGCCTAACACACAAGAAACAACTCATGGTCTTGGTTATTGTCCTTTCATAGAAATCAACCCATCAAACAAACCTTCGATCAACATCAACACTATTACAAAAGATTCTTCTAAGATGAATTTAACGGTAGTGCATCTTGAACTGATAGACACTAGTGGTCTTTATCCTTTGAAAGAAATGAAACAAACAAATAAATCTTCGCTTAATGTCAATGTCATCTCACAAAACACTAATGATTTGAACTCGTTAAATTTTACATCCTCCTTTCAAGGAGAGAACAAAATCTCGCAATCTAAAGAGTCTTGTGTAGGTATGACATCTTATACATCTAAGTAAGAGATATCTTTGTCACAAACTACAGAAACACCTTCTACCATTGATCAAGAAGGCATCTTGGTGAGACTAATCCAAGATCTCTTGATATCTCTCCCTCTAAGAACTCAAAATAAATTTTACTACAAGACTTCATTTTGTGCATATCATAGAGTTCATGGTCATGCTACTAATGAATTAAAGGCTTTAAGTGACAAAATTCAACATCTTAAAGACTGTGGTGCTCTTCCTTCGGTTGAAGCACCTAGTTCCTCTAACTGATACTTATTTTCATCCTATTCGACTCACCCTTGTCCTACACTAAGTCGGGGCAAGGGGTTAGTTAGCCTTGTCCTCATATGTCACTTGTCATTTCCTCTTTCAGCTAGTTGATCACCCTTCATGAACATATAAGAGAAAGCTTGGGATGTGGACAACATGCCTTAAGTTGGCTTGCATGTGACATACTACCTTTTTCATGAGGTAGCTTATCAGAAACATATGACTTGGCATAGGGCTTCCCAAATAAGCTCTCATGTCTTCTTCTACTTTAAAGCAATTTTTCATAGTAATGATGTTAGCAACCACTTTAAAGTGGGGGCATACATCGACACTCATGTTTCATTGTGCGATTTTATTTCTTCTTGTGATGCGTCATTTTCTTGGTGGTGTCATTGGGTTTGATTTCCTCAAGGAGCATGATATTTATTTCACTTGTCCTCTCTTGGAAACATTAGGCATGATGTTTTCTAAGAAAAGACCTCGCATGAACTAAGCAAGACTCTTTTGAACATTTCCTATTTTTACATTTTTTATTTGTTGTTATATGGCCACCTTGCACAACATAACTTGCATGCCTGTAGTGCCATCCTTTTTGTTCATGAGCTCCAAGCATACGAAGTTTTGCTTGTCTCATGAAGCTCAAAAATCAGTTTTGTGAGGCACCTTATTAAAGTTATCAGGAGGTATAACTTTGGTATGGTTGAGCGGGAAGCCCAATCTGAGACATGACTTTCCCCATAGCCACTCGTGTGTGTGTGTGTGAGTGCATATCAACCATGAGTGTATGTGTCTCATGTTGGTGTAATTAATTATTTAATTACACTTTGCATAAGTTTACTTAGGTAATATTTTAAGTCCTAGGTTGCATAATTAGATAAATCATTTAATAATGGGGTAATTCCCCCTTCCTTGTTTGTAGGAGATAAGATTCGTTCTAGAAGATGAGTTGTCCTTTTAGAACTTATCTCTATCTTTTTATCATTTCCTAGATAGGGTTCACATGTTGTCACTTGTAGTGTGATTTTAACACTTGGCAACATCTTACACATTTTAGGTTTTCACTCATGCCTATATATTCAAGGCATTTTGTACATTTGTAATCATCTCATATTCTATTTGGCAATTCTTGCAACTTAATGATAGTATGATATTTCCGCCATTTCTCTCTTGTGGAAGTTATTTTGTCTTGCAGGTGATTCTGGAGTGTTTGAGGAGTTCACCTAAACTCCTACATGGTATCAGAGCTTCAGTGCTACAGACTTCTTCCAAGATATGACAGATCAATCTTGGCATGAAAGTTTTGCTAGATGCAAGCAGACTTTTTATTAAAACTGTTTTTTTATTTTTGCTTCAAAAATCTAGCTTCCTCTCAGTTGTAGGAAAAATGATTTTGAGTTTTGTAGCCAGCGTCGAAATCTGAACTGGGTATCTTTTAGATTTTTGATATCTTGTACAGATCTGAAGAAAATAGCTATACAAAAAGTGGTGCATGTCATTTTTCTCCTGGTTGAATATTTTTCAAAAATCAAATCAGAAGTAAACATTTTTTGCTAGAAAACCCGTTTCCTGTAGGCTAAATTCACTTTTTTTAAAAATTCATAACTTTTTCCCATGGTGTCGGATTTTCACAAACGAGATATCATCAGAAAGCCAGTTTCATCATCTACACAAATATGAGGTCCTTTTTCATCATGGAGGCAAATGTGAACATAGTTTATGCATGCATTTGTTTTTGTTTTCATGCACTAGGTTTGCATTTTCTCTTTAGTTTATGCATGTTCTCCTTTTACAATCATGGGGTATTGTAATAAATGAACTAATATAAAGTTCCATCAGGGGGTTTCTTGCATAATAAATTGATTAGAGTGTAGTTGCATTGCATGCACTTTGATCTCATTTTCATATTGATGACAACTCGCATGAGTTGTATCTGGATTCTATTGTTTCTTTTGGCCTCATCTTGCTCATAACTAGACACATTTTGGTTCGCATTGGTTCACACTTCAGATTGAGAGTCTATGGTCATTTATCCGCATTGGGTCACATCCATCTCAGTTTGAGGGTCATTCATTTTATGGTTAATGTTCCAGAATCTTTATGGTACTTGTTCCCATGGAGCAGTTTTAGTCACAGTTTAGCATCGACATCGAGATACACGGCTTCCAGATTCTCTCATCATAGCATTCCCTCTTATGGGGGGCATTTTTTCATCTCATGTTGCTTCATAGATTCTAGGGTTGATCCAGTATGTGAGTTTTCTAGCGTTCCTTGGCATCGGGTCTACTGTTGCATTATTATGATTCCACTATGGTTTCTTGTAAACAGAGGTATCTTTCCTTGCTTGCCGAATTAAGGATTCCAGTGTTACTCCATCAGAGTTCTTCCAGTGCTTCTTTGCAGCAAGTCATCTCATTGAGGGGGGGTTTTTCCCATTGGGTTTTGTCCTCTTTCTCTTTCATTGCATTTGTAAATGAGTACCTAATCAGGCCTTTTTTCCAGGACTCATCTTTGCATAATAATTTACTTCTCCCTAAGTTGCAATTATGGGGGGGTGTTGGTGTAATTAATTATTTAATTACACTTCGCATAAGTTTACTTAGGTAATATTTTAAGTCCTAGGTTGCATAATTAGATAAATCATTTAATAATGGGGTAATTCCCCCTTGTTTGTAGGAGATAAGATTGCTTCTAGAAGATGAGTTGTCCTTCTAGAACTTATCTTTATCTTTTTATCATATCCTAGATAGGGTTCACATGTTGTCACTTGTAGTGTGATTTTAACACTTGGCAACATCTTACGCATTTTAGGTTTTCACTCATGCCTATATATTCAAGGCATTTTGTACATTTGTAATCATCTCATATTCTATTTGGAAATTCTTGCATCTTAATGATAGCATGATATTTCTGCCATTTCTCTCTTGTGGAAGTTATTTTGTCTTGCAGGTGATTCTGGAGTGTTTGAGGAGTTCACCTAAACTCCTACATCTCACCCATTAGGATTTCTCACCTGGCAAAAAACCAAGAGTTTTGTCACCTCAGAGTGAGAATGCATTTTTGGACAAACAACCTAGATCTGATCCACATCATGTTGGACAAACGGTTGAAGCTTGATCCACCTTTTTATTTTTGTTTTTCTTTCTTTTAATCATTGACATTGCATGATTGTGTATCGTGTTTTGCTACATATCATACACCTTTGTGTGTGTCCTTTTGTGCTTATGTCGGTTTGACTTAGGATCTTGGATCTTGGGGGTTGCGCCACCTCCTTTGATCCTTTTCATTCTTTTTCATTCACATTGGTACGTTTGGACCCCTCTTGAATGTCTACTTTAGTGTGAGTTTGAAGCAAGTTCATCCTCTCACTAAAGTGAGGGCTAAATGTAGTGTCGAAAAATGCGTCCCGTGACATTTTCACACTCGTTTGGGTCCTCCTTGTAGATTTTGGCTTAATGTTGCCTTGATTTAGTGTTGTAATGTGGATAACACATTCACATTAGGTTTTGGGCCCTTATGAACTAATGTCCAATTTAATGGTGCCTTACAAAAGTGTTGTGAAGTGTTGTAACACACTTTCACACTTTTCTAGGGTTTTATCAATTAATTAAGCATAATAAACATAATTTCAATCAAAATCAACATTAATCTTGCCTTATTTGGAGTGTTGTAAAGTGTTATAACACACTTTCACATTCTTCTAGGCTTGTCATTAATAATTGGGATTTCTTATGCTTTAATTGGCCCTATTTTGCATCCACAAACCTCATTCATTGCATCTTTTCAAGGATAATCATGACACCAATCAATAACCAATCACAATTCAAGTGTTTCTGGCTTGTGTGGCCCAAATTTAGTGATCTGTGACTCATTTGCCACTTTGGGCGGATGAGTCACACCTAAAGTTTTTGGTCCCAAACCTATTTTTACACCTTTCTAAGCACTTTGATTTTTGGTCCCATACATTATGCTAGATGGGACTCATTCGCCACGTGTGGCGAATGAGTCCCATGTGGCCCAAAATTGAAATTAATTCAAATTCTTGATGGGAATTTGTCCTCCTAGATTTGATGTCAGCTTGTAGTGTTGTAATTTTGGGAAATCTTGCATAATTAAGTATAAATACAAGGCTCTTTCACTCATTTTATCCTAACAAGCATCCAAGAGCCTAAGACTTTTGTGAGAACATTCTTAATATCAAGTTGAGTTCATAAGAGCATTCAAGTGTCTTCAAGAGCAAAATTCTTCATCAATTTCTGCAACAATTCAAGATCCATCATCATGTCAGTTTCTAATTGCATTATTTCATGTTTCATGCTTCATTATCTTATTTCATCATTTGGTTTAATTACCTAAAAGGGGTTTGACCAAGGAAAACCCCTATTCCCTAACAATCAACAAGTTTTCCCCTCTTTAATGTGTGATTGTAGGTTTGTAGATTGAAGAAAAATGGATTTGAAGCCTTCAAAAGCACATAAATGGAAAAGTTGCAAATGTTGTCAAAGTTATCATGAAAAGTTGTCAAGACTCATAGAAACTCAGATCTAGGGAAAAATATCCATCCAATTTGCATGAAATTAGTGGGAAAGTGCTTATTTTATCAATCATCATAGGCTTGCAAAGTTTCAGTTTAAGATTCTGCTCCTGAGATGCTTTTCGACAAAATGGCATTGATCCCCCAGTTGTGGTGAATGAGTCCCACTTTATGAGTTTTTCAGAGATCTTTGCAGATTTGGATACCCATTTGGATAAAACTTGATCCTATGTAGAGACCTAGATCTGGGACAGATTCACCCAGAATGGCGAATGAGTCCCACTAGGTCAGAAAATTAGATTTTCCAGAATTTTAGAGCTCATCCAGGTCATCGCCATATTTTCTAGGTGCACAATTTTTGTTTTGTACTTTTTGTGTTATTTTGTTCACTTTTCTAGGTCATTACATCAAACTAGGGTCTTGCATTTCATTGTCTTTTCCAAGTTTATACTTTGGTGGTGAACCCTTCTTGTGACCTAAAATCATATCCTAGGATACCCTATTGTCAGATCTCTTGCCTCTATTCCACTCTTAGGGTGAGATCTCTAGGGTCATCCTTGAATGTGAAGTATAGAAGATTGTTGCCCTAGGTCCTAAACCCTAGTGGAGACATAATTCTATGTTACAATAACTAATAATAATCAATAAAGTTGTTGATGATAGTCAAATTAGTTTTAGAATGAAATAAAATGTGTTTATAAATGTACCATAGCTCTAAGTTATCATAACTAAAAACCTTGTGTTAAAATTTATTTGGAATTAAAGATGAGGTAGGGGAGAGGGGCCCATAGTAGAGCACCCTACCTTTGGAGGCCCACGAGGTGTGCCACATGGACCAAAAATAAAATTAAAAAATGGGGCCACATCAGACACCCATCTGTGGATTCACCAAGTTTTTTTTTTTGCCCATTTGACTAATTTTCCATGTGTTATGCTCCAATTGGTCCAACATGTTCATGAATTTCCCATTTGGAGTGCTAAACAATCATTAGTCAAGTCCACCTCTAAACAATTCATGGCGAGGACCTAGCAATGGATTAGACAGATGCATGGCAGTTGAACACTTCACCACCCTCAACATCCAATTCATCACATTTATCACACGCCACCCCCTTAGTCCCTTTCGTCCAACAACATACACTACACGTCACTTCCCATTTACTATTATTGAATGGCATGTAATTCTAAGGCCTTAAATCATTCAATACCCCAAAACCTCACACAACCCGCTAATTTTCATCCCTTTCCTACACATATCTTCTAGAGCCTTCATTTCCTTAGGAACTGATACATGTTCGACTCCACATGTTCTTCGTGGGACTGTTTGGCGATTGTTTGAGGGTCTTTTTATCCCATTATTAAGCATCTAGCACATCCTTCGTTCAATGCAAGTGAGGTTTTTACCTCACTAAGGTTATACCATTATCCATTTTTTTTTGTTGCTTCTATCATTCAATTATTTATTTAATTTATTTGATTACTTTGCATGTTCTTGCATGTCTTCGCTAAGATGAAGGGTTTGATAAAATTTGGGTGCTTGTGAAGTGAATTTTTAATGCTTTTCTTTGGTTATTCCTACTATGAAATGAATACAATATTGCATGTACATGCTCACCTGAAGGGTTTGATAAGGTTATGTTGGCTTTTGGGTGTTTCTATATTGTGTGTTCTTAAACATAGTTAATTTATCAAGGAAAACAATGTTTTGTTCAAGCATCATCGTGACTTTCATTATAGGTTTTCAGTCTCAAAATTATTTTTTGTTTGTTTTAATAATGGGGTTTTGATATTATGAAAAATAAAATATTAGGGTTTCATTTGTATTTATTTTCATATTTTTTATGGCATGCATTTTTATTATTTTATTCTTTATTACACAAATATTGATTGCGCAGTTTTGTATATTTTACAATTATTGAGTGCATAGTCTTCTTAGTCTTCGGTCTGATAGTTACCCTTAATTTGACTTGTCTTAGTGTTCAAGCCATTTTACTCCTATGGTGGTGTATTTGGTGATATATACAGAGATAACATATATGCATTTATAGAAAAATACACATGCATTTGATTTGATTTGTTCTTTATTTCAATCATATACATATGTCAGTATATTCGGTTTTTCACTTATGAAATTTGGGTATTCTTCAAATTTTAAAGTTATATATACTAACAAAACAAAACATAGACCATAGACATGTAGATAGATAGACCAAATAAAACTTATATACATAGATATATAGATATGTAGGCCTCTGTTTGTTTTAATTTCTTCTTCATCTTAGTCATATGCATATGTTTGTATATTATGTCTGATGGTTAGCCAAATTCAGTCTTCTTTCATTAATTTTTTTTTTTTTCATTTTAGTCATATACATATATTGGTATATTCGGTTTGGTAGTTAGGTAAATTATGTATGTAGATCAAATCTACATCTCACAGATTTTTTGTCAAAAGCATTAATAGAAACAATGATATAGTCACTCATCTTGGAGGTTTTTCATTTTGATCCCAGTATCTATCTTTTTGGGTGGTTCTCTTATATTTATGCTAAGTAAAGTTATTTCAAGGAGATCCACATGTCACACTCGAACACGTTTTCTTCGATAGAAGTCTTCGCTTCCCCACAAGGAGCGCTAGTCCACCACATGGAAGCTTTGTGTGCCACCACATAAAGTAAATGTCTTAAAAGGTTTATGATAGTGATTGAGCCTCGGTGTACCACTTGTCATGATAGCACAAGTTTTGGAGTTGTTGCATTCGATGTACACGTGGTGAAACAACACTCTTTTAAGAGTGAGAAAGGTTCTTTCTTTTTAAAGTCACACCATAGGTTGATGCAGTAAAAGGGACCCACAAGCAGGTCGAATTTATAGAGATTTATTTTGTCCATGTGGCATTACGATGCTTGTTTAGGGTGAAGGTTTTTCTTGTCAAAAGTTTGAGTTGCACCATTGGTTGTAAGTAATGGTTCCCACATGCAACAAAAACCATAGGTACAACTAGGGGATAGGCATGCGTCATCACAACACTTCTCCACAAAAATGGAAAGAGTTAAAATACATTGAGGTCACATTACAGTTTTGAATTGTAATTGTTTGTATCATGTCAGTTACACACCTTGTCAAAGACACTCACACCTTGTCAAAGACACTCATCCTTCAGTTGAGTGGTTGCAATGTCCTCATCATGAAGAGACATGTTGAGCCTTCTAGGTGGCTTTTCATTACCTAGTAATCTTCATCAATCCAAGAGGGTAGGCCTATATATTTTAGAGATTTTTCCTATTTAGGGGGTTCATAATTTTAGGAGCTATGAAGAGTGATTGTAATAGTCTTAGCATTTTAGTAGGAAATAGCAGAGTTTTTGTTTTCATTGAACCTTAATAGGTGCCCCTCATATAGGAAGGATTGAATATTTTAAATTATGTCTTAGTGGCCTTTGTAATTTTTCTCCCCCAATAATGAAGAGGATGTGGTGTTCTGTGTTTAATATTGTGAATGAAGGGCACACAATCTACTGAGAGGGCGGGGGGTGAATCAGTAGATCGAAACAATTTTGAAAACCTTTACTTTTATAAATATTATATAGATTTTCAACATGAAGAGCACTAATCCACACAAGAAATTATTCAAAGTATAACACAAGATAACACACAACACCAGATGTACGTGGAAACCTAAGATGGGAAAAACCACAGTGAGAAATCTCACAAGTAGGAATATAATAAGTGAATTTTACAATGTGATGTAGGCACCAACCTACCAGAGACATCAATCCTCAAATGAATCTGTAGGCACCGACCTATTAGAGATAACAATCTCCACTAGAAAGAGACACCAATCCCTACTGGAACAATGCAACAAGTAGAATATAGAATTAATGGTAGATTTGAAATTTAACTATGATATGCACCAGAGATATAGTTGACACTCTCCCACACTAAGAATGACCTTCTGATACCAACGCTTCCTCTTTTCTTCACACTTTTGTACTCACAACTTACATACCTTTCATTCATTACACTTGCTACATGCACTACTCATTCACACAATGAATCTAAACATTTGAAGTATATACATGACACTACATTAACAGTCTTCCATATGTTCATGGTCATCCCACAATAATGGGTTACACTTTGTGGCCAAACTTGACATTGAAAGCAACATTTTTAGAAAATTATTCACTTTTTGACACTTATAGTAGGTAAATTGTTAGGAATTTGAAGATGATGCAAACTATTGATTTGTGAGATTTTGTCTCTAGATTTTAAATGTATTTAAAAAAAAAAGAAATTAAATTGCAAATTGTTTTGCATCTCCTTTGATAACTAGTTTTTAATAGTAAACAACATTTTAAAAAAGTGATGTGTACTTTGAATCACATAAATTTTTTTCTACAAAGGATAAAATTTTGATTCTTTTGAATTTAGGTTAGTAACACCGATATCTGGTGATTCCATTTTATTTCATAATGTTTTGTTGAATATTTTTCTTTTAATTAAGTTTTGAAGTCAAACCAATTACAATTGAGACATAGGTGCACTTTGAATTGCATAAATTTTTTGTTTGTATTGAAATTAAATTTTATTTTATTTGTTTGAACGAGGACATCAATACCTAGTGCAAACATATTTTTTAAAAAAAATTCCACTAATTTACTATATTTTCATAATGGTTTTTCACCAAACTTGATGGTCAGTGAAAAACCTATGTTTTGTAAAACTAAATAAAAAATAAAATATATCAAATTTATAGTTGTTTGGAAGCTCATTTCAAGGACTATAGTTCTCCAACTTGGTTCATTTTTTTAACTCCATTTGCACCTCCAAATTGAACTTCAATAGTTAAAACATGCATTAATTTTGCAATTATAGGGGCAAAGTAAAAAAAGAGGGTGTTCATTCGAACCCCCCTTCTAATGAAGGGGGATTCAAACAAAGGGGTTACCCCTTCATTTGAATCCCCCTCATTAGAAGGGGGTTCGAATGAACAACCCCTATATGGTGCAAGTGGGGGCTCATTAGAAGGGGGGGTCATTAGAAAGGGGGGTTCATTCAAAGGCTTTGAATGCCATGCATGTTTGAATGAAGCCCCTTCATTCAAAAGGGTACCTTTGTTCAAAGCCATTTTAAATTTTTAATGGGAATTTCTAAGTTTTCTTTGTGCAAAAAAAAAAAACTCACTATTGTGGGTTCACCCATGTCAGCTAGGGATCTACACAAAACTTGAATGACATAAGGTGGACCTAAATTTAAATTACATGAAATGTGTAATACAATGGTCCAAACATAAATTTCTTGCCACCAAAATAACATGACACCTTGTGCCACCACAAGAACCATAAATAGGTCCTATCCTCACTCTAGACACAAGATTTGAATTCTGCACACTACAAGTCATTACCTCATATTCCTTGAACTTTGAATAGCTTAATAGACCTTCTGACACTTAAAACTTCTTGCACACTGAGAATCATCTTCGGTAACTCAAGAAACTGATAAAACTAGTGTAGACAAGCTCTCCTTCCAAACTACAAAGCAACACTACATTTCTAGAAGAAATACCAACCATATTTAGAAATCTCTCTACCCAAAATATGTCCTTATAGAGCACCACACTCATGCTGACTCACTCGACATGGTATAATAAATACATGAACTATTTGAAAGTAGTCACGTCTCAACATAACTTGATCCATGTGTAATGGAGTGAATTTGTACCCCTTGCAAATTCCCCATTTACACCCCTTTATCTTAGAAAAATCAAACCCAAAGATCCTATTACACCTCATCCATCTGCTTTCCACCCACTTAGTGGCTATTTATAGTGTCGATGGGGGAATTTCTGTCGGGGATGCGAGTGCGATGCGTGGACGTCTATGCGACATGCTACTATCCTAATAGGATTCCCGCCTCTAGAATCTACATAGGCATTACACTTCTCCATTAGAGATGAAGTGTAACGCCCCTTCGCCCTTGACCAACCTTGAACGACTCTTTTGGGATTCTATTCATCTTTAAAAGACTATCTCTCACATTCAATTCATCTTCTTCAATCTCACTTGACACTTCTTAGCATTCTACACACTTCATTCACAACATCTCCACTATTTTTGAAGTTCCAAGTCAACACTCTATTAGTTTCACTCCTCTCATTGTTACGACAATGTTGGCATCTACAAGCTTGTGAGCTCGCATCTCCCTTCATGTGCTTGAGGGCATCTTGTTGGGGAGGTGATATCCGTTTTATTTAGCATCATTGTTTTGATTCAGTAGCATATTGTTGTTAGCATTGATTGGTATTCTTCCATTTTAATACTTTCCTTTATTATACTTTCTCTATTGTGGCTATTTTGGCTGTCCGTGGAGGTGGAAACACTGAAACGAGGGTTTTACTATGGTAAGCCCTAGCAAAATAGCCCCAACATTTTTCCTTGTTCTATTGTGTGTAAGTACTTTTGATCGTGTGGAGCTTGTGAGGGGTTGGACCAAGGTTGTAAGTTTTATTTTCATCAACTTTTCTCTTGTCAAATTCTATCTTTTAAGTTAAAGTATTCTTCTTGTTATTTCAATAGTTTAGTTGTTTTATGTTTTCCGCCATTGCTTAAAACTATATCTATTAGGTTATTAGTAAGTTCCCTATTAATTTTATACTGTACTTTGTACTCCCTATCTGTACAAATGCTAATTCCCAAATGGGATGCTAGTGCGCCACGATGTCGTCCGTCTTTTGTGCTAGAGTCCTCTGAAAGAGAGCTACCTAGGTTACAGTCCAGACTTGGGAATTTTCTCACCTAGTTTCCTTAATTCTTGGGTCGATAGAAGGAAAGTGATAGATCAGTTGTACTTCCTTTTCACCCTCTTAAAACATCAAACATATCCTAGACAATCCTTTAGCGTGAGGTAGATCAGGCCAGCTAATTGTTCTAGACCCTCTCGTGACCTAGGGTCTTGAGCAATCGGCCCCCCTCCTCTACATTTTGGTGAACTTGACGTGAGCTATTCTAGTTCCATTTGGTAGTGCTAAAAGACTCTTCTCTCATGTTCTAGGTGTGTTGTGGGTGCACATGTTGTGGGGCACTTAGCCTTGCAACCCAACCTATGACCCCTAGTGACGTAGCTAAGAAGAATCCCTAAGTGTTGAAAAATGAAACCTTGAATAGGTCACTGTCTAGTTGTGAAACCCTTTGAGGCTTCTACAAAAATATTTTCTAGTGTGTGTAAAGCTGGCTTCCTTTATGCATCTTCCCATCCCATCTATGCAACTTGTGAGTGGGTCTCCTACTATAACATTTACCTCGTAGGACTTGTCGATGAATACTAATAGAGAACCCTCTCCCTTGTGCATTCCCACACATATCAATGGGAACACTATAACTGGCATCCTCATTGAACCTACATGCCAAGTAAATGTTATCATAGAGGAGATCATGTTGATAAATTTTTTACATAATGATGGATATGATGAGTCTAAAATCACTATATGTACACATGATGGGCTTGAACCATTCCTCCCATTGGTTTTATCACCCTATTAGTCTTGGTTGGGCCCAGGACTGTGAATGCTCTCTTTGGAATTCCTAGGGTATGAGTTGTTCAGAGTGAAATTAGACATTCCTTGGCTAGTTTCCATGAGCATAGTCCCCTCAGTGATCCACAAGTGCTTTAAGTTCTCTCCATGAGCATAGTCCCCTCAGTGATCCACAAGTGCTTTAAGTTCTCTCATGAGGGTTTCATGCATGTAGTCCATGACACCGGTTACAAACCAATGGTGGCGCGTGGAGGCTACTCACTTGATCACTTTTGTCCTGCCCTTATAGGTTTGCTCCCTCCTAGGAGGGACTTGTTGTATCGAACCTGTGTGAAATAAAAGAATGGGGGCATAGCACCAAAAGTGACCTACCCTCCTTCTCTCTATGTGATTTTAGTTAAAGCTTACATGATAGTGCAACATAAGGCTGCCTCTAGCGCTCAAAAAAAGGAGGAGAAGTTAGCTTAGGAATCTTCTTCTTCCTTTGCAATTCCACCTACCTCTACCTTTCACCTTGCTATAGGGTCATCCCACAATAATGGGTTACACTTTTTGGCCAAACTTGACATTGAAATCAACATTTTCAGAGAAAACTTCACTCTCTGACACTTATAGTAGGTAAACTATTAGGAATTTGAAAATGATGTAAACTAGTGATTTGTGAGATTTTGTCTGTAGATTTTAAATATATTTTTTAAAAAAAAATTGGAATTAATTTTTTTTTTTTTTGCGTCTCATTTGATAACTAGTTTTTAATAGTAAACAACATTTTTTAAAAGTGATGTGTACTTCGACACGCATAACTTTTTTTCTACAAAGGATAAAATTTTGATTCTTTTTAATTTAGGTTGCTAACACTGGTATCTATTGGTTTCATTTTGTTTCATAACATTTTGTTGAATTTTTTTTTTCTAATTAAGTTTTGAAGTCAAAACATTTACAATTTAGACATAGGTGCACTTCGGCACGCATAACTTTTTTGGTATGTATTGAAATTCAATTTATTTTTTTTGTTAGAACGAGGACATCAATACCTAGAGGATATATATTTTTCAATTTTTTTTCCTCAAATTTACTATTTTTCCACAATGATTTTTCATCGAACTTGAGGTTCGGTGAAAAACCTATGTACAGTAAAACTAAAAAATAAAATATAAAATAAAAACAAAATATATTAAATTTATAGTTGTTGGAAAGCACATTTCGATCACTACAATCATCCAACTTGGTTTATCAATTTGACTCCATTTGCACCTCCTTCCGAAGCTTCGATAGTCAAAAAAATGCATAAATTTTGAAATGGTGGAGGGGAAGGTGAAAAAAGGGGGTTCATTAGAAGGGGGGTTCATTCGAACCCCCCTTATATGGTGCAAAAGAGGGTTCATTAGAAGGGAGGGTGGTTCATTAGAAGGGGGGAGGGTTCATTAGAAGGGGGGTGGTTCATTCGAACCCCCTTCATTAGAAGGGGTAAACCATTTTAAATTTTTTTATGAGAATTTCTAATTTTTCTTCGTTCAAAAAATTGTAACCCACTATTGTGGGTTTACCCTATAGTGCCTTCGACTTCTACCCCTATGCATCTCTTGGGGATTCCGATGGTGCCCGCTTGGCGAAAGGCCAAGCATCAGGTGTTCAACCTTCTTGTCTTGCCCACAGATCCTTGTCCTGTTGTGTATGGTAAGGGGAAGGGTCCCCGTGGAGCTACCTTTACTTTTTGACCTTTGCAACCTCCTACTGCTCCTACTTCTAAGGTAGTGAATGGGAAGAGGCCCACCATTGAGGTGCTTGAGTTTTCTCCTCCATCTATTGTTGTATCTACTCATGTTCTTGTCCAAGAGTCACTTCCTCCACTAGAAATGACTGTGATGGATACTATGATGACTGAACAAGAGCCTCCTATTGTTCCTCAAGATGTAGCCTCTAGCTCCTAAAGCTGAAGAAACCACCTTGCATGTGAGCATAAGCACTAGAGGAAGGCTTTGGCCAAAAGCAGTTTGCTTTACAAAAGAAGGAAGGGGAGCCAACAACTCCTGCTTTGACATCTTCTATTGTGTCCTCCTCTTCCATACTATCTACTTCAGTTCCCTCTGCCTCAATCTTGATTTTGGCTTCCCCTATGAGCATGAATGATCCTCACCCTAAGAGGGTGTAGGTATTAAGTGCTCCTTCAAATAAGCCTCCTCTTTTGATGTCCCTTCTAGACATCCCACATTTTCCCAAACCCATGGATATGTCGAATACCTCGGTGGTGTCTGTTGCAGTTTTCTCCTCTTCCTCCTCACCTTCTGCTTCATCTATGGGGATCTCCCATCCATCGATGAAGTGTAAGATGGAGGATGAACCTGCTTCTAATGGGGTTCAGAAGAAGGGATCACCTTCTTCGAAAGTTGGTTCTAGACTTACGTCATCCTAGTGACAGAGGCAACCCGACGTCCCCAGAATTCTTCATTTCCCTCGAGTCCTTCAATGAGGTCGATAGTGGATCTTGGGAACCTCCTTCATCACCCACTCAGTTGACACATGGCACTCTCATAAAGTGTATGTTCAACTCTGTAGATGATATCCTAGCTCTGTTGGTGATTTTTGCGAGATTACTGACGTTTACCTCATAGGAACTAAGTGAAGAAGACATCAAGGGGCCTTCTTCCTTGGCCCTTATTGTAGGAGATTCAAAGGCTACCCCCTTGCTATCCCTCCCTTACAGGCTCTTCCACCCTCCCCTTACAATGATCTAGATTGTGAGAATGTTGACCTCTTAGTTGATGAGGACTAGGGGGTGCCTCTTCTTTATATGTAGATTAGATTAGTGTGTGTGTTGTGCTTCCCCATGCTTGTTTTATGTGTTTCTGAAGGACCCTTGTCACCCTCATAGGTGCTTGGATATAGAGTGTATGTGCCTTTATTTTCAAAAATTAGGGACAACACAAAGTGTTGGGGGCATTTAGGCCTCCCTTCCATGTTGACCCAATTTTTTATTTTTATTTTGTCTTCATATGCCCTTCTTCACATGGTTTGATATAGTAAGGGGTTGATGACAATTCATTTATATATTATTATATCTATCTATCTATATTTATGAGTAGCTCTAACCCCAAAATATTAGATCCCCCTCTCTCTTTTTTGTTATGTTGTTGTTTGTCTTTTCTCTTCATCTTTGCTTAGTTTACTTGGTGATGTTGTGGTTCTTATGTGTTGTCCCTCATGTGCATGACAACATTACCATGATTACATCTTGTCATGTTCTGCAGGCCACAATATCACTTTCATTCTTTCTTTTCTCTCCTTAGGATGTCACATGCCTCTGAGTTTAGCACACACCATCCTAAGGGGGGCTATGATTTTGTTCCAATTTTCAAAAGGTGTATTCGATGGCCAATGAATCCCTTGCCGAAAATCCTTTATTTTTCAAAAATTCCATTCTTCAACATGGATTCCTAGTGAAATATTTCTTTCATCACAGATTCGTTAGATGGAATCTTAAAACTTTCCTTCGAGAAGGGAGTAATTTTTTTTATGAAGTTTGAAAATTTTCCCTTGCAAGGGATTATTCTTTCTTTCAAATTCCTTGATGAAAGGAATCTTTCAAAAGTATTCCTCAATGCTAGAATCATTGGCAAAAAATTCTATCTCTTTTCAAAAATTCTATCTTTCAAATAGAGCGTCCCTTGAGTTGACCCCTTTTCTTTTGAAGGGTTCCCGAGGTACTCCTTTGAAAGCTTTTCCTTCAATTGTTGACTATCTACATGACTATCTTCTTGCTTTCCTGCGTGGATTTTTGTTATCTAACATGTTTTGTCTATAGATTAACATGTTGCTTTACAGGTGTGCCTGTGAAATTGCTTTTCAATCAACATTACAGGATCAAGCACTTATAAGGCTCCATCAAACTCTATGAAGCCTCTCACATCCGGCTTCCCTCAGGATTGAGCACCTAGGGGCACCTTCTTTGCAAGTCTAAGGGCTCATAGAGTGCTTACATCCTATGAGATCTCCTTGTTCAACTCTATAGGACCGAGCACCCGTAGAACCTTCATGTCCACCTTTCTGTAAGTTTGCAGACCTATGGCACATTTGTTCAACTCTCCTCAGGACCAAGTACCTATGGATCCATCTCCTCTTCCTGAGCATTCGGGTGTGTCAGATTATCATCTTCTTCCTCAATGGTTTAGGTATACTTTCTTTGAACTTTTTTGATCTACTTTACCTCGCATTTGGTAGCACATATGCTCGCTAAAGTGGCGGAAAAATGTAGTGGATTGAATTTGCACCCCTTGAAAATTCCCTATTTACACCCCCTTACCTTAGAAAAATAAAACTCGAAGATGTTATTCTGCCTCATCCATCCACTTTCCACCCACTTGGTTGCTATTTGTAGTGTCAGTGGGAGAATTTCTATTGGGGATGCGAGCACAGAGCGCATATGTTTGCACAGTGCATTTCCATCCTGACAGGATTTATGCCTTTGGAATCTACAGAGGCATTACACTTCTCCGTTGGTGATGAAGCATACCGGCCCTGCACCCTTGAACAACCTCGAATAACTCTTTTGGGATTCTATTTACCTTCAAAATACTATCTCTCACTTTCAATTCATCTTCTTCAAACTCACTTGACACTTCTTAGCATTCTACACACTTCATTCACAATGTCTCCACCATTTTTGGAGCTCCAAGTTGACACTCTGTTGGTTTCACTCCTCTCATTATTGCGGAAATGTTGACATCTACAAGCTTGGGAGCTCACATCTCCCTTCATGTGCTTGAGGGCATCTTGCTAGGGAGGTGATATCCATTTTATTTAGTATCGTTGTTTTGATTCAAAAGCATATTGTTGTTAGCATTGCTTGGTATTCTTCCATTTCAATACTTTCCTTTATCATACTTTCTCTATTATGGCTATTTTGGTTGTCCGTAGAGGTGGGAACATCGAAACGGGGGTTTGACTGCGGTAAGCCCTGAAACAGCCCCAACATTTTTCCTCATTCTACTATGTGTAGGTACTTTTGATTGTGTGAAGCTTGCAGGGGGCTAGACCAAGTGTAAGTTTGATTTTCGTCACCTTTGCTCTTGTCAAATTATATCTTTTAAGTTAAAGTATTCTTGTTATTTTAGTAGTTTAGCTATTTTATGTTTTTTTTCATTGCTTAAAAAACTATATATATCAGGTTGTTAGTCAATTCCCTGTTAAGTTTAGACTGTACTTTGTACTCTTTTTCTATATGGATGCCAATGCTCGATCGAGATGCCATCACATCACACTATCATCTATCTTCCGTGTTGGAGTCCTCTGCTAGAGAGCACCTAGGTTACAGTCCAAACTTGAGAATTTTCTCACTTGGTTTCCTTAATTCTTGGGTTGACAAAAGGAAAGTGATAGATCAGTTGTCCTACCTTTTCACCCTCTTAAAACATCAAACCTATCCTAAACAATCCTTTAGCGCGAGGTAGATCAAGGCAACTGATTATTCTAGACCCTCCCATGACCTGGGGTCCTGAGCAATCAGTCCCCCTCGTCTACACCATGTTACTTGATATAGGATATGATCAATTAGACAGTCTAGACATTGATAAACAACATACTTTTGGGACCTTAAGTCAAATGACAATTCTAGTACTCCTACAATATATTTCATCTTTGAAAACCTTCACATCTAACATCCTTAACACCCTTTGGTAACCATTGTCAGCAACAATTAGTTTGACATCAATGACAACCTATATTCAACAATGAAATCAATTATTATTTGTTATTTCTGATTTTTTGTCCTTTAGTACTTAACTTCATGTTTATATTATAGGATTTGAATCATGCATTTTATCTTTCAGATCTTTGTAAATACTTTATAAGTTTAGACTACATTATGTATTATTAAAAGTGAACCATATTAGAATTTTGGCATATCACCTTAGGGTAGTTTTTCACATTTGTTTTATTTTTATATATCTTGTTTCCCTTTCCTCCCCTCTCAAGCATGAAGAGTTAGCTTCTAAAACCTCAGAGGTTGTTCCAAAAATGATAATTTGGTCCCATATCTATGAAACTTCCAAAGGTTGTCATCTTAAACATTAATTTTAGAGATCAACAATTATTTTATGACACACCTGGTGGGACCAACTGAACTATTGATTTTTGGGTTACCTATGGACTTCTCTAACTCTTCTAGGGTTTTCCACCTAAAAGGAGAGAGATAGGGCCCAAAAATGCTAAGGGTTCATTCAAATTTATGTTATGTATGATGTTGTCTAAGCTAAATGAATTAAACCAAATGCAATTGAGTGATTTGAATGAATGAATATGAATGCAAAACTAAGCTTTAAACTATGCTAGAAAACACAATGTGATATGAAAATAATGAACTAAATGAAGAAATAATGCAGAACAAAAAAAAAGAGATGAACCAGAGTGCACCTGGGCAATTTTTGATGAATCTAGAATGTTGTGGATGCTGACTAAAATCACTAAAATTTCACAGTGGGACTCACTCGCCTAGGGTGGTGAATTAGTCCTCCTACTGGTGAAAAAGTGTCAGGAACTGGTTTCTGACTGTCGAAATCTAGAATTTGACAACATTCAGATTCTCAGTCCTAAGGTGGGAATCATTCGCCATTGGTGGTGAATCATTCCTCTCCCAAAATTGTGAAAAATTAGGAGACAACTCTACAACACCAGATTTGGAAATCTCTGATTGTTGGGTTGTCAAAGTCAATTATGTAGGAAATAGATAGAAAACCTTCTCCAAGCTTGAAATATGAATGAGTTGACTTGAAGCACCTAGTTGACTTGTTGACCAATCTTCAACACCAAAAATCTTCTTAAATCTGCATACCTAGGTCTGCAAACACACATGCAATAGGGGAAAAATGGTTGAGGGTTAGCGAATAGGGGTTTGCCTTGGTCAAACCCCACTTTTGGTAATCAAACCCTTAATGAAACAATGAAATGAAAGAGAATGATAAACTAATAACATGCAATAACTATCAACTTACCAAACCCTTGATAATGTAAATCTAAAGTAATGTCAATGGATGCTCTAAAGTGCTTGAATATTGCTTGAATTGATGTTGTAGAATGCTTGAATGCTTTAATATGATGTGTGAATGTTGGAGAATTGTAGATGTAAAATGAGGTGAAAATCACATATTTATACACACTTGTGCCTTAGTTAATCATTCATACCTCATCACAGGTCGACATCAAGTGTTTTTGAATAAAAACCCAAAAGGAAAATTTAAAAATTTTGAATTTGGAGCCAAGGGGGATGTTGTGCAGTTTCTACACACATGCCTCGCTGGAAGTAGGGACCCTCTTTTTCTTGCTTTGCTTTCTTGTTTGCTTTCATAGAGTCTTGACTTTTTTCCCCTTAAGGGACGAGTCTCTCAGTCTTGGTCTTGTTTCACCCGAGTACTTAACGATGAACCTGCATTTGAGATGTCGTCTTGCAACTTGAAGTGATGGTCTAACTCATAGAAAACAACCCATAATCAAAAAGATCTAAAATAGGAAAGATTGGCTAAGTTATGGGCAGTTTTGGGGAATCCGAGGTACCTCAGATTACCCGAACCTTAGTCCAGTCAGATAATCCGAGTTATTTCAGATTACCTGAATCTGGATCCCCGTCGTATTTTAGATTTCTCCTTAGATGCCCGTACCTACATTTATTGAGTGCAATTAATGAGCTCAAAGGGTTAATTTGGGAAATAAATTGAAAGTAAGTGACCATTTTGTCATTTTTCATTATTGAGAGCTCAAAATTGATGAAGGTCTTTGTCGTTGTGCATTTAATTTGAAGTTGAACATTGTGATCACCTCTCTCTATGATTGCATTCTAGGTTTTTGCCTAGTTGTTGTTGGTTTCCCATTGAGCTTCCCTGGTTGAGCATAATCTCAAGGTATTCTTCTAAGTTGTTTCATTTGATGTCTTGGCTGTGTTTCACATTTTATTTTCATTCTTGGTGGTCTTGGTTAGCCTTCTGGTTCTTATGCTTTGAATTTGTGACTTTTCATGTTGGCATTTGGGGTTTTGGTGGCTAAAAGGGATATCTCACCAGGGCTGAAACAAGAGTTTTAATGTGAGCATATTTAGTGTAAGAAAAGTGTTAATTTCCCTCAAAATCCATTCATGGATTTCTTTGCGTTGTTGGTACTGAGATTTTGGACCATTCCCCTGTGTTGAACAACGTCACCAAAACCCTAGTTTTCTTGTTCATTCTGGAATTTAGTGAAATGATCGATATTAATGGTTATGAAGTGAATTGTTAGGTTAAAATCCGCCATGTAAGGTTTGTGATGAACTCTTAGAGGGATTGAACACTCATTTTTTGTTGATTTGTGGAACTCAAAGTTTGACACTTAGTGAAATTTTGCAAAGACGAGCCTATTTCAAAAATTCTGAGGGACCTCAAATTTTCTGAGCCCTAATCCACTTGGAGAATCTGAGCCCCTTAGATTATCCGCATTCTTTGAGCAACCCAAATTATCAAACCTAATCGATAAACACTTAGTCAAATTTCAGGCCTAGCTTTCAATCGGTAAATTCAAGGATGCTCGGATTACCCGAAAGTTAGTTCATTTGGGTGATCTGAGGTCTCTGGAAGTACCTGAACCTTGTGAACAATTGAGCCAAATGCATAAAATCACTTAAGCTTTGAATGAATGGTTCACCAGGTCTTTGAGGGGTTATGTCATATCCCCTCAATACTTTGTTAATCATTTTTCTTGACCCTAGCCACGATGTAATTTGGACTAGGGGTGGAACTTCAAACTTTAATATGTGAACATATATAAGTGTGTGTGTGTGGGCATGAGTGTGCGTTAAAATTATGAACCTTGATGTTATTATTATTAAGTCTGCTTATCAATCTTACTATGCTATTTTAATTTAATGCATTAAATGTTGGATTAACACAGACTAATGACTTGGATGTTGTATTTGTGTGAGGCTTGCCATTGGCTACAAGTACTAGGGGTGCAAAGTGAGGCGAATTATGTGGTTTTGTTGAATGAGGGATAGACAATTGGTATACCATTCTTGTGTTGACCTTGTCTATAGATTCCAGTAGCCTAAGGTTCATTCAACCTAGGATTTTGATATATATATTTTGCTAAAGTTACTTGACTAGGCTAGGTTAAGCCATTAGGTCTACTTAAATATCTCGATTATTTAACAATGCTCAATTTGGTAGATCTAATTAAGGTCTATGATTGAACAAAAAAAAACAAATGAATTGAGGATAAATAAATAATAAATAATAAACTATAAATTTAGTAACTATGAAATATTAAATAAAATACAATAATTTTTTTTAAAGAAAATGAATAAACAAACACTCACCATGAATATTAAATAAATAAAATAAATGGACATTAGAAAAAAAAAGAGAGACAAGGAAATGAATCCAATGACTATATAATGTTAAGGTGAATAAAAATAAATAAATAGATCATAAAATTTGAAATGTCACTTACAAGGGGCGTATAAACCAAGAATCCCATTAAACTAAATAAAATGAAAAGAAGAAATAAAAAGTCCATCATCGAGAAAATATGGAAGGAAAGAGAAGGATGCATGAAAAGGAAGGAAATACTTTCATAGGAGAAGAAGGCGGCTAAGACAACAACATAGGCAGAAATATCGACCAAGGAGGAAGAAGCTTGGTGAAGAGGAGGACAATAGAAGCATTAAGAGGCCTGGAAACCCCTGCAACAGCTGCCAATGGTAGGAAAGAACTTTGGCTAGCATGCCATGGAGAAACTCGTCCCTCTTTCTTTAGATCGATTGGAAAAGATCTCATTTTGGAGGAGAAACGGTGGGAAGAGAAAAGAAAGAAGAAGGGTGTGGTTGTTTCAAGGGTCTGGATGGGTTTTGAAGAGGAGACCAAAGTTGGGCGGCTAGGGCATTCTTCTTTACTTCTTCAAGTCATCACATCTCAGGTTTTATCTTCCTTTATTTTCTTTTGCAATTAAACTTTCTTAATGCAAAACTATCTTGGACTTAGAATCTTTAATTCCTTTTAAACTTCAGGAAATGGTCTTTACCATCTCACCTCTTTAGAGTTTTGTTTGAGAAATTATTAGGCAATGGAATTTTTTTGGTTTACAACAACAAATAATCTACAGGATTAGGGACTAAATCTAAGGCTTAGCATTGCTAGGTTGCACAATCATAGCTGAAACATAAGGCATTATGAAATGTGAAAATGGGGTGCTATAGATTACTGCTCTAAAGTGGGTTTTCTTTTTTTTGCAAAATCTAATGTTGTTGTTCCTTTCCTTAGCCTGGCATCTTGTGTAGACCCTGAATATTTAACACTAATTCTTTTGCTCTTATTGCTCATACCCTTACCTGGCATGTTGTTTCTTTCACCCATTTTCAAGAATAAAAATAAAATAGAAGTAAATTCTTATAGCTGCAAGAACATAACTCTATAAAATGCTTATGGCAGCACTAGTATAATAGTTCAATGAGTTTCTTTTTGAGTCTTTTGGCTGCTGAACTAGGGAAATGTGGACTAAACGATTAAGCCATAGTTTAATTTTATATACATTACCAGGGTGCCTTATAACTAATATAGAATTCAAGCATATCAAGGAAATGATAAATTTAAGTTTATATTATAATCTTTGTGGCTAGAGGTTTTTTTAATTTTTTTTAAATTGGGTGGTGTTCAACTTCTTTGGTGAAACTAGTAGGACAACAAATGAGTTGTCAAAGGATGGGATTGTAGAGTTTATTAATCTGATTTGAAAACATGAAGCAAAATATCGTGCTAGTGTAGATTGGATAATGGAAGAAATATGCATTTACAAGTGTCTATATATGTCACATTTATAAATATAAGGAAGAGTAATTAATATCTTGCTCTTAAGAAGATTTGGGAAAAGGGAATCATTTATTTATGCATTCTTAGATTGTTGTCCCATAAGTGGAAATAGCTGCTCACCTAATAACCTTAGGTGCTGGTGTGATGAAAATAAGCTTTGGATTGATTGTGGTAGCTCATTCAAGTAGGATTTAATAGATGCTAATTAAGTTTAGTCCACTGGGTGGTTTAGACTCATAGGAATATGTCAACTACAGTGGAACAATATTCAGTTCTAAACTTTGTTGAACACCTCAATAAATCACTCTTGAACAATGCTTTCTATAGTTTTTAAAAAGACTATTTTTGCTTATCAACAATGCTGGTCAAATTTGTGCAAATAAATGAAAATATGTTAGATCTTGGCTCTAGGAAAAATTTGATCTATGCCATTGATCAGTTGGTTGATAGGACAATCATTCATCTAAGTGTTCATAGCTATTATGAACAATTGATTGATAGGGAAACCCTTTCAATTAAATGAATAATCTAATGGCATATGAGAATCCAACCCTTACAAGTTTACATCTTAATTTACTCCTTAAGGATAGTAAGAATCAGGGTATACTATACAATGGGATGAGGAGTTACTCTCTACCGTAAGGAGTCTAAGAGTATGTATTTCTCTTAGCAAATTAACTAGTAATGCCATACATGGCTACAATTAAGACGGGAACCTATTGAGCTTGAGTTGGGAATTGACTTCCATTCCAACACTAAGCCTGAGCTAAGGAATAGTACTTGCTCAAGATGGACGGTAGTCTAGGAGTAGTACTAGGATTGAGGTGTAAAAAAGACTAGGGGCAATATATGCTTGAGATGGACAATAGTCTAGGGGTGGTGCTAAGCTTGAGATGGACGGGGTCTAGGGGCAACACTAAGCTTGAGATGGAAAATAGTCTAGGGGCAACACTAAGCTCGAGATGGACAAGAGTCTAGAAGCAATACTAAGCTCGAGATGGTCATTAGTCTAGGAGCATTCCACACCACTGATGGTTACCCTTGGTTGCTTAGCTGATTAAATGGAAAACCGAAAGGTGGATTCCCAACAAGCTCAAGTAGATAAAACTAATTCCCTTTGAATCCTTATAGCTGTTAAAAAAGGAATTATAAGCTTACCATAGCTAGGTACACCTTGGGAAGAGGGTCACTAGGAAGAAATTTTTGCTGATAGCTTACAGGTTAGAATGATAATTCTCTCTCTCTCTCTCTCATCGCGTGCCACATAATCCACTTGGAGGGGTGGATAGGGTTGAATCCACTTGGTTGGGATTAGTTTGCACCCCACCACAACTGGAACAAGCGGGGTCTTAGAGATAAATCAATTCACCCTCATGAAGGTATGTGCAATCTAGTTAGTAGAATTCTTTTTTAATTAAGGCAACAAGTTGTGCTATTATGTAACTGACATGATGTTATGTTGCTTCAGTTGATCTCCATTAATGTTCATATGATCTAACCTTCTATGTAATCCTTTATGTATGATGATGAAAAAAAAAAATTGTGCAGGAATTCTCCTCTTCGCTGGGGCAGTTTTTTTAGGTTATCAATGATTGAATATAGTAATGAAATCGGTCTATTAAGAAGTGCAATGGATTTTTTCAACCAAAATGAAAGTAACTAGAGAACTTCAATGAGTCTAAGCTAGCTCGAACTAGCCGAACCATATTTTGGTCAGAAAATATGAGCCTTCTCAGATTATTCGAACTTTCTCTATGGTTTTATATTTCAAGGTGTCATTTGTGGGTGATTGGCATATAATGATTTCTTGGCAGTTTTAATGGATATTAGGTTATTTGGAGCTAATTCACTTATATTTTATTCTTTAATTTGGTGGTGTTGCTCATATTTATTTCCATTAGAGTTTGAAAGATTAATTTGCTTAAGTTAATGGCATTATCATTTCATGACTGGTGCTTTATGAGTTGGTATATATTTATCTTCCATTTGGGTGATTATCGCTCTTTCTCTAACAGATGTAGGCTGAGGTTAGTCCCGACAAAACCAAGACCAAAGCTGCTCTAGTGCAAGAGGAGGTTAGAAAAAGGAAAGAAAAGATGAAGTACAACTTTAAAGAAATTCGGTAGGAGACCAACATTGCCTCTGCATGGTCAAAGATTGCAAATACTAATATGGGCCATGTGGACTATGATGACTTCCAATAGAGGATATTTGGGAAAGCACCAACCAAGTTGGCTCAAAAGATCACTCACACTGGATTGGCACAAGCAATGGGATTTCCTCTTACACAACTATGTCTAGAGTTGGTCTTAGAATGTACAAAGCAATATGACTCCAGGACAAGAATCATAATTGGGCCACAAGGCAGAGTTATGGAAAACTTGATTGAGGAATCAATTATAGAGGTCGTTAACATTGCCTCCCATCACAAGTGGCTCGGACTCACAAAAGGATATGAATATCACAGTAAAACTTTCCTGGGAATTGGACATTCCGACAGGTGACTAATATCTCTCTGTGGACGTTCATTTTACTTGTCAAACCAGGGGACGTAGACTTTAAATGGTGCGGAAAAATATATGCACTAGGAACTTGTTTCGGTCAAATCTTAGCAGAAATACATACTAGAAAGAAATTCTATCTAAGCCACAGAATGGTAATGCGGAATTCTTTAACTCAACTATGCTTGATTAAAACATAAACCATAACAGCTACGACTGAAGCACAAACCATGAACTGGCCTTATGCTGCAGGAACAGTCACAGGGATGGACTCTCTATGCTGCAGGAGCAGTACAAGACTGAGTTTGTATAAAAACTTCAAAGATGAAAACTAACTGGATTTCAGCAGAAAAGAACATCTAACTAATTAGCTACAGATACTTACTAAGTGGGCCCCCTTAGCAAGCATCTACTGATTACACAGATGCTGAACTCAGAACTTCATCGATCTTTATTCATGAAAACAGAATGATATACATTGTTTTGTTGATGTGAAAACTAACAACAAACTCTGTTTCTGGTCAAACAGATTCTGTCTTTCATTATCATACTGATTCTTACATGATATCTGCTACACTATTTCTATCTTACTCTAAATATCATCTATTACTCATTCTATTCATCCTCTACTCTCTCGCGCAGGAGGAGTATCTTATTTTTAAATCAGAAGAACAACTAACTAACTAACTCCATCAAAGAAAGACGTGGAAGTAAAGTGTATCCCAGAATCAAGGAACAAACTTCATAAATGAATTTATGTGTTCAACCCGATTCAGAGAGAATCTAGCGCTCCACTCTTTCCAGATTGACTTATCATTAAAAATCTTCCCCAATCGGTTTCGGTCAAAGAGTCTTCGCCGGAGCTTCCTCGAAGTCGTGTAGGAAATAGACTTTACTGCAAGGCCGAGATCGGCTGCGCTTGACTCGATCATTCTTCAACAACCTGCGAAACAAAAGGTAACAGATGCGCAAGAAAAGGCATATGGCACATACACGATATCTATTCATTAATCAAACATTTTAAATCTACTTCATCATTCAAAAATTGTATACGATATACCAGCCATTTTCGGAAGTCAACAGGGCAATAAATGCAATCAAGTCAACACAACAGGCTGCAGGAATATAAAAGTGTCTTGCTACAGGATATCCCCATAAAAGGTTTCAACAAAGTTTAAATAGCCATGAAATAGAAAAAGTAAAGTCATTTAAAAGTTTATCATAACATCAAATTATGAGCATATTTTAGGCTCATCACTGCCCCCTACTTAGCCCAATGCTGGTCCTCCAGCATTAACTTTCCTGGTGGTTTCTCTGAAGTCAGTGGTGGCTGCATGACTCTGGTTTTTCTCTGTCGCGCCGTCACATTTCTTTTTTCTTTCCAAAAATGAACTTTTTAAACAAGTAGTCTTAATCGTAGTTTGCAAGAAAAAGATGTATTAAAGAAGGACATGTAATCACATTTGGAAAGTACCAGAAAAGTATTAAAGAAAGATTATTTTGCAGTTATGGCAGGGGCGAAAAGACAGGTTTCAAAAGATGGATTACCCCGCCCCCTACTTAAAGGATGACATGTGTCCTCACATGTATTAAAGAACAGGTAGAGATTCGGGGGATAATGACCGGTACATGCATAGCAGTAAATGAATAGAATGAAATAAATCAAATATGTGATAAGAAAAGATATGGCGTACCTTTAGTAATTGCACATACGTGTGAAGAAAGATGACGGCGCTGCATGAATTGACAAGTGGGAAAGATATTTTAATTAAGGTTGATGCGGACGGATGAAGTGGATGGGTGACATGGGCGGATGAAATGTACGAATGAAATGGATGGATGGAAGATAAAGAAGTGAGATGGAGGTGATAAATGAAAATGGAGAAAAAGGGGTTTCCTTAAAAAGAAAACCTTTATTATGGGCATGCTTTCTGAAAATTACGGGAACGCTGCAGGAGAAAGGCTAGAGCCTTCGGCTGCAGGAAGAGTAGCGGGAGGAACCTGAATGAACTGCATGAAGTCTTCCTTTGAGACTGGCTTATGGTACAGTCGGAGTCGGTGGCCATTGATGAGCAATTTGAAACGGACTGGATCAATTGTGACCAGCTGCACAGCTCCGTTGTCAAACACATTTTCAACTTCATAGGGGCCAAGCCAGCGTGTTGTGAGCTTACCCTAATTTTCTTGGTACCTGGAATCATATAACAGAGCCCAATCTCCAGCAGAAAATTTTCTGGTTTTGATGTGCTGATCATGCCATTTCTTTCTTTGCTGTTGGATTACTTCTGTATGCTGCAAGGCGGCTTTTCTCATTTCGTCCAAAGCATTTAGCTGTAGGAGACGGTCCTTCTGTGCTTCGGATAAGTCCATGTTGAGTTCAATAGCTGTCCTCAAAGTTTTATGTTCAAATTTGATGGGTAACATAGCTGCTTTTCCATAAAGCAGCTCAAAAGGTGTAAACCCAGTTGTTGTCTTCCATGTAGTTCTGTAAGCCCAAACTGCTTCAGGAAGTCTATTGCTCCAGTCTTTTTTATGAATCTGTACCGTCTTTGTGAGGATCGCCTCAATTTCTCTTTTTGTTACCTCCGCCTGACCATTGGCTTGAGGATGATAGGGGCTGGAATTCCTATGTTTGATCTTATAGTCATTCATAAGTGCAGTGATCAGATTTGACGTAAACTGAGCTCCTTGATCAGTTACAAGCTCTCTGGGAACTCCAAATCTTGTGAAAATTTGTTCATACAAAAATTCAGCAACTTTGTTATCTCGGGCATGAGTCATAGCTTTTACCTCAACCCATTTTGCGACATAGTCTGTGCAAACTAGAATGTATGACTTTCCGTTTGATGGTGGATCAATTGGCCCCACAAAATCCATCCCCCATTTATCAAAAGGGGTGACTATTACCTGTGGATATAGTGGCATTTCATCTGACTTAGTTGGTCTTCCCATTCGCTGGCATCTGTCACACTTCCTTGTATAGGCCACAACATCCTTGTGTAATGTTGGCCAGTAGTACCCTGTTGTAAGAACCTTCATTGCTATTCTTTTTGCTGCAAAATGTCCCCCACATGGTTCATCATGGCAAGCACGCAAGATATCATAAGTCTCATCTTCTCTTACACATCTTCGCATTACTTGATCAGGTCCAGTATAGAACAAACAATTTGCAATCCAGGAAAAGTTAAAGCTTTTTTCTATCAACAACTTCTTTTCTTTTGGGGAAAAGTGAGCTGGTATTCTGTTTGCTGCTAGATAATTAGCAATGTTTGCATACCAGGTGTATGTGCAGCAATGGAAAACAAGTGTTCATCTGGAAATCTATCATCAATGACCTCATGTTCCTCAGGTGCAGCTAATTGAAGTCTTGATAAAAAGTCAGCTACAACATTAGCTCTTCTTGGTTTGTCAATGACTGTGATATCAAATTCTTGTAACAACAGGAGCCATCGCGCCAATCTACCAGAAATGACAGGTTTTTTCATCAGGTACTTGATTACTGGATGGTCAGTATGAATGAATATCTGATAACCTGTGACATAATGCCTAAATTTATTCAAAGCATACACTACTGCAAGCAATTCCTTTTCTGTAACAGTATAGTTGAGCTCAGGACCTTGAAGGTTTTTGCTGATAAAGTAGATAGCATGCTCATTTGAATTTTATTTTTGACTTAAAACTGCTCCTATACCAAAATCAGATGCATCAGCATGTATGTGAAAAGGCAGATTCCATTTTGGACCTTGAAGAACAGGGGCTTTAGTAAGCAAGTCCTTTAGTTGCAGGAAAGATTTTTCACAGGCCTCTGTCCACTCAAATTGGGAATCCTTTGTTAACAAAGCATAAAGTGGGCTGAAAATTTTACTAAAGTCTTTTATAAACCTTCTATAATACCCTGCATGACCAAGAAAACTTCTGACATCTTTTTGTTTTGCAGGAGTTTGTAAATTCTGAATAACTTCAATTTTAGCAGGGTCAACCTGAATTCCATTCTTTGAAATATGATGCCCTAGAACAATACCTTCTTCCATCATTAGAAAGCACTTCTCACTGTTTAGAGACAAATTTTGCTCTCTACACCTTTTCAATACTTTTTCTAAATTCACCAGTGCTTCTTCAAATGTGACTCCATATGTAGTGAAATTATCCATATAAATCTCCATACATTCATGAGATATATCAGCAAATATACTAATTACTGCTCTTTGAAATGTTGCTAGTGCATTGCATAAGCCAAAAGGCAAGACCGAATAAACAAATGTTCCCCATGGACAGGTAAAAGTGGTCTTGTCTTGATCTTTAGGGGCAATTTTTATCTGATTGTACCCACTGTAACCATCCAAGAAGGAAAAATATCTTTTGCCAGACAGTGAGTCTAGTACTTGGTCTACAAAAGGTAATGGAAAATGATATTTTTTAGTGGCATTGTTCAATTCTCTGTAATCTACACACACTCTCCATTTCCCTCCTTTCTTGGGGACAATGACTAATGGAGAAACCCATTGGCTGTCAGAAATTGGGTAAATAAAACCAGCATCAAGCAACTTTTGAAGTTCATTTTTCACTATTTCTCTAAGCGCTGAATTTACTCTTCTTTGAGGTTGTCTAACTGATAAACAATCTTCTTTGATAAATATCCTATGAGTACAAACTCGAGGATCTATTCCTTGCATATCCCCATATTCCCATGCAAAAGCTTTATGCTATTCTTGTAGCATTTTTAATAAGTCCGCCTCTTGAGACTATGACAACTTGCTATTAACATTCAAACAATGATCTGGGGACAATTCTATCTGCTTAGTGAGATTATTCATAGAATCAACAGGTAATGTTTGTACCTCTTGTGGAAGCAAGTTATGAAAAATTGTCGGAAGTTTAGGCAATGAACTCTCAGAATCTAGTTGCTGCAGGAAACATTGTGGATGACTGCCACTTTGATCAGATGAACTACCCGTATCAGGGTTAAATTGTAGAATTTGAAAAAGCAAAGCATCTTCACTCTGAAGTTGTGAGAATGGATCATTTTGAAGCATCATTAATTGAGCCAAAGAATTGGCTTCTTCAGTTTCTTCCCCCACATCTGGCCAAACAGGTTGGGACAAATCTGGTTGAGGTTTAGCAGGCGGATACAAGGCCAATTTCTTTGTGGACTGCCCATCAGAAATGGTCATATCTCTAGAACGACATCCTATAAAAACATCAGCAGTTGCTAACCATGGCCTACCAAGGATAACTGGATACCCTCCTAAAGTTGCCTTAACTGATAATATTGTGAAATCAACAGGATACTCCCAAGATTCAAGAGTGACAATTACATCTTCTACCATCCCATCAGGTTTAACTGTGGAGCTGTCTGCAAGCTGCAGAACTGTGGGTGTAGACCTAATATTTGAAATATTCAAGGAGTCCATAGTATGCTTTGTCATGACATTAATGGCAGCTCCTAAATCAATCAAAACATTTTTTACAACTTGGCCATTTATATGTATCTGCACTACAGGACTTCCAGGGTCAATATACTTTGGAATGACTACATTTCCCAACATTATATCAGCCAATTTCCCTAAGACATGAATTGTTTGGGGATCCTTTTTCTTTCGTCAGGCTTCTTCAAACAGGCTTCTTTAATAGCTTTTCCAAAAATGGGAACATCTTTAATAGCCTGAAATAAAGGGATTTGAATTTGCACATTCTTGAGCTGATCTAGAATATCAAAAGTGGGTTCTTCCATGGATTTAGATTCAATACTTTGCAACCTCTGAGGAAAAGGTGGTTTGTCTTGTCTCTGCAAAACAGGTTCAGAGAAACTGTATCGGTATAGGCATATGCTCAGTGGGAACAAGGTGCAGTAGATTCTTCAAAGGGGAGAGTCCGATATTTCAAATCGAGGTGGTTTGGGAGCGTGTAGTAGTTCCGCACTGATGGATCATTAACACAAGGCATAAGCTTGATATTGGTTGGCTTCAGCAAGATACGCAGTTTGGCTGCGGCTATTGCTTATTATTGGGATTGGGCAACGGCTGGGCAGGCATAGGCATTTGCTTCGGAGGTCCAGGATTTATGGTAGTTGCTGCAGGAGGTGGCATGAGGGCCTGTTGTTGTGGCTGTGGAAGCTGCGGGAATCCAGGAGACTGGTTTTGCCATTGTTGAGGACCTCTCCATTGAGGATTTTGTTGCCAATTTCCTGAAGGTGGGGTCCATTGCCCTTGTGGCTGCTGCCAACCTCCTTGAGGAGATTGCCACTGTGGGGTCTGATAATTAGGCCAACTTGGTTGAGGCGGATTCCATGGTGGTGGTGGTCCATATGCTTGTTGCCATTGGTTATTATAGCCAGAATAGGATTACCAAAAGTTAAAGGGTCTTGAGGCATACCTTGTCTTTGGGCCCATGGTCTCCTTTGCGCAACAAAGAACATTTGATCATCATCACCTTCCACTGGTTTGAAGTCAGTAGGCAGTTGCCTAGCTTCCAAATTAGCCACCATCTTGCATCTGGAATCACGCCTCTTTTGTCTGCAGTATTGACAGAACTCAGCCAAAACTACCTCAGCTTCTGCATGTTTCTTCCGAGCTTGCATAGTGTCCAATTGTGTAGCCATATTATTAATGATGTCCTGCTTGAAATCAGATAGCAAATTTGTGATCTCCATCTGGGAAACTCCACCAAAAGAAGACTTCCCCACTGAAGCATGATGACCTCGACCTTTCTTAACTATTGCTCGAGAGTAGTTAACACATATTTTCTGTATATCCTCCTAAGGCAGTTGAGTTATATCACCTCCTCCTATTAGGTCCAGGGCGTCAATACAGGCATCACTGATTCCCCTTAGAAAAAGTAGTTTCTGAGAGTCCTCATTGAGAGTATGGTTTGAGTTTCTTTTTAGTGAAAACAAAAACCTGGAAATATAATCTTCCAGACTTTCATCCTCCTTCTGCTGAATTCGGAATATGTCATCACCTTTGCTAGCACTCTTACAATATTCCTTATACTTTTCAAGGAATTTCATCTGCGTGGCTGCCCAACTATTTACAACGCCTCTTCCCAGACTCATGAACCATCTGAGAGCTCCCTCCTTCAAAGTGGAAGGAAATAGCTTCAGTTTATGAGCATCTGTGTTGTAGTCATAACTGCGACAGAGGACATCAAATTCAAACAGAAAGGTTTCTGGGTCTTCTGTGACCAAGCCATAAAACTTTGGAAGCAAGGAAGAGGGGATGTTTTTAAGATTGTCAGTATCTTGTTGGGGAACAATGGGAAACTCAAATGCAGGAGGTGGATTATTAGGTGGATTATTTGCCATGTCTGGGTGCTAGAATAACAGAGCAAATGGATTTTCCTCAGGTTCGTTATCAGCTGGGTCAAATGGTAGTTCAATAAATAGATTTTCAGGGAGGAACCTTCTTAGTGCGTCTCTTCTTCTTCTCTGCATGCAATACGGTGAATAGTGGCTTGAAAGATTTGAATTTTTTTTGACTAACAGACTAAACTAATGCTGAAAATGACTTCAACAGACTCCTAGCTAGACGCCATCCCCGGCAGCGGCGCCAAAAATGGCTCAGACTCACAAAAGGATATGAATATCACAGTAAAACTTTCTTGGGAATTGGACATTCCGATAGGTGACTAATATCTCTCTGTGGACGTTCATTTTACTTGTCAAACCAGGGGACGTAGACTTTAAATGGCGCGGTAAAATATATGCACTAGGAACTTGTTTCAGTCAAATCTTAGCAGAAATACATACTGGAAAGAAATTCTATCTAAGCCACAGAATGGTAATGCGAAATTCTTTAACTCAACTATGCTTGATTAAAATAGAAACCATAACAGCTATGACTGAAGCACAAACCATGAACTGGCTTTATGCTGCAGGAACAATCACAGGGATGGACTCTCTATGCTGCAGGAGCAGTACAAGACTGAGTTTGTATAAAAACTTCAAAGATGAAAACTAACTGGATTTCAGCAGAAAAGAACATCTAACTAATTAGCTATAGATACTTACTAAGTGGGCCCCCTTAGCAAGCATCTACTGATTACACAGATGCTGAACTCAAACTTCATCGATCTTTATTCATGAAAACAGAATGATATACATTGTTTTGTTGATGTGAAAACTAACAACAAACTCTATTTCTGGTCAAACAGATTCTGTCTTTCATTATCATACTGATTCTTACATGATATCTGCTACACTATTTCTATCTTACTCTAAATATCATCTATTACTCATTCTATTCATCCTCTACTCTCTCGCGCAGGAGGAGTATCTTATTTTTAAATCAGAAGAACAACTAACTAACTAACTCCATCAAAGAAAGACGTGGAAGTAAAGTGTATCCCAGAATCAAGGAACAAACTTCATAAATGAATTTATGTGTTCAACCCGATTCAGAGAGAATCTAGCGCTCCACTCTTTCCAGATTGACTTATCATTAAAAATATTCCCCAATCGGTTTCGGTCAAAGAGTCTTCGCCAGAGCTTCCTCGAAGTCGTGTAGAAAATAGACTTTACTGCAAGGCCAAGATCGGCTGCGCTTGACTCGATCATTCTTCAACAACCTGCGAAACAAAAGGTAACAAATGCGCAAGAAAAGGCATATGGCACATACACGATATCTATTCATTAATCACACATTTTAAATCTACTTCATCATTCAAAAATTGTATACGATATACCAGCCATTTTCGGAAGTCAACAGGGCAATAAATGCAATCAAGTCAACACAATAGGCTGCAGGAATATAAAAGTGTCTTGCTACAGGATATCCCCATAAAAGGTTTCAACAAAGTTTAAACAGCCATGAAATAGCAAAAGTAAAGTCATTTAAAAGTTTATCATAACATCAAATTATTAGCATATTTTAGGCTCATCAACAAGCTTATTGAAGAAATCAATATTGTGGAACCTATCAAATTCTATGTGCAAGACCCCAATAGGGCTTTGGAGATAATGAATAATGCATGGATATTGAAACCAAAACTCCACTACTCAAAGTTTTCCAAGCAGCTACACATAAGTGACTTCAAGATGGAATACCATGAGCTTATAACTCTTCTAGGAAAAGTTATGGGAGTGGAGGAGGCACATATATTTCAATCTTGGATGTTCCATCCCATTACCCAGATTGTAGCAAACAAGAACTATCATTGGGCAAGGATTATTAGCAATAATCTAGATGCTCAACTAAGGAGTGTGCAGGAGACTAACAGGTTTACCATGAACTCCTATCTAGTATACATGTTGGAACATAAGACCAAATACAAGGGTCTCAGTTGTAAAGGAGTCCTAGAGAAGGATAAGAGGTGTATCCACAATTATAGTATAAAACGTCCAACTAAGAAGGGCTAACGATGCTTTCTTCATGTATATTCCTAGATTGCTGTAGGAGGCTCTTCACATTAGAATTTCTTCAGATGCTATGGACTTAATCAAGCACTATGTCCAATGGTTTATTCAATTCCAAAGGTTCACGTATATCTGAATACAAGGATCTCCAACTGTTCCTCTTAGACTACCCAGGTATCCCACCAACAAACTCCTGATACTAGAGTTGACAAGACAAATGGTTGGTTTTGAGGAAATCTCACAACAACGTAATATTAAGAAGAAAGGATTGGGATCAGAATTCCCATTGAGAATAGGGGTCTTGGAGGCTTTCCCTTCTATTTAGAGTGCTCAACATTCTGAGAAAGAGGTGGCCTAGTTTTATTTTTATTCCCATACTGATAGAAGCAATTTTGATCCTTATGGAAAAGCTGTAAAGCAAGCCAATAAATCATTTAGGCAACAAGATCATATAGAAGACTATTGGGCCAATTGTAGAGATGAATTTAATGTTTTGAGAAGAAGATTTTCAAGGTTGCCCCTTAGATTGATAAGGTTATATAAAGTATCTCAAGTTCCTGATCAGGTATAGGATGAGGGGGTAAATTTAATTCAATACCACGATTATGAGCCTTATAGGAATCAACCACTACCTCCTATTAACTGGTTAGAGGAAGAAGTCACTGATCTAAATCAAGTTACTGAACCTGTCAAGAAGTACTCTAGATTATGGGTCAAGCATAAAGTGCCGGATTTGGAAGCTGAGGGTGTCAAATTCACGTATGATCTAATGGGAGACTTGGAGTCTCATGATGAAGAAGAAGTTGAAGCTAGCAAGGAAGATGAAGTCACTGAACCTCGTGATGAGGAGGCCCTTGAAGAAAAAGTATCTATTGGGAGGAGAACTAGGAGCCAAATGCAAGTAAAGTAGGGAGAAAAGCCATCTCCTAAAATTAATAAGGTTCCCCAGGCCAACACCAATGTTGAAGAAGGAGAGACCTCACAACCAATGAGAAAAAGGAGAATACTCACAGAAAGGCAAAAGGCTACAAAATCAAGGAAGAATGAGGCTGCCACAGACACTCCCTCCACTGCAAAAGTGGTGGATTTGGAAAGTTCAGGGGAAAATCCCCATGTGTATGTTAGGAGAAACTCTCCTAAACAGAAGGTTGCTCAAACAGAGGAAGTGAAAGTAACAGCAGAAGAGGTGCAGGATGAAGAGACACCTACTAATGATGCAGAAAAGAGAGAAGCTCCAGGAAATAATTCTCCCATTCCTTCTCCACCTTCTTCACATTAAAATGTACAAATTTCTAAGGAGGCACTTCCAGAGGAAGGAAAAATATCTAATAACCCTGAACAACTAAATGAAGAGGATGACAATATTTATACTCCTGATAGTGGGGAGTGGAGAAAGTTTCTACAAGAGATAAGACAATCAACCTCCAGCATTGAAAGTAAGAACATAGAGTCTGAGGTTGTTCAAGGTAAAGTATCATGGTCCCCTAAGAAGGTAATAATTGATGAGCCACAAAATAACCCTGATGAAGGAGATAGCAAAGAAGAAGATGTTGCTGATAGTCCTAATTAAGACAAGGAAGAACAATAAAATCAACTAGAGACTAAGCAAGAGATTGAAATAAATGTGGTTGATAGTCCCAGCAAGGAAGTGGAAACTAAATGAACTACAACCCTAGAATGGCTTGAAAAGAGGCTTAGTAAGAAGCCAATTATTGTGCAAGAGGAAACACTAAGTTGGGATAAATTACTTGAGCAATGGGGATAACCCAAGTAGAGGAAGAGGGCTAGGACAGTATCTCAAATTGCCAAAGATGAGTTTTGTTGGAACCTTTAAATTTTGGAAAAATTTGAAGGTGTCATGTCAAAAAATTTAATATAGCACTTAGAAACTCAGTTGAAAAATTAGCCCAAAGAGCACATTTTGAAAAATCATAACTTTGAATCTGTTCATTTTCATGCAATGCCATCTTGCAGGTGTGTTCATCTACAATATGTGAGTGTGCACGCCATGAGCTTTCAGATTCATATGATCTAATTTGACAAATTTTCAAAGCGACAACTTGAAGGGTTTTTAGAAAATCTACTATTAGTACAGTGAAAATTCTGTTAAAATGGTCAACTTTGAGGGTAAATATTGAGCAAATGGATGATGATCACAACAAACTGATTGGTGCCTTCAATTCTCTACACCAAAATCTACCTCCATGCTAATTTTTCAAGGTGTTTGGACATCATTTGGAATTTTTTCAAAATCAAAATCAAATGAGTTTTACACAATTTGACAGGTGTGACTTTTCAAAAAAAAAATGTTGAGTGGGCAACTTTGAGCGTTAACGATTTTTAGTTTGGATCATTTCATGCCAAATAATAAGGAAAACATGTTCTCCTCCCATAGCTCAACATACTGGTGCATTTTCAAGGCTTTTGGAGATCATTTGATTAGTTTTATAAGGTAATTTTGGAGGCTACTTGGCTTGTTTCAAATCATAGTAAAGTGTCAGAAAATTAAATTCTTCCGACTTATGTTTCATTTTGGATGTGTACAAAGGCAATATTCAAGAAAGATATAGAATCCATAATAGGTTTACAAAGTAGCATTGCATATGAAAAGACTTCTCCTCATAAATTGAAAGATGCAAGCAGAGAATTGTAAGAAAATCACAAGAAACACCATAATGTTATGCTTAATCTAGTCAAGTATCATGATAGGTTCAAGACTTTGATGTTGAGAGTCTACAGTTCTTGCATAAAATACAATATAGCCATAGCACTAGGTATGGTGAACTTTTGAAAGCGCATATTATGAAGAGTTTGCACATGGAGAACAAGTTCAACAACATTGTGAACTTTTAATATAGAAACAAATTCATTGCAATTAGAGGTGCTTTGGAAAGAATAAGCAAATATTTTAGGATGAACCCTTATCCTATGGAGACTTGTGGAAAATGAATAAGAATAAATAATGGAGCAACCAACAAATTGCCTGTTCAAAATGGAAAGACAATCAAACTAGAGATGGAGATACCTGCAGGAACTCAAAGACATTGGTATTGCTACCAATAGCCAGATGATGATCACAATGTTTCTTGTATGCAAAATGGAAAATTCTAGTCGATTGCAGGCTGCCTTGAATAATAACGAGATTTAGACCACTGAACTTTGAAAGGGTTCAGAGATGAAGAAACATGGCAACAACATTACAAATCTTCTAAATACGTCATGCATTTAACAAGGGATAATATATGATAAAGTTATAAACAAGATTAGATATCAAAATTATATACTTCGAAAGAGTGACATGATTCAAAGGAGCCTCATCTACGGACTATAGTTCTTTGACTTGTAAGATACAAGTTTATTGAAAATATAAAGAAGAATAGATACAACTATACATATGTGATTCAATGAGACAATTGCTATACAAGCTCAGGGATTGCCGATGGCTATGAAGGGTAAAGATTTAATTAATATAGATGAAATTGGATCCAACAACACACTTGCTTATCTTGTGCCAGGAACAGTTCATGCACAACCCTATTTAGCTCCTGGTGATGGTCTGATTGTCTTGGTGTTTAGCTCACAAAATTTTCATGAAAGGCCCAAATAATTCAACAATACAACTTACATGGGTATAATGGACCATTATATTATCTCACGATCGAGCAGTGTTTTTCCAACTGCATCAAGTTTCTTTGATAGGAATATAAATTATTGTATGATTCACGAGCACGACATAAGGATTGTTGGTAAGATAAAAAAAAGTGGTGTCATTGATATTAAGTCAAACTGCTGCACGAGCAAATTTGGAGTGTCTTCATACTCATGAGCATACACACTCACTTCACTACATTGATGACAACGGTACAAAGAGGAGCTCAATAAAAGGATACAAAATTTACAGTTTAGAACAAAGCGTGACAACGATATGTTGCCAGAGGAAGGAAAAATGGTGTCATTGAAATTGCAGAACTAGTAGGGGGCGAGCATGCTCTTTGAGGGATGATAAAATTGATTGTATCTCCATTCAATCACAGTTAAAGTATATTTCAAAATGACATTCAGAGGAATGCTCGTAAGCATAGCGCGATCATAAGAAGTGAAAGATGGACAAAAAGTGAAGAATCTGATATGTAGAAAGAACAAATGCGAAAACCCTAAAATGAATATTGCATTGGTGAGAGAATGGTGATTGAAGTGAGTTTTTGAAGTCATACCGACTGTGTTAGTCATGCCGATGAAAACATGTCAGTGAAAGATATGAAATCTGTGGGAAAAAATAAAGTCTTTATGGTGAAGCATGTCACACGAAAAACTTGAGGGTAGATAAAATATTAAAATAAATAGTATCGGTAATAATAAAAAAGAACTTTAAAATATTAAATTGTGGTAGTATTAAGGTGAATAAAGGTGAAAATGGGGAGGTAAAATATTTTAACCAAGATAGGAAATTTTTCACCAAAGGGAGTTATAAGGTGAATGTTTATTTTACCCATAGAAAGCATAAAGGATCAAAAATATAGAGTATTTGCACGGGAAGTGGAAAATTTTAATCAATGGGATTAAAAGAATGAATAGTTATTTTACCCGAAGAAATAATTTATTTGGTGAAATATTTCAATCAAGCAAGATATAAACGAGAGATTTTCTAGCAAAGGGATAAAAGATAGTGAAGATTAAAATATTTTAATCAGTTGAAGACAATTAATTAAATGAAGAGCTGCGGTGGATGAACATGCAAAGGGTCATAACCCTAAAAAGAGCAATGTATATATGCGAAATAAAATCGTATCATAAAAGATTTAGATTTAGGGGTTAGGTAGGAAATATATAGAAAATACTTTTAAAATGTTTTATACAGTGAAGACCATGATGCATGTATGAATTTTGAAGAATTCAATGAAGATATCTAATTTTGCGGCCTAATCTTGGTATCAACTGTTTGTCAGAATTATTCAATTATTTGGTTGTCTCCACTTTAATGCTTCTTTGTTATTTAAATTGATATATTAAGTATATATTCATTTTATCAATGCACATTTGTTGTACTTGTGTGATATGATTAATTGGTTCTTTCAAGTAAAGATTAAATCCTTCTAGTCAATCATAGTAATTTGTAAGTGTTAATTGGATCAATAAGAAGAACCATATAATTAGGGTTGTCAATCTGTCTCAAGTAGAGTTTTTCAACTATTTACCTGCATGTTTATACAAGTTATAAACCCATATTAGTGTGCCAAATAGTTTGAGTTATTGCCATTACAGGTCACATTTTCTAGGTCTTCATTGGAATCCATATACCCGACAAGGCACTGGTCTCATACATTTCATCATTTAGTTTCATCCATTTTATTTTTTACATCTATTAACTGAACATATTAGATTTTACCTTGATATTTCTTATACAATTCATGCTAAATTAGGATTTCATTTATCCACTCCCAATTTCCATTGTGGATAGATTGCTTAGGTAAGAAACACATAGTTCAAATATGTTCCATTCACATAGGTATACCCACCTAGGTCTGGTAGAACCTAAAGAGTAGAAGGTTAAAATTCATCATTTGGCCTTGTATGTTAGCCAAAAATGTATCAAGAGCTTGACAACCTCTTGTGGTTTCAAACCAACATTTTGGAGACCTAACAGTTTGTCGACTCTGCTAGGGACATTGTAGAATGTGTGGTTGAAGACCATCATATAGAGTCATTGAAGAAAGATTCATAATTGGAGAGTTTGAGGAAAAGTGATTCCATTGGGGATAAAATCAAAATTAATTTCAAAAGAATCATTTTCCTACTTTTGAAAAAGTAGGTGGCGATTGTGTTTAAAATTAATAGATAATGCATAGACATTGTGGAACAACACTATTTCCATTCAAAAATAAAAGATAAAAAGCTGCTGCAAATCTCTTGTCAAGATGTCAGAAGGAGTGAGAAGTCAGTAGTTAATAAGAGTGTACAAAATTGAAAAGACAACAGCTACAATGGGACAAAAAACTACTACAATTGAACCAACAACTGCTACAATTAGGAGTCAAATATGTTCCAAATACATCACAAAATATACCATTCTACAACATGAATGAATACACAAAGGCAAGCGGGCATTGGACCCCACAAGCACCTTATAATACAATTGGGAATTTTCACAATGGAGGTAATGCACTTTATTCACATCAGAACATTTATTCACCATAGCCATCAAAACAAATAAATGATTATCCTATCCCTCCTGGACAAAGACTAGTAAGCTATCAAGATCATCAATATAATCAATGTCAAGTGCAACACAATCCCAACCCACTTAGAAATATCAGTCAAAATCTGTAGCAAGGTATGTATCAGAATCAACAATCTGTGAAGAAAAATGATGAATGTATACATATTCAAGAAAGAAGCAAAAATATTTTGGATGTCTTTCTTGACATAAGGAGATATAAACGAGAATTTGGGCACTCTTTGTTTAGAAGAATGGTAGAAATTTGTAGGAAAATACCTATTAATTTCCCACCTAGTAGGTCTGAGATCATTTAGTAGTTTATGAAAGTATATGAGCCTGATCCAATTTATTGGCCTAAATCATGGATACCAGTTGCTTTCGATCAAATAGATGAATGGAATGACATTGTAGATAAGAAAAGGTATGAGGAAACTACCAATGTTGAATCCAATTGTGGTATCACTGATGAGTATGGAGAAATTGATCAAGCAATATGGCTAGAAGATGAGACATGTGTAGGTGAAAACAATTCCTATGATAGCCTACATAAGGAGGATGAAGATATAGAGGGTCTCTCTTGCATAATAGATTGTGACAGTGCATGTTATGAGGGATCTATTGAATATTTAGATTTTGATCTACAACAAAGTGATTCTTGCAGTTCTTATGGAGATCAGGATGAAGAAGCAACAAAAAATGCAGGTTCATTTGATAGTGAACAAATAATACTTCCAACTGCAGATAAGAACCATGGAAATACATTTGATGATAAAGAGGTTTTTACACTTGAAAATGGTTTCCAATTTTTTTCAAATACAATGTATAATGAAAAGATAGGTGAAGATTAGATGATATTTTTCCAAGGTGTACTAGAGCATGAATTTCATGTGTTTTCAAATCCACTTTAAAATGAGGATGAAATATTTCCAGATAACCAAGATGACATATCAAGTTGTGGAACAAATGACTATATTGATAATTCATTTAGTTTTTTCTATGATGATCTTGAGCTTCATTATGATGATGAAAAAGGTGAAAAGTACAACAAAAATGATATGGATATAGAGGCATGTTCACTCAATAGTGAACAAATTCCAGATTTGTTGGCAATAGAGTACCAAAAGTACACACAAAAGAATGATTCAGGAAATTCATCCCCAACATCAGTTGGAGTGAATGTGAAAAATGATGATTGTATGAATCATGAGTTCGTATCATTGCCAATCAATGATATTAAGGAATTAGAAAATACTTCAGATCAGGTTATTCCAAAAGATGTTGATATGGAAGAATTTTTAGACTTTCAAGAATTGCATTTTGGTGGTGAATTTTCAATACAGCTGGGAGATCATTTTACAATACATGATAGTGAACAGAACAATGGAAAAAGTTGCATTGAATGTGAATACACTTTGTGTGGTAAGGATGATAGGGATTTATCCCATGATGATGGAAAATATGAACTGTAGAGTGGTGAAAAGAACATGAGTCAAGCTGAACATAATGATCTTCTGAAGGTTTTCAATGATAGTGGCAGGGCTGATTGCATGAGTGTTCTTAAAAATAATTTGATGAAAAAGAAATAGAGCAAGCTGTTTGACAGGGGAAAATAGGGGCAATTATTTTTGGTGGCCTTGTGCCATCAGCCATGGTGTGGTTTTTCAAAAAACCATATCAATTCATGACAAGAAAGGGTTTAAGTTTGTTGTTCAATGGATAAAATGTTGGGTTTTCTCTCCCAGAGACCTAGATTCTTGCTATGCCCATAGGGGGCATACATCCCCAGATGGATCCACTGTTGGAACCTTCAAATTTTGGCAAAATTTGAAGGTGCCATGTCAAAATTTTTAATATAGTACTCAGAAACTCAGTTGAAAAAGAAGCCCAAAGAGCACATTTTGAAAAATCATAAATTTGAATCTGGTCATTTTAATGCAATTCCATCTTGCAGGTGTGTTCATCTAACATATGTGAGTGTGCACACCAATTTTCAGCTTCATATGATCTAATTTGACAAAGTTTCAAAGCGACAACTTGAAGGATTTTTAGAAAATCTGTTGTCAGTATAGTGAAAATTTTGTTAAAATGGTCAACTTTGAGGGTAAATATTGAGCAAATGGATGATGATCATAACAAAATGATTGGTTCCTTCAAAATTAACTACACCAAAATATTCCTCCATGCCAAATTTTTAGGGTGTTTGGACGTCATTTGGTATTTTTTCAAAATCAAAATCAAATGAGTTTTACACAGTTTGACAGGTGCAATTTAAAAAAAAAAATGCTGAGTGGGTAACTTTGAGCGTTAATAGTTTTTAGTCTGGACCATTTCATGCCAAATCATACGGAAAACATGTTCTCCTACCATAGCTCAACATACTGGTTCATTTTCAGGGCTTTTGGAGAACATTTGATTAGTTTTATAAGGTAGTTTTGGAGGCTACTTGGCTTGTTTCAAGTCACAGTAAAGTGTCAGAAAATTAAATTCTTCCTACTTATGTTTCATTCTGGATGTGTACAAAGAAAGTATTCAAGAAAGATACATAATCCATAATAGGTTTACAAAGTAGCATTGCATATGAAAAGACTTCTCCTCATAAATTGAAAGATGCAAATAGAGAATTGTAAGAAAATCACAAGAAACACCATAATGTTATGCTTAATCTAGTCAAGTATCATGATAGGTTCAAGACTTTGATGTTGAGAGTCTACAGTTCTTGCATAAAATACAATATGTACTTAACACTACATACAGTGAACTTTTGAAAGCGCACATTATGAAGAGTTTGCACATGGACAAGTTCAACAACATTGTGAACTTTTAATATAGAAACAAATTCATTGCAATTAGAGGTGCTTTGGAAAGAATATGTAGATATTTCGGGATGAACCCTTATCCTGTTGAGACTTGTGGAAAAGGAATAAGAATAAATAATTGGAAAGACAATCAAACTAGAGATGGAGATACCTGTAGGAACTCAAAGACATTGGTATTGCTACCAATAGCTAGGTGATGATCACAATGTTTCTTGTATGCAGAAGCAAAAATTCTAGTCGATTGTAGGCTGCCTTGAATAATAACGAGATTTAGACCACTAAACTTTGAAAGGGTTCAGAGATGAAGAAACATGGTCACAATATTAAAAATATTCTAAATACGTCATGCATTTTACAGGGGATAATCTTTGATAAAGTTATAAACAAGATTAGATATCAAAATTATATACTTCGAAAGAGTGACATGATTCAAAGGAGCCTCATCTATGGACTATAGTTCTTTGACTTGTAAGATACAAGTTTATTGAAAATATAAAGAAGAATAGATACAATTGTATAGATGCAATTCAATGAGCCAATTGCTATACAAGCTCAGGGATGGCCGATGGCTCTGAAGGGTAAAGGTTTAATTAATATAGATGAAGTTGGATCCAACAACACACTTGCTTATCTTGTGCCAGGAATAGTTCATGCACAACCCTATTTAGCTCCCGGTGATGGTTTGATTGTCTTGGTGTTTAGCTCACAAAATTTTCATGAAAGGCCCAAATAATTAAGCAACAATACAACTTACATGGGTATAATGGACCATTATATTCTCTCACAACTGAGCAGTGTTTTTCTAGCTGCATCAAGTTGCTTTGATAGGAATATAAATTATATTGTATGATTCATAGGAACGACATAAGGATTGTTGGCAAGATAAAAAAAAAAGTGGTGTCATTGATATTAAGTCAAACTGCTGGACGAGCATATTTGGAGTGTCTTCTTACACATGGGAATACACACTCACTTCACTACATTGATGACAATGGTAAAAAGAGGAGCTCAATAAATGGATACATATTTTATAGTTTAGAACAAAGTGTGACAACGATATGTTGCCAGAGGAGGAAGGAAAAATGGTGTCGTTGAAATTGCAAAAGTAGCAGGGGGCAAGTGTGCTCTCTGAGGGACGATAAAATTGATCATATCTCCATTCAATCATAGTTAAAGTATATTTCAAAATGACATTTAGAGGAATGATCGTAAGCATAGTGCAATCATAAGAAGTGAACGATGGACAAAAAGCGAAGAATCCGATATGCAGAAATTACAAATGTGAAAACCCTAAAATGAATATTGCATCGATGAGAGAATGATGATCAGAGCGAGTTTTTTAAGTCATACCGACTGTGTTAGTCATGCTGATGAAAACATGTCGGTGAAAGATATGAAATTAGTGGGAAAAAATAAAGTCTTTACGGTGAAGCATGTCACACCAAAAAAATTTAGGGCAGATAAAATATTAAAATAAATAATATCGGTAATAATAAAATAGAACTTTAAAATATTAAATTGTGGGAGTATTAAGGTGAATAAAGGTGAAAGTGGAGACCTGTAAAATATTTTAACCAAGATAGGAAATTTTTCACCAAAGGGAGTTATAAGGTGAATGTTTATTTTACCCATAGAAAGCATAAAGGGTGAAAAATATAGAGTATTTGCACAGGAAGTGGAAAATTGTAATCAATGGGATTAAAAGAATGGATAGTTATTTTACCCAAAGAAATACTTTATTTGGTGAAATATTTCAATCAAGCAAGATATAAACGAGAGATTTTCCAGTGAAGGGATAAAAGATAGTGAAGATTAAAATATTTTAATCAGTTGAAGACAATTAATTAAATGAAGAGCTGTGGCGAATGAATGTGCAAAGGGTCATAACCCTAAAAAGAGAAATGTATATATGCGAAATAAAATTGTATTGTAAAAGACTTAGATTTAGGGGTTAGGTAGGAAATATACAAAAGATACTTTTAAAATGTTTTATACAGTGAAGACCATGATGCATGTATGAATTTTGAAGAAGTCAATGAAGATATATAATTTTGCGGCCTAATCTTGGTATCAACTGTTTGTTGGAATTATTCAATTATTTGATTGTCTCCATTTTAATGCTTCTCTATTATTTAAATTGATATATCAAGTATATATTCATTTTATCAATGCACATTTGCTATACTTGTGTGATATGATTAATTGGTTCTTTCAAGTAAAGATTAAATCCTTCTAGTCAATCACAGTAATTTGGAAGTGTTAATTGGATCAATAAGAAGAACCATATAATTATGGTTATCAATCTATCTCAAGTAGAGTTTGTCAACTATTTACTTGCATGTTTATACAAGTTATAAACCCATATTAGTGTGCCAAATAGTTTGAGTTATTTCCATTACAGGTCACATTTTCTAGGTCTTCATTGGACTCCATATACCCAACAAGGCACTGGTCTCATACATTTCATCATTTAGTTTCATCCATTTTATTTTTTACATCTATTAACTGAACATATTAGATTTTACCTTGATATTGCTTATACAATTCATGCCAAATTAGGATTTCATTTATCCACTCCCAATTTCCATTGTGGATAGATTGCTTAGGGAAGAAACACATAGTTCAAATATGTTCCATTCACATAGGTATACCCTCCTAGGTCTGGCAGAACCTAAAGAGTAGAAGGTTAAAATTCATCATTTGGCCTTGTACATTGGCCAAAAGCATATCAAGAGGTTGGAAACCTCTTGTGGTTTCAAACTAGCATTTTTGAGACCTAACAAGTTCAACAATAGGGTTATCCATGTGGTTGTTCCTCCAATAGATAAGTTCAAGGATGAGGTTAGGTCCTCTGATTACAAGGTGCAAACAATCAACCTAGGGCCTACAACCAGGGAACAAGAAAAGGAAGAGTTCCAGGAATTTTCCTAGGCAATTCTAAGGAGGTTGGATAAAGAGATAGGGGAAAAGGAAAGATTAGAAAAGAAATTAAATGATGTGTATAAGTATGTGCAACATTTGATGAAGCCCCTGCAGACTATGGGAAGTGAGGGGATTGTGTCAAAAGGATTATTGCCCAAGGAGGAAGTTACTGTGATTGAAAGATTAAAGTCTTATGTACATTGTACTCATAGTTGGCTTCAAGATGTAAGCAACAGGGGAGATGAAGCAATTGAGCAAATTTTGAAGGTATACCAATGCCTTTGATTTTCTTGAGCACACTTCACAATTTTCTATAGATTGTAATAAAATTGATGAGTCAATTGCTGATGAATTGAACAAGATTCTATAAGTGTCAAAAGAGGAGATGGCTAAGCTGGACATCCTCTCTCGAGATGAGATTGGCAAGGTGACAGAGTGGATTGAAATTTGGAATTACAAGAAAGAATTCCTCACAAAATCCTTAAAGAAGATAATGAAATTGCAAGGAAAGATGGAAGAAATATACAATAGTTGTATAACTTTCCTGGAAATCATGACTGGAAGGAGGAAATTTGGGCAGAAGAACATGAACATTGGCAGACTGTAGGGTTGGTGGCATGAAATCTATGCCCCTTCTGATGGTGCTCCAATCACTAAGGAAAACTTGGAAGATGCAACAATTTATATTTCAAAGTTGGATAAATACCATGGGATGCAAATGGAATGGAATAAGGTGATTCCACAATATCTAGAGGAATTTAAAAATCATAAAACTAGAATTAACTTTATTCTAGTTCCAGACCCAAAGGACGTGAAGGAAATATTAGAAAAAGAAAAAGAATTATTTAGTAAATTGGGAGCCAATCAAGAGGTAGAAAAGGAGAATAATCAATGACCATCCACCTAGTTTTTTGTGCCAAACATGTAATCTCTAGCTAGCCAGATGGGCGACCTAAAATTTAGTGCCATAAAAAAGAATGCTATTGGAAGATCTAGGCTGACTAGGAAGGAGCCTCAAATATTAAATGAAAAATTGCTATTTTATTAAAAGAACTTTCTAGGCCGACTTGCTTTGGTTGACCTTTGATGTAACCCAAGGCTGGGCCAACCTAGTGGGAAATTTCTATAAATTGGTCATCATGCCTCATTTGTAAGGGTTGGAAGTTAGAGAAAAGCTAAGTGATAGTTGCAGGAGCTAGAACTGAGTTAGGAGTTAGGATTTTCTGAGAGCAAGTGCTGCTACATTGGATACTTGAATTGTTGCAATATTGGGTGATTCAATATAAGTAAAGACATTGTGCTTTGGTGCTCTTTCTTGTGTTGTCTCATTTTGCATGGTTCTTGTTATTCCATATCTTTGAGATTGCTTTGATATTGTTGGTTATATGTTAGATTTAGATTTATATGTGATGCAATGGTGTTTATGGTTTAATGTTTGAAGTGTTTGAGTAATCCTTAGTCCATAATTTTAGCAGCTTGCTGATTCTAAGTTGCTATGTAAAGTTAGCCTGAGCCTTAAATCTGTGCTAAAGTTCAATTGTGGGTATTTATTCATTTCAATTGTTAAATAAGGTTGTATTGGGTGAATGCTTCATGATCTAAAAATATTTTATTCCTTAGAATATTGCACTGTTTGTGTGATATTGTAGATTAGATCTAGGTTAAGCAGAAATTAGTTTTGAAGGATTGGTCCACTTCGAGTGTTTGATCATTTGCATTGTTTGTCTTAGGAGTTAGTTTAGTTTTAAGATCTCTTTGAACCCTTATCTTTTTTTATTTCTTTAAAATCTGAGTTAGATTTATGATCCAAAGTATCACCATATTGCAAGATTTGATAAGTTTGAAGTTTCCAACATTTGTTTTGTAAGGTCCCTTATGATTACCAACATTTTCACACATTATTTGAGCTGTTTATGCATTGTCAAGACCTGACAATAGAGACCTTGGGGTTATCTCTTAAGGCTTGTTGATAGAGATTTACCTTTCAAGAGAGATAGAATATCATATTTTGTCTGAGTTGTTGCTGTGCAGAGAAGAATGTAGAAATGTCTTACAACACTTCACAACACCTTCACAATGTGGGAGTAAATGGTGACTCCTCAACACCCCCAGGAATAGTTGTGACCAAAACCACTTCCACAAGAGAGAGAATGGCAAGAAAGCTTGCTTCACAATGCAAGATTGAATAATGGTTGAATATTGATTGATATGCAAATGTACATGAGATGCCTTGCTTATATAGGAAAGGTTGGAATGTAGTAATGAACATGATGTTGAAAAATGTCATAATCCTATGATATGAGACAACCAACAACCTAATCACCTAGGAAATGATGCATTACTAGCTAGATAAGATAAGTTCTAGAAAAGCCAACTAATACTTCTAGAAAGAATCTTTTCCTAAGTAAACTTAACCATGTGAATATGTCCCCTAATTACCTAGTGAATGAATTAGCTAGGTACAAGACATTTATTCACACCAACACCCCCCCTTAAGTGCAACTTAGAGAGAAGATTATTATGCACACTATGCAAAGACTATGACCATGGGTCCCGGCTACTAGGACATGTTAGGTACCCATTTACAATGCAAATGCAAACAATCTCTCACAAGCGAAGAAAATGAGAAAACCCAGTGGGACAAAACTCCTCTCCAAAAGAGAGAAAAAAAAAACAATACAAACATGATGTATGGAGGACTCAATGATACCCCTCAAGGACTACATCCATCATGTATAGACAATCAATTCCCCCCCCATAAGAGGTAAGTAGAGAGATAAGATATCCCCCCCATGATGAAGAAGCTCCAACGTTGATGAAGAATGCTTGAAAACAAAAGATGACCCAATGTATGCAAGCAACACATCTCCCCTTAGGGAGAAACAAATCCATAAGCTGATGGAGAAGCCACTCCATATCCAACTGAAAGGAGGAAGAATGAATGCTCAAAATGTATGCCTCTGAAATCTGATGATGAATCTCCAAGCTTGAATGAGTCACAACATAATCATGGTCAAACTCAACCAAGAAACATGACAAATCAAGTGAATGAGGAGACTCATGAATGTCAATCTCCAAAGACAAAGTAGATGGTGTAACAGTTGTGCTGAAACTGTCATCAAAGAGGAGAGAAATCCCTCAAGTATGTCCTCCAAATATGTAGTATGAGACTCCATGAACAAGTTAGAAATCCCTGTCAAATATTCATCCCATAAAGTAAGATTTGAAAAACTATGATCATCCTGCTGAATAGAAGCATCAATGGCTGAAGGAGCAGGAGGTGGAGGAGTAGGAAGCTCAGCACTGGTCTCTAGATTACCAAGGTGTAGATGGCCAAACTTCTCCTCACTAACATGGTTCACACTCAATGGAGTGTGTGATGTAGTCAAAGGAACATTATCACCTTCTGAAGCAAAATGTGAAAAGGAATATACACGAGATGAATGATCAACCATCCTGATAGCAACAATATTCCTAGTCTCGAAGTCCCTTATGTACACTCTATCTGGAGTGAACTCAATTGTTTTACCTTGACCCCCATGAGTAATTTGATAAATAGAAAGGAGATTAGTGGACAAGGAAGGAACACAAAGCAAATCATTGAATGTACCCTCCCCCATGTCAATAGAACCCTTCCCACTTACCTTCATATATGTATTGTTACCCATCAATATATGAGGTGAATTACAAGGCTCGAAAGAAGAGAACATATCCATAGAAGATGCCATATGATGAGATGCCCCTAAATCAAGAAACCATCTATTAGATTCAGGACTTGCAGAGGCCAATAGTGCTTGTCCTTTCATTTTTTCTAGCCCAGATATAGATCCTATATCCTGTGATTGAGATAATGATGAGGGGGATACTGATTGTGATGTTGAAGAAGTAGAAGACACTGATGAGGGCAACTGAATGTTATTCTTTTGAAGAAGGTGTGTGAGTTCATCAATCTTCTCATTATAACATCTATGCTCATCATGTCCTAACCTTTTGCAATATGCACATTTAAACTTCTTCTTTTTAGATGATTCCTATTTTGAAGAGGATGTGGACTCAGGAATGCTATGTGAAGGAGAATCTTTACCTTGCTCATTAGACTTGGGTTCCTTTTTATGATTCTTACCTTTTCCACTTGAAGCCTTGGTATCCTTTGCAAAAAGAGCATGAGGTATAGTATACTTCAATGTGCCCATGTTAACCAACTTTGCTTGTTCCCTTGTGAGTTGAGCTACAAATTCATCAAGAGAAGGCATTTTGTATGCATTTCCAAGGGCATCCATAGTAGCATAAAATGTAGAAACAAACACAGAATAATCAGGACCAAGCTTAGAAGGAATTGAAAGAATCAACTGTTCATCCTCTTTAGTGACCCCACAATTAGATAACTGCAATCTAAGAGAATTGAGCTTAGAGAAGAAGTCTTGAATATTGTCAAAATATGACAGATTAAGAACCATTAGTTCATTCTCCAACTTAAATTTCCTCATCTTATCTGGCTTACCAAAGAGAATCTCTAAAGTAGTCCAAGCTTCATTAGGATGAGTGCAAGATGCAACATGATATCTAAGATCTAGAGAAATGGACAACTTTAGAGTACCAAGAGCTTCATCCCTTCTATCAAGCCATTTTATTTTCTCTTTTGCTCCTGCGGGTTCTGGATCCTGACCAAATGTTATTCTTTGCAGCTTCAATTTTGACAGTAACAACTCCATTTGAGATTGCCACTCATGATAGTTATATGGAGTTAGAAGTACAAATTTTGGAAAATCCATGATACAATCAGATAGAACAACAATTTTCCCTCACAATACAAGAGATCAACCCCTTTGTCTCAAACAAATTTACAACAATGTATCCAAAACTATCAAATCAGCTACAAACTAAAAATATGAAAATTTGGAAACAAATCTGCAAAAAATGCATGAATACAACTGAAGTGCTACTGAATACCTTCCCAATGCCGCAAATTTGGAGAAAATCGAAGATTGGAGCACAAAGATATGAGCTCGAAGGTGAAAAATGATGATCTGGCTTCAACCTGGAAAAAATGGCACAAAATTGCAAAATTTCTACAAAATATCTGCACCACTGAAAAATTCAGACTTCTAGCTTTCCGTTGACATTTCGTTTCAAAAATTTCGCTTAAATTAGCCAAAAAAAGAAAAAAAGGCCTATAAAAGGAACTTAGGGCAAACACAAAACCTCAAAGGCTAATCTGGTGCAAAATTTTGGCACCTGGGCACAGGTCACCCATATGACCTCACCGCCTTACTGTTGCAAAATAAAATACCTCCTATAGAGCTGCTCACTATACAATATGGTCAGCAAAGCTTATAAAAGTTTTAATATATGCAAACATCTGGCTTTGAAAATGATTTTTGATATTTATAAAAAAATTATATATTAAAAGCTTGCTAATAAAGTCTCTTTGTACCTGACTATGTACAATGAAGAGACTGACTGGATCTGTAGATAAGTATTGTGACAATTAGGGTACTACGATGATAGGAAGAGGTGTGTATGGATGCTGACGTAGTGGAGATCCCAATAAACGACAATGGTACAGATGATGTGATTGCAATGAAAATGCCTCCCGTACCAGACAAGATCCATGGATATGATAAGGCAATTCGAGCAGAGATGATAAAGCCGATGTGGTCAATGTACAACCGATCAACCAATTAAAGCGCCGACTGTTACAATGCCCAGTCCGCCAAATATATCGATGTGACCAGTGCCGATTGTGCAAGATACCCGGTGGAAGGTACCATGTGACCGCCAATGTGCCAGATTTGACAGGCGATTGGTGGATAAATTCACTATCGAGACCACAAGGACTGCTGATAGGAGAATATACCAAATGCCACTGTACGCTTGCACAAGGATTACATAGAGAATATGCCGCCCAAGAATACACAACAAAAATTTACAAAGCCCAATAAATATCTTGAATTTTTTTGCCCAATTATAAAAATTTTGCCCCAAATTTTAAATACAATACTGCAGAAAATATTTTACAAAATATTTTTTTGCGAAAATGAGAAAATTGTACCACTTGGGACGCTGTTCCAGCAAAATTTTTTTGCCTCAAAAACAACTTTACCCAAAATAGATGAATTTATAGTCAAAATTCATTTGTGGAACCTTTTGATCTCAACTGTGAGGTCCTTGAAACCCCAATCTACACCCAGCAAAAGACTTCAAGCCAACATAATACCCTCAGATTTGGGAAGGAATCTGCAACACCCAGAGAGCTCTGATACCATGTGGGAGTAAATGGTGAGTCCCCAACACCCCCAAGAACAGTTGCGACGAAAACCACTTCCACAAGAGAGAGAATGGAAAGAAAGCTTGCTTCACAATGCAAGATTGAATAATGGTTGGATATTGATTGATATGCAAATGTACATGAGATGCCTTGCTTATATAGGCAAGGTTGAAATGTAGTAATGAACATGATGTTGAAAAATGCCATAATCTTGTGACATGAGACAACCAACAACCTAATCACCTAGGAAATGATGCATTACTAGCTAGATAAGATAAGTTCTAGAAAAGCCAACTAAGACTTCTAGAAAGAATCTTTTCCTAAGTAAACTTAACCATGTGAATATGTCCCCTAATTACCTAGTGAATGAATTAGCTAGGTACAAGACATTTATTCACACCAACACACAAGATTTCATTATTTGAATTTTAGTACCTAAATATGCATGTTCAAGCCATGTTACAACATAAAATCAGAGCAAAATATATCAAATACCATGAAACAAGACCTAAAAGGCGATGAAAATGACAAGGGGCCATTTTTCTACGACACATTTAGCCCCCACTTCAGTGAGAGGATGAACTCGCTTCAAACTCGCACTAAAGTAGCCATGAACATTGAGAGGGTTCAAATGTACTTACATTAGCAAGATGGAATGACAATGATCAAGAGGGATGATCAAGCCCCCAGGATGAAGATCCCATGGTAAACTAGACGTAAGAACAAAGGAACAAAAAAGTGTTGAAATGAATTGGATGAAGCTTCAATCGTCAGTCCAAATAGTTGTGGATTAGATCTAGGCTGAAAGAGAATATATACTCACTATGGGGTGATAGAACACATAACAGTCTACCAGGTGAGAAGTCCCAAATGTACTCACTCTAGGGCCATAAAAATTCTGGCTGTCCGTTGGGTGAGAAAGCCCAAAACGTAAGATACATATGCTAGTTTTTATGCACTCACAAACAAAAAGGTGGCTATGGGGAAAATTCATGCCACTAGGTGGGCTTCCCACTCAACCATATTAAAGTTACACCTGTTGATAACTTTAATAAAGCACCACAAAGAAAAATGTCATGAACAAAAATAAGGTACTACAATCATGCAAGTTGCATTATGTAAGGTGGCAAAAAATGCAAAGTGTAAAATACAAAAATGTAAAGTGCAAAAGTGTGAAATGAAAAAGATGTTCGAAGGAGTCTTGTTCAGTTCATGCAAGGTCAGTCACTTAGGGGACATTGTGTCTAATGTTTGCAAGAGAGGACCAATCAAAGAATAGTATATTCACAACTTAGGGGATGCAGTGCATCGCATCAAGCTACCAAGAGAAATGTAATATGATGAGATAGATCACAATTATGAAAGACATCACACCCAATGTCATCCAAAAAGTGACGAACACATCACGTAAATGAAAAGGCTACACTAGGAACTAAGAATGCAAATGAAATAATGGTAATGTATGCCCCCTACTTTAATGGGATTGCTACACATCATTCTGTGAGCAATTACTTTAAAGTAGCGAAGGAAATAAAAAGAAAAAAGAAAACAAGACATGAGAGCCAACTTGGAAAGCCCTATGCCAAGTCATATGTTTCAAAGTTAGGCTGCATCATGTCAAGGAAAATGAAAGACAAAATAAAAGGGAGTTTCCCCTAGAAAAGAAAGCACACCAAACACATAAGTGATCTATGGATTTGGGGTCAATATGTTCATTGCTGAAATGTGTTTATGAAAGAGCTCAGAACTATCATCATTCCCCAAAGCACATAGAACTGGAAGGACACAAAGAGAGCGAAAACAAAAGAAAAGAGAAGTCCATTTTGGGTCAACATGGAAGAGACATTGCATTTTGATGCCTTGCATCGTGCCCAAAAGGAAAACACAAGCGAAACAAAATAAAATGGAAAGGAAAAGGGAAAAGATTTTGGGTCAACATGAAGGATACATTTTGGTGTCAATGCCTTGCATCATCCCCAAAAGGAAAAAAAAAATGAAAAGATAAAGTAAAAAGAAAAAGGACCAATTGGGTCAACATGGAAGAGACATAGGGCGTCTCTACACTTTGCATCATCCCCAAAGGAGAACACAACACAAAATATAAAAAGACAAGGACCTTTTGGGTCAACATGGAAGAGACATAGGGCGTCTCTACACTTTGTGTTATCCCCAAAAGGAGAACACAAAACAAAAGAAAAAAAGACAATGCATGATGAATAGAAGAATAGAGATACAAATAGAAGAAGTGTACAAAGAGAGGGAACATCAAACACACGATAAGGGGGAACATGATACACACATGCAAAGGAAAACAAAATAAAAAGAGAAGCAAAAAGGCTAGTTAGGCAAATGCAAGTCAACCATCTAACAAGTCATCCGCCTCCCAATCATGTTTAGTATAATGCGAGGTCAGTTGACTATCCAAAGGAATTATTTCAAGCACTGAACTAGGAGACGTACCAAGTTATTCACTTGGTGGAGAGATTTTATCATTTAAGCTCATTGTAGATGAAAATAAAGAGGTTAAATCGTTATGCACTTCTTCATCGATTTTTTCATCATCATCATCATCATCATCAAGATTAATGACAATGGGAGGAGGAAGGGTAATTTATAAGGAGGGATGTATCAAAAGTTGAGGTTGTTGGATTGGTTCATTTTTTTGTGATTGTTGCACTGGATTGTCTTGTGGTAGGTCAGGAGAAGGACGGTGGTCATCTATTACTTTTGTCAAAGGTAGAGGTTTATTTTCTTTATTTTCTTCCATTCGAGATTGATGAGCAAGGAGATGACAACGATGCCTATGTTCCCTAGCACCATAGTTTCGTTTAATTCTGTTTTGGAGTTGTTGAGGTGTAAGAGTGGATTGAGGAATCATAGGGTCTTCTACTTCTGAAGAGGGAAGAATAGAAGAAGCAGAAGAGGATGGATCAACCACTTTCTCTTTTTCTTTATACACTTGTTTAATACGAGGAGGCATGACAAGAGTTGTTTCATTTTCCCTTGGTCATTTAAACAATGGCTGGGAAGTATTGAGGGGTGGTTGTTCATGAGGTTGTATGGTTTTCTCAATGTTGGACTTAGGTTGAAGCATGGTTTCATCTATGATAGGAGGTGTGGAAGTAGACGGGGATGCATTATGAAGAGACAATTCGACTATCTTTTTAGCTTTGAATTTTTGGTAGGTTATGAAAAAGAAGTCCTTTTGAGGAGTGATGGGTTCCATGGGTTCAGGCCAAAAGGCTTCTAATGAAAAATTACCTTTAGTGGATAAGGGATTAAAGCCACTATGGTGTATGGTAAATATTTCATTATCATGTGGAAACTTTAAACACTTGTGAACCACTGATGGGATCGATTTCATTGAGCGAAGCCAAGGGTGGCCTAGCCGAAAATGAAATTGGTCAGATTGTGGAATAATGGAAAATGTTACATCTGAAGTTTTAGACCTCCTATCTGTAAGGGGAGTACTATCGATCTGATTGTAGGGCATGCAAAACTAGTATGTGTCTTAATCCATGTAGTTGGTTTATTATAAGCATCTTGATATAGCTCATGTAATACCAGAAACTCCTCTGTGATCACATTCTCACCACAAGCGGGATCTATTAATATCTTGTTAGTGGGCTTATCATAGATTCTGCCAGCTATGTAGAGAGAACCATCAGGAAGCTTTTGTAGTATGTCTTTAGCAGAAAAAAGTGATATCAAGAGATTTAGTGGTTTGGCCCTTATGAGGGATAATGTCTATTGTAGCCACAATTTGATCCATAGGACTATCTTCAGTAATAGGTGGAGGTATATTATGTTGTTCATTGTGTGTATCAACAGTCATTACATTAGTGTTTGAAGGTTTACTAGCCTTAACAAATGAAGTAGTGTGCTTAGGCATAGGATTGGTGAAAATTTGTAAATTATGGTTAGGGGTGAAACAAACTTATTGCCTTGATCATTAACACCCACAATGGAAAAATGGCCTGAATCAATGAGGTCTTGAGCTAAATGTTTTAGATGCTTGTAGTGTTTAGTGTCATGTCCATTCTGGCAATGAAAATGACAATAAGCATTAGGTTTGAAGGTGGGTGGTAAGGGATGGTTTGGATCAAGTGGTTTAATAGGTGGTAAAGTGAGCATGCGTTGTTGAATTAATTGGTTCATTGTGTTATGGAGGGTATCGGGTAAGGGAGTAAATTGTCTCTTCAGGCCCCCATAGGTAAAAGGCACTGCTGTTTTAATAGCTGCCACTTGAGTTTGAGCTGGTTTTGTTGGGTGCAGTTGTGAAGGCGGAGGCAGATTGAACTATAAAAATCCTCTATTTTGTTTGTAAATGTTTTGTGTGTTATTTGGGTTTTGATTGTTGTGTTTGGGTTTTTCAGCTCAGTTGGAAGTGGATTTTTGAATCACGAATTGAAACCGAGTTATGGTATTCACACAAGGTTGTGCATAAATGCATAAACAAAGGGAATTTCATCATTGTTAGCTTATCTTGAAGGTGTGTGTGCAAGTTTTTGATAAACTTTTTTTGTAGATGTGCATTAGGAATCTTGACATCAATTTGAGCATACAAGGATTGGTATCGTGAGATAAAATCCATTACTTTTTCATCTGTGTTTTGTCTACATCTCATGAGGTTAGCCATTTTCTTTTTAGGGGTCATGTGCACTTGAAATTGACTTATGAAAGCATCCACCAATTTATTAAATGAACGGATGGAATGATTGGGCAAGTTGGAAAACCATTCCAATGTAGTACTTTCAAGGTCCTTGGAAAACAATTTGGCTAACAGTTTATCATCAAGGACAAAATCACTACACAAAGCGGTGTAAGCATTAACATGGTTGATAGCGTCTCCTTTACCTCCGTATTTCTCAAACCGAGGCATTTCTATCCCTTGTGGAATTGGGGTATGTAAGATTTCTAAGGATAAGGGGCTGCTACGAACATGATATGTGGTTGGAGCGGTTTGACCTTGGCTAATGGTGGAAAGTTGATGTTGCATGGATGAAACAGTGTTAAGGAGCTATGTAAGAATAGGGTCAGGGTATGTAGGTTGAGGCAGAAGAGAAAAGGGTGATGGAGTGTAGGTGATGTTAGGGGAAGTGAAAGGAATACTATGGGGTGTGAAGGTGGTGGAGGGTACTTGCGATGCCACAAGAGAAGTAGTAATGCTAGCTGGAATCGTGAAAGAAGTAGCCACATAATTAACCTAATGCATAGTTGTGTGGACTTGCAAATTGGTATAAGTTGGGATGGATGCTATGGTTGAAGGGGGAGGAACTAGAGGTCCTCCTTCGCTTACATGAATGGTTGTGAATTGGGTATTAGAAGAGGCATGTTTATTGTAAATCTAAGCAATTCTCTTCATCACTTGCAAGCCATCATCACTTTCAATCAAACGATGAAGATTTTCAATGGCAGGTATGGCAGTGGTAGAAATGCTTTCAAGTGACAAATCTTGTTGTAAATGTGGAAAATTCTCATGAATATTAATGACCTTTTCTTGCGGGAGGGAATTGTTTTGGGTGTCAACATTCATTGGATGGAAAGGTGAAGGCATATAAGTGGTATTGTTAGTGCCTAATGCACCATTGCCCATACTGGGAGTAGGAACTCGTGAGATCCCAAGGTCCACAATGAAAGTGCTATCGTGGGAAGCCATAAGTCTAGAACTTCTTCTCACTAAAGTATTATCAACGAGGACCAAACACTCATACAAGTACCACAAAGGAAGGGTGAATGCAAATGCAAGGTAATCTAAGATGTCTAATATGCAAATAATAGAAATGCTGCTAACTGTAACAAAAATGTAACCACATAAAACAAAAATGGAGGAAAATGCCAAATAAATGCTTGAAATGTTGTTTAAAAAGTGCAGAGGGACCGATTCGCCCAGGGTGGCGAATGAGTCCCAATATGATGCTTTTTTGTGTTTTTCAGAAATTTTAAGATGAATTTAATGCTCTACAAAATGCAATCAAGGATGAAAAATGCAGATTTTCAGTTGTTTCAATGAGATGCAATGCAAAAATGAAATCTAAATGAAGTTTTGACTAATGCAATATGAAAAGTCCTATAATGCAAAAACAAAACAATGTCCTAATTGAATGTTAATGAAAATGTAATCTAGGATGCAATATGCAAATGAAATAAGAAATTAAAAGTGTTCAAAATGCAGGTTCACTAAAATGAACCATAGATTTTTGGGTTACCTATGGACTTCTCTAACTCTTCTAGGGTTTTCCACCTAAAAGGAGAGAGATATGGCCCAAAAATGCTAAGGGTTCATTCAAATTTATGTTATGTACATGATGTTTTCTAAGCTAAATTAAGTAAACCAAATGCAATTGAGTGATTTGAATGGATGAATATGAATGCAAAACTAAGATTTAAACTATGCTGGAAAACACACTGTGATATGCAAACAATGAACTAAATGAAGAAATAATGTAGAAAAGAAAGAAATGAGATGAAACAGAGTGCACTTGGGAAATGTTTGATGAATCTAGAATGTTGTGGATGTTGACTGAAATCACCAAAATTTCACAATGGGACTCATTCGCCCAGGGTGTCAAATTAGTCCTCCTACTGGTGAAAAAGTGTCTGGAATTGGTTTCTAACTGTCAAGATTTGGAATCTGAAAAAATCTAGATTTTCAGTCCTAAGGTGGGACTCATTCGCCACTGGTGGTGAATTAGTCCTCTCCCAAAATTCTAAAAAATTAGGAGACAACTCTGCAACACCAGATCTGTAAATCTTTAATTGTCAAGTTGCCAAAGTCAATTATGCAGGAAGCAGGTCCATAAAACCTTCTCCAAGCTTGAAATATGAATGAGTTGACTTGAAGCACCTAGTTGACTTGTTGACCAATCTTCAACACCAAAAAGCTTGTTAAATTTGCATACCTAGGTTTGCAAACACACATGCAATAGGGGAAAAATGGTTGAGGGTTAGAAAATAGGGGTTTGCCTTGGTCAAACCCCACTTTTGGTAATCAAACCCTTAATGAAACAATGAAATGAAAGAGAATGATAAAATAATAACATGCAATAGCTATCAACTTACCAAACCCTTGATAATGCAAATCTAAAGTAATGTCAATGGATGCTCCAAAGTGCTTGAATATTGCTTGAATTGATGTTGTAGAATGTTTGAATGCTTGAATATGATGTGTGAATATTGGAGAATTGTAGATGTAAAATGAGGTGAAAATCACATATTTATACACACTTGTGCCTTAGTTAACAATTCATACCTCATCATAGGATGACATCAAGTGTTTTTGAATAAAAAACGAAAGGAAAATTTAAAAATTTAGAATTTGGAGCCAAGGGGGACTCATTCACCACCCATGGCGAATGGGTCCCACCTAGGACCTAAAAATAGGTGTCGGGAATTAAGTTAAATTTAATGTTGTTTGTTGGGCTTACATTCAAAAATACACTTAATTAAGACATATGAAGGCATAAAGTGGCCAAATAAAGCATGAGAAAGGGATAAATAGTGAATTTATGCCTAGAAAAGCGTGAAATCTTGTTACAAGACTTTACAACACTTCAAAATAGGACTTGTTTAGTGATAAAAGGTGATTTTTAGGCGAATTTCAATAAATAGAGTCTAGAAGAATGTAGAAATGTCTTACAACACTTCACAACACCTTCATAAGATGTCATTATTTGAATTTTAGTACCTAAATATACATGTTCAAGCCATGTTACAACATAAAATCAGAGAAAAATATATCAAATACCATGAAACAAGACCTAAAAGGCCATGAAAATGACAAGGGGCCATTTTTCTACGGCACACCAACCTATTCAATTCTTGATTAGAATTCGGGTTGTATGAGCCAAAGGCCTATCACTAGGTCTTAATGAACACAAAACCCAAATATTTTATTATTGTCACTAGTAGTGTTTGTCCACCAAAGATCAATTGGAATTGGTGTAGTGCAAGCACATATGGTTGCTCCAATAACACCTAGGAACTTTGTGGCATGAAGTAGCGACAACCCGCTAGTTCCCCCAACTCCTTTAGATGTTGTGGATCTTATTCTTGCCAACATGCTCAAAGCACTCCCAAGTTCATGGGAGAGGATTTTAAAACTCCCATGGAACACCTATAGGATGTAGTAGATGTTTGCATGATACACCATGTCACTAAGAAAAATGTGTCTTTAAGGTTATTTACTGCATCTTTAAAAGAAAAATCCCTTGAATGGTATTGATCCTTGCCTCCCAACTTAATTACTGCTTAAGATCAGCTTAGTGATAGATTCTTTTATAGGTTTAATGAAAAGGGTGACTGCTCCTCCCTCCTCCAACAATGAATTACTATCAAAAGGGCCTCATAAGAGGTCATTATTGATTTAAATAACAGATTTCACAAAACCTAGCAAAGAATTCCAATGCAGGCTTGACCTCTGGTAGGTATGGCTATCATCTTTTATCTAAAAGCATTCAATTCAGATATATCTATGATGATTCAATCTATTGAGGGTAAAATTATTTTAGATGCATATGACCTAGCCATGAGGGTGGAGAACAATTTAATAAACATCAGGAAAGTTCCCCCACAACTGCCTATGCCTATGTTTCTAGAAATATCAATGCCACCAAGAAAAATCCCCAAGAACTTCACAAGCGACTCCTTCCATGTATACACATCCTTTTTCTCAGACAAATATGTTTGACCCATCGCCACTAGAGTTAGAGATGAATGATATAAAGAGAATCTTGAAAAACTTCTCAAATGAGATCTTTAATCTCAAAAGGAAATAAGCTATGCCTCTAAAGCCCCTCAACAAAACTATCAAGGTGGGAAGACTTCATACTAGTATAATCAGTACTAAGGAGGGTAAAGATAAAATCATTAGTTGTAACCTGAAAATAATCTATAATTGTCCGATGTTCTTCCATTGAAAGTGTCCACAAATCTTTATTTGTAGGCCTCCCTTGACATATCACTAGATGTATATTTTTTTGCAACAACTAAATCTGAGTAGTGTATGATATTCTTCTATCTTTCATAGTTTTGAAATGTAGTAAAATCATTCTTTATTATTAGATATTTCCATATACAAGTGCCAACAAAAACCATAGAACTTGTTGGATATTCATAGTTCTTATCATCTACTGTATGATGTAGCATCTTATGTTTCATATCAACACTTTGCACCAACCAATACTATGATTGCTCTTTATTTCCCTTAGGTGAAACAAAAAAAATACATGTCCTAAAGATTTTTTTTAAATTAAATAAAGTGTGACATATAATTAATATAAATACATGCATACATTGCAATTATATATTAAAAATAATTTAATGAGACCAAATATGAATTAATGTACCTTCTTGTACAGTTTTTGAAACATGATCATAGTTATTTGATGCAAATAATTTATTATCCTCTTCAAATTTTGTTTCCTTTTTATCATGTTTTTGTTTGGTGTGGAGCTTGATTAGTCTCGAAGTGGGAGATTGTTGGTATGTGGCGACTGATCATGCAAATACTATAGTCTTTACTTATCCTTGTCAGGGTTCGGAGTATAGCCGAGCTAGGCCTCGAGCGAGGGTTCCAGGGCACAACCCCCAATTTTTTTCCCTTTTTTCTTGTCAAAGGGTCGATATTTAATTTTTATTAACCAAAAAAATGAAAAACGACTTTGTAAAACCCTAATTCTAGAAGCTTCCAAAAAGCTTGTTATAAGCGGCTGGGATGTAAGTTGTGATATGGTATTCATGAGATTAAAATCTATTTTACACTAGATAATAAAATCATTGGATGGTTGAGTTTCTATGGATGTAGCCCATATTGGGTGAACCATGTTAAAATTTTGTGTTGATCTTTTTGTGTTATTCTTCTTTTTTATTTCTAAGTTATTTAATCTGCATATAATTGTTAATGTTTATTGCTTTGATCTGATTGAACCCTAATGGCGTTTGTGTAGTTTTTAAGGATATTTTTCTCTATTCTTCAACCCATTTTATAATTTTACATGCTTCTCACTCACATCCAATGTAAATATGACAAAAAATCCTTAGCTCCCTAGTCCATATAGTCCATGTTCTTGCATTAAAATTCTTCAATTAATGTCAATTTGTTGATCCAGTAATCATCTCACAATCTTATTGAGGAATACTACCTTCTTCTTCAACTAACATATATAATCATCAAATTTTAGAGTTCTCACTTGATCCTGTAGATAATTTTGTATTACATAATCTATAATTGCATGTATGCATCTTTAAACTTTGTTGCATCCTCAAATTGTATTTTCTCCCTAGTAAGAGCTCTTTTCACACATGCTCCAACTCCATCATGCTCTCCTTTACCATGTACAACTTCCAAAAATTCCACATATATTGGATATTATTTTCTTTATGAGCCCTACATAGTCAATAAAACATTTAAGAATTTTTGAACTGTCCTTTATAGTTATTTGACCATATGAGATTTTATACCTTTTATATTTCTATTTCTTTTGAATTTTCATAAAATATTTTGAAACAATGTTGCACAAACTCTGATTAGTGCAACTAGTTATCACTCAAATAGAAGTGGTACTCAAAAAAATTATATTATCTTTTGTATTATCATCTACATTTTTATATATAATATGAACAAATATGGCCACGTATATTGAATTATAATACTGAGACTAAATTTCTTCTTGTGGAGCAAGAATATAGATTTCTACAAAGTCAACCACTGATAGTATAGTTCCAATTAGAGATTTGTTTTTTACACGTGAAAAATTGTTCATTTATCAATTAAGAATATTGGGACTGTTTCACATATTTAGATACAATATTATTATTAAGTTCTTTGATGAATTCATACACACTAATTTTTTTAGTGACTAAACCACAACACTTTCCAAATTTTCCATCCCTTAAAGAATATTCAATATTATCAAATGTTTCCACATCCACTAATTGTTGTCCAAAATTATGTGAAATAATTTTATGCATACATTCCCCTAATAATGAAAGGTTACCACATTTATTGTACTATCCATAAATGCATACATTTGAATAAATAACTATTCATTAGTTTTTTAACAAAATAAACTTGCTATAAACTTGATTGTTTTAGGTGGTATATTAATACCACATTCTTTCATAATTTGGTTAGTAAGCAAATTACAACACATATATAAAAAAATATCATAATAATAATAGAATTGCATGAGTTTTAAATAATAAGAGATTCATTATTTATTAAATTTCACATAACAAGGTATACATTTCTCAAGTGATTTTTGACAGATGGTAATATTTTGTAACAATGAATCATCTAATTTTTTTTATAAAATTATTTTTTGAGTCATTTCTAATAGAATTTTTGGATGACAACTATGAATTTTTTTATCTCACTCTTAATTTTAAAATATCTCTAATATTAGATGACACCCTTGTATTATCATGCCAATTATTTTCAATAAAAAAATTAATTTCAATATTTAATTTCATGTCAGACCTTGGGATTCTACCACTAAATGTCCAAGATTGGTTAATTGTATCATTTTCAATACTTTCTCTTCCCTTTACTGCTCTTCTCAAAGTTTTACTATTTACATTTATAAATTCAGTTGTCTTATCATTGTTTTACTCAAAACAAATTTATCGACTAAAATAATTGTTATATCTCATAATGTTACTGTAGTGTACAAAAAACTATCCCTTTTTCACACTTAATTTGGGAAATAATATGAAATAAAATGGACTTAATTATGCCTTAATTTAGTGTTGTAATATGTATTTTACATATTCACATTAAGTTTAGGACGTTATTTATTAAAATGGACTTAATTGTGCCTTATTTATAGTGTTGTAAGGTGTACCTTTACACTTTCACACTCATTTAGGGCTTTATTAATTAATTGAGGTTAATTATGCCTTAATTGTCACCTTTAATTGAAATCCAAGCCTAATTAAATTGTAATTTATGAAGGGTAAAACCCGACTTTCATTAATACCATGACTTAATACTCATCCTTGAAGAATGTGTGTCCTAAGTAAGTGACCTAGGACCCATTCGCCATAGGGCGAATGGGTCCTCACTTAGGCCTATGAACTAAATTTAAACTATATTTTTGGTGGTATTTTAATGGTTTCAAATCAATATTCAGAGGCTGGCTTGTGATATTTGAATTTCAGGAATTAATGTTTACATATATAAATAAGAGGTCATTTCACTATGTTTCATCCTAAGTCTTTCAAGCTATCCTAGAATTTTTATGTGACTTCATGAGATGAAGCTAGAGAATTTCAAGAGAAATTCAAGAGCATTTTCAAGGAATTCAAGGGAAAAATTATTGAAGATTATTGCAACAATCAAGTTCTTATTATCATGTCAAAGTCTTCTTGCATCATGCATGTTGTTTGAGCTAATATGGTGATGTAGAGTTAATGATCCATTCAAGCATATCAAAGGAATTATTTCAAATCAAGTTTCAAGATCAAGATTCACATCCATTGAGGCCACTTCATGCTAGTTGCAGATTTGCATTCCAAGGTTTAATCAAGGGTTTGGTGAGTGGTGACATTGCATTGTTCATTCATCATTCCTTCATGCTATTTGATTTCATCTCAAAGTTTAAATACTCAAACAGGGTTTGACCAAGGAAAAACCCCCATCATCAAAAACAACATTTTTCTCCTCTTGTGTTTGTGTTTGCAGGTTATAGGTGGAAGATCCTTTGAAGAGAAAAATTGAAGAAAGTTGCAAAGTTGTCAAATTTGCAAGGAAAGTTGTCATCTCATGGAAACTCTTCTACATGTTTTATTTTCGGCTCTTTGACTATGAAAATCAGGAATATGGGAGTGTAGAAATAGGAGCAAAGAACCCAAAAAACATTTTTACAGAGCCCTATCCAAGACCCATTCACCATAGGGCGAATGAGTCCTAAGTGAGCTTCAAAAAGCAACTTTTGGTGACTGGTACATAATATTTTCCCTTTCTCAAATTCTCCTTTTGATTGCTGGTTCCATTAGTTTTGAGTACATTCCTTCATTTGCACTTTATAGCTTGCGTTTTGGAGTTTATTTGATAATTTTAATCTTTCTCCCCAAAGTGTTGTTTGACTCATACCACCATCCTTACATAGATGAGAAATTTGCTAATTCATACCTTGATTTGACTCACCTTTTGGTTGACAGTCACTTCATTGTTTTGATCTCATTTTTTGAATGAAATAGTGGAGAATTGGGTTATTTGTTATCATTTGGTGAGCCCCCTTTTATCATAACCCACTATATATTTTTCCATGTTTTAGTTACATTCCTATCTTTAGACCAGGACTATGTTGCAAGAATGGAAAGAGGAATGAAGTGTTGTCATTAATGTCAACTGGTCAGATCATTATCTACTAGTTGATGTGGATTGTATATGTTGAGGATATTGAGAAAATTGTATTAAAAGAAGGTTGCAGGTATTCAACTATTAAGGATGTTGTTCTGGTGCTTGTGAACTATGTTTCTCTATGTTCTGATTAAGGTCTGAGAGAATTGTTGTTGGTCCAAATTTCTTTTTGTTGATATCTTATGGCTTGTGGTTCTATAATTGTGTTGCCTTGGTTCTATTGAAGATGGTTTCAAAATTTGGAAGCATTGAGCTTAATTGATCTATGTGTTTTACATTGGTTTGGCCGACCGTGTGTCAAGCACTATTTTTGAAGTTGATGAAGCATTTTGGATCTATTATGGGTACCAGTGAAGTGTGTGTTTGGGTCGCCCTCATTCTAATTCCACCTTAGGATGTTTGGTGTTGAACTAATTTGAATTTGAAGTTGGATGGCTGACTTTATATCTTTTCAAGATTGGAGATAGTATAAATACAGAATGTGCTAGCTATGAAAATTGTACATAAGAAAATAAGGAAGATAAGTGAAAGAGAAGATGCAACTTTGATGCTATTGTTAAAGTGTGTGAGCTAGGTGTGTGGTTGTTCAATGTGAAGCTTAACACTGAGTTTCCGAATGTAGTGAGCATAAGGAAAACTCTATCATTCATGCAAGTTGATCAATGATTGCAGTGGAATCTTTGTTGCATTGGGATTTGTAACAAGTCTTCTTTGTCTTCTTTGTCTTCTTTGTATCTCTATGGTATTGAGCCCTTCGGGTTGTAGCCCTATGGACATTGAGTCTAGACAATGCGTCCTTATTTCAGGCAATGAGCCTTATCTCAGGAAGTGAGCCTTTTTGTAATCAGTTTTGATATTCTCTATATTGTGAGTTAATCCTCATTGTGGTTTTTCCCTCATTAGGTTTTCCACATAAATATGGTGTTATTGTGTTTGTGCATTTGCATTTGATGGTTAATCACTTAATTAGTTTATGTGTTAGTTCTGGTAATTGAATTTAAGGTTGTAATCTGTGACAACTGATTCACCCCCCCTCTTAGTTGTCCTATCCAACAATTGGTATCAGATCTTGGTTCCTTGGTGAAGAGCTTAACCACTTGAGGAAGGTTCAGAATGGCTAGCAAAATGGTCTTTTATTATCCGAGTTTTGATGGAACTAATTATGGTATCTGGAAAGTGTTGATGGAAGAATATTTGGAGTATTGTGGATACAATGTGGAGAAAGCTTAGAAGAATCCCTGCACTCCTCTTGCTAATGGTTTGAGTATACCTAAAGAAATTAGAGAACATGAAGCGAATAACAAGGAAAAGTTCAGCTTGAAGCATAGTTTAGTGCATTCCGAGTTGATTAAGGTTTAGGACTTGAAGACAACTAAGGAAGTCTTAGATGATTTAGAAAGAACACATGATGGTGATGAAAGGGTAAAAGAGGTAAAATTACAGAATTTGGAAACACAGTTTGATCTTATACATATGTCTGAAGATGAGAATGTTAAAGACTATGTATAGAGATTGGATGAGGTAGTGGCTAGAATGCAACCTCTTAGTGCTATTATAGATGAAACTAGAATTGTAAAGAAGATTCTTAGAACTCTTCTTGATGCTTATAGTGAAAAGGTGAGTGCTATTAAACAAACCATAGATTATAAGACTTGTACTAAGGATTTGTTGCTAGAATTTTTGACATCTTATGAGATGAGGAAGCCAAATCTAAGAAGTGGAGGCAAAATAGAGACTTCTTTTAAAGCTACAAAAATTGAAGATCCTGATGAAGAGAACTTTGATGAAATCAATGCTAACTTTGTAAGAAGAATGAGAAAAGGCTCCGGTAAGCATGAAGGTAAATTTCTCTTTAAGTGTTTTAGTTGTGGAGAAATTGGTCACTATGCTGCAAAGTGTCCGAAAAGAGCTAAAAAGAATAAACAAAGACATGAGAAAGAAAAGAAAGGAAAGAAGATTAATAGAGCTTACTATGTTAATGAGAATGCTAGTATTTCAGATGAAGATTTAGAATATGAAGATCTAGATGACAATGAATGCTTGTTCTTAGCGATTAAAGATGAACCTACTTCTACTAATTCAGAAAAATAGTCAAAGGAAAGTCCTCTAGAGAAGAAGGAGAAGGAGAAGGAGAAAAATGAAGGTACAATTATATCTACCCTACATGCTAAACAGGAAAAGAATTTTTGGGTAGTTGATAGTGGTTGCTCACATCACATGACTGGTGACTAGAGTAAGTTTGTGAAACTTAAAAAATATGATAGAGGTTTGGTTATGTTTGGACATGGTACTGGTGCTAAAATATGTAGGATAGGTTCAGTAAGTTTTGATGGAAAACATCATACTTGTATATACCTAAAAATGGTTTGGATTATCTAATTAATTAAATATGATTTATTTGATTAATTAACCTTTATTTCTTCTACTATTAAATAAATAGAAATATTTATTTATATAGTTCATCTTTTAAATTCTTCAATATTTATTCTATTATTTCGTCTTCATTAAAAAAAAGAATTTCACTTTGTTTTATTTAATTATTATAATCAAATTCATCTACTATTGAATAAATAGAAATATTTATTTATATAGTTCACATTTATATTCTTCTGATTATTCTCTCTTAATTAAATAATAAAAACTTCAATAGTTTTTATTTAATTATCATTATCTCTCTTTTATTAAATAAACAATATCAAAAACATTTGTTTATTTTAATAATTGTTATTTCTTCCTAAATTTGAATAAATCCAAAATATTCAAATTTATGCACATATTCTACAACTAATCAATATTTCACCTACCAAATTAGATATGTTATGTCTAATTTAATTCATCTCAACCTTCACGGGAAAATTTGGAGACAAATTTGAGACAAATTTGAAGGCTAACTTCTTCATCTTCTTCCATTGATTCTTCCTATCATTTGGTTGAATTTTTTTGTGGGGAGGAAAAATCTCCATGATCTTCTCAAATTTCTTCATCCTTCACCATTGAATCCTTTAGATCAAATCCAGACCTTTTCTTTACTGCCCCTTCACAAATGTGCTGTCATGAAACTATAAATACAACCTCCTTCTACAGGGAATGGATCCAACTTTGTGCAAACTCACTCTGTAGAAACACCAATTGAGCAATCAAGCATCTTAGCAATAGCATTATCATTTAGAAATAGCAATCATAGCATTTTAGAATCAATATCATGGCTGCATCATAGTTCACTATAGCTTCTTTTATCAAGTTTCATGTCCATTTAGATTACAGTAGCTTCATCATATCATTTAGACATCATCATATAGGATTAGATTATTGCATTTAGCAACATCTCATTCTCTATATTGTCATTTTAATAGTCATAATGCTTACAAAATTTGAGAGCCCCATGACATAATAAATATTTAGAGATAGAGAACAATATGACGCTTTCAGTAGATTCTTGTTTTAAATTAGTTTAAATATTGTTGAATCTTTGATATAACGTCTTATTAAGAAGTGTTGTTTGTTATTTTACCCATTACTTATTCCACGCTTACAATATTGATGATGTCTACTTTGTTAAGGGTTTAAGGAATAATCTGTTGAGTGTTGGTCAAATGTGCAAAAATGGATATGATCTTGTGTTTAAGGATGAGAAGTGTGAGATCTGGAAAGGATCTAGAGCATTGATTGCTACAAGAAAGAAATCTAAAGGGAATATTTATCAGCTTAAAGGTGCTGATGGATGATGTTTTATGACTCAGATAAATGACATATGGTTATGGCACAAGAGAATGTGCCACATGAATTTTGATAACCTGGAAAGGATTAGTACTGTTCATGTCATGAGAGATCTATTGAGAATTACAAATCACGTAAATGCTATCTACAGAAATTGCTAGTTCGGGAAGCATACAAGAAATCATTATAGATCAAGAGAACAATATACTACTAGATTATTGGATTTGGTTCAAACAAATCTTTGTGGTCCCATGAGAGTGCAAAGTATACTTGGTAAAATATACTTTATGCTTTTAGTTTATGATTATTCTAGATATACATGGGTTACATTTTTAAGAGAAAAATTAGAAGCATTAGATAGATTCAAGGCATTCAAGGCTATGATTGAAAATGAAGTGAATTTGAAGATAAAATGATTGAGATTTGACAGAGGTGGTGAATTCACCTCCCATGATTTCAATATTTTTTGTGAAGTGCATGGAATAAAGAGACATTTATCTACTCTGAGAACCCCTTAGCAAAATGGAGTTGTTGAAAGAAAAATAGGATAGTTCAAGAAGCTGTTAGGTCAATGATCACTGAAGCCGAATTACTGGAAGTTTACTGGAAAGAAGATATTCACACTTTTGTATATGTATTCAATTGAGTTCAAGCAATATAAAATAGTACAAAGACTCCCTATGAGCTATGACACGAAAGAATTCCTACAGTTAAATATTTCAAGGTATTCAGAAGCACATGCTATATCAGAAGAGATGAGGAAACATTGGGAAAGTTTGATGCAAGAAGTGATGAAGGAATATTTCTTGGATATTCTACTAAAAGCAAGGAATACAAATGTTTCAACAAAATATTGAGGAAGATTGTAGAAAGCTCGAATTCGAAGGTTGATGAAACTGTGAAGAATTCTATTGATATTGATGGATATGTGTCTAATGAACATGACTGTGTAATAATAGAAGAAATTATGGAAGAACGGGATAGAGATGAGTAGAAAAAACATAATGAATAGAATGAAAAAGAAGAAGATGTTCTGGTGATGTCCCCTAGAACATCAAAATATGTATTGAGGTGAACCACATATTTTTGGCACCATGCACTTCTCTAGGCTCTTTCAAGGTTTTTCACCTAAAAGGAGAAAGTAGGGCCAAAAATGCTAAGGGGTTCATTCAAATTATGTTATGTGTGATGTTGTTTAAGCTAAATGAAATGAACTAAGTGCAATTAAGTGATCTATATGACTGAATTTGAATGCAAAACTAAAGATTTATGCTATGTTGGAAAACACAATGTGATATGCAAACAATGGCCTATGAATGAATAAATGCATGACAAAAAGAAATAAACTAAAACAGTGTGCACCTGGAGGTCTGATGGAGAATATGAAATCTTTGGAATGCTGTCTGGAATCACAAAAAATCAACAGTGGGACTCATTCGCCTAGGGTGGCGAATTAGTCCTAATTCTGGTGAAAACTGTCGAGAACCAGTTTCTGATTGTCGGGATCCAGAATCTGACAAAACCTAGATTTCTAGCCTTAAGGTGTGACTCATTTTCCATTGGTGGTGAATCATTCCTCTCCCAAAATTCTGAGAAATGAGGAGACAACTCTGCAACACCAGATCTAGAAATGTCTGCTTGTTGGGTTGTCGAAGTCAATTCTGCAGGAAAAAAACATAATACCTTCTCCAAGCTTAAAATATGGTTGAATTGACTTGAAGCACCTAGTTGACTTGTTGACCACTCTTCAACACTTAAATACTTGTCAAATCTGCACACAAAATTCTACAAACACACAAGCAAGAGGGGAAAAATGGTTGAGGGTTAGCAAATAGGGGTTTTCCTTGGTCAAACCTCACTTTGGTAATCAAACCCTTAATGAAATAAAAGAGAATGATAAACAAATAACATGAAAATTCTATCAACTTACCAAACCCTTTCTGATGAAATCTGAAGATATGTCAATGGGTGCTCTTGAGTGCTTGATTTATGCTTGATTTGATGTTGTAAAGTGCTTGAATGCTTGCATGTGATGTGTGATTGTAGGAGATTGAATGCTTGAATGAATGGGGGTTGAAATGGATGTAAAAACACTTATTTATACATTCTTGTGCCTTAGTAACTCATTAATACCTCATCATAGGTCGGCATTAAGTGATTTTGAATAAAAACCCAAAAGGAAATTTAATTTTTTTTGAATTTGGAGCCAAGGGGGACTCATTTGCCACCCATGGTGAATGGGTCCCACCTAGGACCTGAAAATGGGTGTCAGGAATTAAGTCACATTTAATGTTATTTGTTGGGTTTACCTTAAAAAATGCACTTAATTAAAGCTTATAAGGGCATAAAGGGGTCAAATAAAGTATAAGAAAGGTGTAAATAGTGAAGTTATTCCTAGAGAAGCATGAAATCTTATTACAATACCTTACAACACTTCAAAATAGGTCTTGTTTAGTGATGAAAAGGTGATTTTTAGGTGAATTGTAGTAAATAGAGTCTAGAAGAGTGTATAAGTGTTTTACAACACTTCACGACACCTTCACAAGATGTCAATATTTGAATTTTAGTACATAAATATGCATGTTCAAGCCATATTACAATATAAAATTAGAGCAAAATGGACCAAACATCATGAAACAAGACCTAAAAGGCCATGAAAATGACAAGGGGCCATTTTTCTACAACACATTTAGCCCCCACTTTAGTAAGAGGATGAACTTGCTTCAAAATCACACTAAAGTAGCCATGAACATCGAGAGGAGGGTTCAAATACACTTACGTTAGCAAGATTGAATGACAATGATCAAGAGAGATGATAAAGCCCCCAAGATGAAGATCCCATGGAAAACTAAGCATAAGAACAAAGGAACATGCAAGTGTTGAAATGAAAGAATCAAATGAAGCTTCGATCATCTATCCAAGTAGTTGTGGATTAGATCTAGGCTTATTGTTTGAAAAAGAGAATCCATACTCACTCTGGGGTGACATAACTCATGGCGGTCCACTGGGTGAGAAGGCCCATAAGGTAAGATACATATGCTAGTTGGTATGCACTCACAAACGCAAAGGTGGCTATGGGGAAATTCATTCCATTGTGTGGGCTTCTCGCTCAACCATATCAAAGTTATACCTCCTAATAACTTTAACAAGGTGGCACAAAGAAAAATGTCAATTCGTGCTTCATGAGACAAGGAAAGCTTTGTATGCTTAGAACTCATGAACAAAGAGCAAGGTACCACATGCATGCAAGTCGTGTTATGCAAGGTGGAAAAAATGTAAAATGCAAAATGAAAAATGTAAAAGATGTTCAAAGGAGTCTTGTTAAGTTCATGCGAGGTCAGTCACTTAGGGAACACTGTGTCTAATGTCTCCAAGAGAGGACCAATCAAAGAATAGTATATTCACAACTTAGGGGATGCAGTGCATTGCATCAGGCCACCAAGAGGAATGCAATATGTTAAGATAGATCACACTTATGGACATCACACCAATTTCATCCACAAAGTGACGAACGCATCATATAAACAACAAGGCTACACTAGGAACCAATAATACAAATGAATTATGGTAATGTATGCCCATCACTTTAAATGAACTGCTACACATCATTCTATGAGCAATTACTTTAAAGTAGCGAAGGAAAGGAGATGCAAGAGGAAAAAAAGACATGAGAGCCAACTTGGAAAGCCCTATGCCAAGTCATATGTTTCAAAGTTATGCTACATCATGTACATGAAAACAAAAACAAAAGAAAAAGGAGGTTTCCCTCCAGAGAAGAACACACCAAACACATAAGGGATCTATGGATTTGGGGTCAATATGTTCATTGCTACAATGTTTTGTAAGGAGCTAGTAAACTATCATCATTCCCCAAAGCACATAGAACTAGAAGAATGACACAAAGAGAGCAAAAAAAAGAGGAAAAACAAAGTCTATTTTGGGTCAACATGGAAGAGACATTGCGGTCTCAATGCTTTGCATCATCCCCAAAAGGAAAATACTAAACAAAAAGAGAAAAAGACAAGGACCTTTTGGGTCAACATGGAAGAGACATAGGGAATCTCTATGCTTTCTTCATCCCCAAAAGGAAAACACAAAAGAAAAAGTGAAAAATACAAGGACCTTTTGGGTCAACATGTAAGAGACATAGGCTGTCTCTACGCTTTGTGTCATTCCCAAAAGGAAAACAAAAAAAATGAAAAAGACAAGGACCTTTTGGGTGAACATGGAAGAGACATAGGGCGTCTCTATGCTTTGTGTCATCCCCAAAAGGAAAACACAAAACAAAAATAGAAAAAGACAAGAACCTTTTGGGTCAACATGGAAGAGACATAGGGCTTCTCTACACTTTGTTTAACATCTAGAAAGTGCAGAAAGATAAGATCAAGACAAAGCATGCAACATGAATCTAAATGCAATCTAAGTTAAGCAACAAAGAACAAAGGAAGTCAAAACGTAAATTAAAACTTGAACAATCTCACCAAATTGCTATGTATTTCCATGATTCATCTCGATTGCCCTTCTCCATTTTGCTGTTGTAGTATAATTGCCCTCAGATTCTTCGTAAGTTCGTGCAAGTATAGCCTATGATAGTGATTTAGCAAAACATAGAAGATTCAAGATAAGTGCTCGCAAAATTCATAAGATTTCGAGAGAGATTGGAATGATGAAGACCAGATCAATTTATAGAAAACTGATTATTCGAATGACATGCCAGGATTGAAAGATCAACAGACGGTTGAGATTGACTAATTAGTCATGCATTCTGATAACAGTTAGTAATGACATGAGTGATATAAATTAGAAATAGAATTAAAGATTAAATAAATGATTTAATCTTCCAGTTTGGTATTCAAAAATAGAAGAATTATCTTTGCATGACAAAGATGAAGATGGATTAAAGCAACTCTTGTTTGAATGCACACACAAGGTTTAATTAATTAAATAGGAATATTTAATTAATCTGCATGTACACGCAAATGAGTTAGAACTGGACGATTGAATGATTTGATGAAGAGATTACTCGAGAATGCCACTCAGACATTAAATCAAGAGTTAACTGAGCGATTTGAATAGATCTTTGAGTCGAGTAAAAGTGAATACTTATATAACTCACACAATTATCTAAATATAGAGGAATGTGTTAAAATATAATTCATGAATTAAATAATTCATTTAATTCAATATTTGATATTTGAAGAATAATTAAATAAATAAGATTTATTTAATTAAGTGATGAAGGATTTAAATGAATAATTAAATAAATAAAGAATTTATTTAATTATAGTTGAAGTATGATAAAGAGTAAATTAAATAAGAATTTATTTAATTTGACAAGAAGGATAAGGTTAATTAGTAACATAATTAAATAAAAAGCGTTTATTTAATTAATCAGATAGAATAAAGAAAAGTGTGAATTAATTAAATAATAAAGATTATTTAATTAATAGAAGAAATGAAGACTATAGAGAATATTAAATAATTTACATTATTTAATCATGACCATGAAGAATACGAATTATGAAGAATATTGAAGTCACAGGCTTAAACCATATTTCAGTGTCTACATTTGCCCCTATTTGATACAATGTCATTTTGGCGTTGTGTCAAAGAAAATCAATAAGAAATATGCCCCAGTAATGCCCCAATGTAAAATAGGTGAAGGTATGCCCCCTCGAGAGGATAGGCGGGTTCAAAGAACATGAGTGTGCTCTCGAAATTGATGAGAGAACTACAAGATGAAAGAAAAAAGGATAGAGGAAAATAGATAATGGTGGTGAAGATGTAGAAAAGAAGAAATGTTAGTGCAAAAAGAAAGATGAATAATAAAAGACCATGATGTTAGTATTAGCAATCTTCGATGTTTCATCGTATCACAAAAGGTGTTTCACTTTATCATCATTGGGCGGGACTAATACAAATGGAGAAAAACACCATGATATGACATAGATCAAGGTGTGCAAGGTCATCCACTTGCTAATAACAGACAGTCGCAGACAAGGAGTGTCGTTAACTCATACTAAGGGCACAAGTTGCCCCAGTCTTTTTGTCAAGAGAAACCACAGACAACAAACAAAAGAAAAGACAGGTCATGAGACGTCATCGCTCCTCTAAATCCTTCATGGGACATCCTTGAGGAAACTAGTAACATGACTCAAAATCAAATTTAAAAGACAGTTGACAAACAACAGTCAAAGAAAACAGAATTCTGATACATCGTTGCTTCTCTAAATCCTTCATGGGCCATCCTTGAGAAAGCTAGTAACATAATTCCCATCATAAAGCCAAGTGAAAAGATAAGATAAATAAGTCAAAAATTCAAAAAACCCAGTAAAAGATTTGCCAAAACTTGATCTTGTTCGTTTGATTTGTTTTGATTGATAGAAGGATTGATTGATAGAGCCTTATTTCAGGAGATACACATACCAGATAAGACTATGAGTCTAGTTTTGATATTATGAATTTCTGTATAAGGCATGACAAAGCCTGGTATCAAAAGGACATGTATCGTATAAGACGTTGAGTCAGATGCCGTTGATGTGATAACCTGTGTAAGGCTATGTTTGATTGTTTGACAATGTCGATTATGTAGGAAGGACTCATCCTATATAATACATAGATTGTTTTGTTGATATCAGTATTCAGGAAGGACTCATCCTGAACAAGAAACAGGTTGATTATTTTGATGATGTCTGTTTCTAGGAAGGACACATCCTGTAGCAGACATTAGTTTATCTATTTTGATTTTTTTGTTTGGCAAGTTGTTTGATTTGACTTTAGAGACATTGCTAACTTGTTCACTAGATTGATGCATGACTTGATACGATGTGTTGACAATAGACTATGTGTGACGACAAACCCTAAAGGACTGACCTAGTGCATCCTCGAAGGCTCATTGATTGATGGCCTTGCCTACGTTATCCACGCAGAGACCTCGTAGTTCGACTTGACTTTGACTGACAAGATTGACTACAAAATAGAAGATGTGTGTGAAAGTGAAAGTGATGAACCCTAATGGACTGACCTAGTGTGGCCTTGGGGGCTCATCGATTGATGGCCATGCCTACGTTATACACGCAGAGACCTCGTAGTTCGACACGACCAATGACCTTGTCATATAGACTTACGAATTGAAGCATGAATTTATATAGACAAACCTAAATGGACTGACCTAATTCCTCAGGGGCACATCGGCAGATGGCCTTGCCTATGTCCAGTCGTAGAGGCAACGTAGTTCAGAAACGAAAAAGATTGACAAGTGCGACTAACTCTGACTCTATTTTTGGATTTTCGAAATGTTTTGATTTTTGTCTTTTTGAAGTTTTCTGATGTTTTTGTGTTTCTCAGGTCATTTTGTGATGTTTGTGGATTTTTCTATGGTTTTACGTCTTCAACATAGCCAATGGAAGAATCAATATGACACGCGTCAAGTGTTTTCCCCCAGTTGAGTATAAGACCAATTGATTATGAATAGGATAAAATGAGGGATATGAACTGCACTCGATGTCAATTGTTCCAAGTTATGGGAAAGACTACCACTTATTACGAATGGTATATACAAGCGATGGATATGAAAGATAAGGGGTATGTATAGGGATAGGTAGTATGTACAGGGATAAGTACTATGTATAGGGTAGGTAGATGAGAATGATAGTAGACAAAGGAGCAGAGTCAACTACACATGGCGCCTGTTTGCCAGGTTTTCACCATGGTACCTATCCAAAGCGCCACCGAAGTGGTTTTCACTATTGGACGAATAATTTGTCTTTACTATTTTCTTGATTAAATCTTTTTTTTTTTTGGTGTTACCAAGACGCCTGTTTGCCAGGTTTTCACCTTGGTAACGATTTTATGATTTTATGATTTTTTTGTATTTTCTGCTAATTAAGACAAAGGTTCCCAGAAGCTATGTGTAGAACTTCTTCAGATGTAGACTATTGATTGGCGAGCACAATAGTTCCCCTTCAGGAGTAGAGAGTTGGTATGCTCCTGATCCAAAAGCTTCTGTAACAATATAAGGTCCTAACTAGTTTGGTTCAAACTTTCCTGGTTTGTCTCTTTCTACTTGATTCTTTGGGTTCTCCATTAAAACCAAGTCACCAATGTCGAAGTTTCTATTCAATACCTTCTTGTTATAGCTACAACGAAGACGATTCTGATATGCTTGGAGATGGTCTAATGCCTTCTGTCTTCGCTCATCCAGGAATTTGAGCTCATGGAGTCTTGATACTCAGTACTCTTCATCATCAATGTGGCCTTTCAAGGATACCCTTAGGGAGGGAATATCGACCTCAATAGGAAGAATAGCTTCAATAGTAGTGAATAAGGAGTGGCACCAGTGGGAGTAGGGATACTTGTGCGATAAGCCCATAAGGCAGGATTAAGCTGTAAATGCCAGTCATGACCAACATCATTTGCAGTCTTCTTGAGGATTCTAATGATGGTCTTGTTAGATGCCTCTGTATGGCCGTTACCTTGTGGGTAGTATGGAGTAGAAAAGTGATGTTGAATATGAAATTCATCACAAAGGTGGTAGACTTCTTGGTTCTTAAATGGGCGGCCATTATCAATGATTATGGATTGAGGAATACCATACCGACAGATGATATAATTCAGGATAAATTTAGAAATCTGTGTGCCGGTAATGTATGTCATAGGAATGGCTTCAATCCACTTCGTAAAATACTCAGTGGCAGTGATAATGAATTTGTGTCCATTAGATGATGTGGGGTGGATCTTACCTATGAGGTCGAGTCCCCATTGGGCAAAGGTCCATGGTGACATTATAGGATGCAACTCCTGTGCTGGCGCATGTATCAAGTCTCCATGAACTTGGCATTGGCAGCATTTCGTTACAAAGACATATGAGTCTTTTTCCATAGTAGGCCAGTAATAACTCAGTCTCATAATCTTTTTGGCTAAAGTAGGACCGCTAGAATGGGAACCACATATACCCTCATGCACCCCACACAAGGTTGCTTGTGCTTCAGTAGAATCAAGACATCTCAGTAGGGTATTATCTAAGGTACGTCTATATAGGGTGTCTTCGATGATGGTGTATTTGGCTGAATTATGAAGGAATGTCCTACGTTGGTTGTTTGATAGGCCAGTGGGTATGACTTCAACATGAAGGTAGTCATAGATTTCTTTGTACCATGGGGAATCAGTACTAACAATGTCACACACCATTTTAGAATCTGGGATATCGTAGGCTGGGACCAAAAGCTGTTCTACCAAGAACTCAAAATTAGGCACATTGTTAGGTATGTCGAGAAGTGATGCAATTGTAGCCATAGCGTCTGCTACCCTATTTAAAACATGAGGTATTTGATGAAATTTGACTTTGTCAAAGTACTCTTTAAAGCTATCAGCCATGCATTTGTAGGGAGCAAGCTTCTCATCCTTAGTCTCATAATCATCATTTACCTGTCTGATTACCAGTTGGGAATCACCATATACCTTTAGGTTCTTAATTTTCCACTTGACTGCCATGCGTAACCCTGTCACTAGAGCTTCATACTCTACTATGTTGTTAGTACATGGAAATGCAATCCTGAATGACTTAGGGATGGAATCACCCTGTGGTGTGATAAGTAGTATACCAGCCCCTGAGCCATGATTTGTATGTGAGCCATCAAAGTATAGTTTCCATGTTATGTTTGTGTCAATTATGAATATGAACTCATTAGGAAAATCTACAACTAGTGGGTGATTTTCCTATATGGGTGCGTTAGCTAACTGATCAACAATGACCTGTCCTTTAATAGCCTTTCTTTCTACATACTAGATATCATACTCACTAAGTATCATAACCCATTTGGCCAATCGCCCTATTAATGCTACCTTGCTGAGAAGATATTTTAGAGGATCTATTTTAGCAATCAACATTGTTTGGTGGTTTAGCATATAATGCCTTAGTTTTTGGGTAGCAAATACTACGGAAAGACAGGCATGTTCAATGGTACTATAGTTGAGCTCATAACCTACCAAAGTCTGACTGATATAATAGACTACCCTTTCATGAACTTCATCGTCATTCTGTGCAAGCAATGCTCTGATTGATGAATTGGTTGCTGTAATATAAAGAATCAACGGTATTCCTTCAACAAGTGGCATTAAGACTGGTGGTGTGAGTAAATATTCTTTAATCAGTTGAAAAGCCTCTCCACACCTAGCTGTCCATGCAAAGGGTACTCCTTTCTTAAGTAGATGTTGAAAATGATGTGTCTTATCTACTAACTGCACTATAAATCTTTTGATGGATTGCAGTCTTCCTTGTAGTGTCCTTAGTTGACTGAGATTAGTGGGTGGAGGCATGTCTATGATTGCTTTCACCTTAGCCGGATCCACTTCAATGCCTCGTCTGGAAATGATATAGCCTAGCAACTTTCTTGACTTGACTCCAAACACACATTTCTTTGGATTGAGTCTCACTTTATACTTCTCCAGCCTTTGAAATATCTTGTCTAAAACCTATAAATGTTCTGTCCTTGTCTTGGATTTTACAATAAGATCATCGACATAATCTTCCATAAGAGTGTGTACTAGATCATGAAAGATGGTAGTCATGGCATGTTGATAGGTTGCTCCAGCATTCTTCAGTCCGAAGGGAAAAACATTCCAGCAATACGTTCCCCAAGGAAAAGTGAAAGCTGTCTTAGGTTGGTCTTCAGTTGTAATTCTGATATGGTTATATCCTGAAAATACATCCATAAGGGACAACATCTCATATCCCGTTGTCATGTCAACTATCATGTCTATGTTAGGCCGAGGGAAGTCATCCTTTGGGAAAGCCTTGTTGATATCTCTAAAATTAGTGTAGATGCGGATGCCCCCAGTTGGTTTAGTGATTGATACAAGATTGGAGATCCAATCGGCATAGTCGATTGATCTTATGAAACCAACGTCTAACAACTTCTTGAGTTCTGCCTTGACTAGTAAAGCAATCTGTGGGTGCATTTTTCTCAACTTCTGTTTCACTGGTCTGGCACCTAGTTGTAAGGAAAAATGATGTAGAACAAGTTCAGGATCCAACCTCAGCATGTCTACATATGACCAAGAAAAAATTATCTGTCTCTATGCAAAGAAATTGTGGAACTCTGGCTGCTCTTCTATTGTCAATGACGCTGCAAAATAAACCAGTCGAGGATTCTCTGTTGTGCCTATGTTGACTTCTACCGATTCTTCCACAAGCATGGGTGACTTTTCCTGTTCAACAGGGAGAATTTTCAAACCTCCATCCTTAGGTGCCTCAGAGAGGTTTTCACCTTCGGATGCATCCTTTCTTTTTACTTTTTCATTGTCTAAAGGTGCCTTTCGGTTTTCACCTAGAGATTCGTCCTTTTTATCTTGTTTATTCTTTTTCTCATTTTTGCGACTGGAGGGTTGAAAAGATTCCCCAAAGTATGCTTTGTTGTCCAAGTCAATGGTAAAACTAGCCTTATGATCACCGTTAGGTATGCCTTCTCGTAATCCCAGGAACTCAACAATTGCTTCGTCGTTCTCAAAAATGTCTAAGACAGGTGTGTCTTGTTGGTCCCAATCAATGAGTTGGGGATAAACTAAGGGCTTGTCATCGTCAGAGTTATCAAAGTTTAATGGGGTCAAGGTAAAGATTGAATTATTCATGTGGTCACAAAAGTCTTGTACTAGGCCCTTTTTGCTCTTAGGTTTGGATCTAGGTGGATTGATAGGTGGGCCTAATGCCAAGGTTTGACTATCTAAAATAGATGGCTCAGGTTGCCAAGAGGTAGGATCGAGTGATTCCCAATAGTAGTGTTTAAACCATTCCTCTTTTGTCATTTTCTTTGGTGGACAAGAATTCAATGGATTTGGTGAGGAACTTAACATCAAGTCAAGTTCTCCAAATAACTTGTCAAGGTCCATGGAAGAAGTAGAGGATAGGGAATCCCACTCATAATCATTAGAGTCAGGGGAGTCACATTGATATTGGTCCAATGGTTTGTGAGATGTCTTAATATCTTCTGAAGCACTTACTTCCTTAATTAAGGGCGATGTGGTACTAGGAACGCCAATCTGAATCGGTTGAAACCCTAGCCCCACGCCTTTTGGCCACTAAGAAACAGATATTGGTTCAATCCTCCCATCTTGGTTTAAGCCTAAACCACTTTGTCCATCATATCCCTTGCTCTGCATGATTGTGAAACCCTTTCCATATAGATCTGTAGGAATGTGAGCAAGTGAGAGAGGTTCTTCATCATCTTCCCGATACAACCAGGAAGTGACATCTTCTGTATTTACAACCTCTTTGCTTAATTCTCCCCATTTAATGAAATTTGTTGTGGGAGGAACACGTATAGTGACCATAGATTGTCACCTACCTGTTGTAGATAAACCATATGACTTAGGAGGAATCAAATGGCTAGCACAATAAGATGTCGTCATGTAATACTCTCCACAACCCTTGTATTGGATCTCAACCCTAGGAGTGGTAGGAATTGAGGGTGAAATAGATGTTCGAGTGAGTGTGGATGGATCAACATAGGAAGATGGATTGGACGATGAAGCCTCTTGGTTCACTGGCACTTGACATTGGGGGATCTCTTTTAGATTGGTGCAATATTGAAATGGATCAGGATCACCATCTATAGTTATTTCTGTGCCATTGTAAGGGAATTTAAGACACTGATGATATGTGGAAGGGACAGCCTTCATGGCATGAATCCATGGTCTACCAAGCAAAAGGTTATAAGGGAGGGTGAGATCCAAGACCTGGAACTTTGTCTCCATTACTACAGGACCAATTCTGATAGGAAGTGTTACCACGCCCTTTTATTTTTGTTACTCATCATCAGAAGCTTTAATGACAATACTTTTGGTCGTGTCTACGCATGCTTCCAAGATACCTAATGCCTTAATTAGCTTTAAAGTGCATAGATTTAACCCTGCTCCTCCGTCTACCAAAACTCGTCTAACTTTGGTATCATCAACAAGGACTTCTAGATGTAAAGGATTGTTATGGTTTGTCTTTTCAATTGCATAGTCTTGTTCAAAAAATGTGGCATGATGATTATTGGTCAAGTAGCCCACCATTTCCTGGAAATGATTGACATCAAGATCATTAGGGACCGTGGTGTTCTATAAAGCCTTATCGAGAATAGATCGATGCTCAGGGGAAATACGCAACAGTTCCAAGATTGAGATTTGGGCTGGGGTCTTCCCCAACTAGTCAAGGAGGTTATATTGTAACTTGGAAGGCTATGGTGTTTGCTGTGATGGAGGGTCTTGGATAGTGATCTTAGTACAATGAGTATTGATCACGCATTCAGGATTTTTATTGATAGTAATGGCATTAATATTCTCATCAGCAACGCGAAGATGATGAATGATTTTTCCACCATTATAATCATGCTTGATACTCACATAGTTGGCTGACATATTGGTCTTAGTACTCGAATTGGGAACAGTTCCTTTTCCATGGTCATGTAGTGGATCAGAAAAGACTTGATGATCAGTGTTTGATGACTTTGGTTTCTGTCCACCAACTTCTATAATTCTCCTTTCGACAAGATCTTGTATGATATTCTTTAGTTGTCGACAGTTTTGTAGGTTATGTCCCTTAGTTCTATGATAATCACAAAAGGCATTATCATCCCACCAAGCTGGTTTAAATTGACCTGGATCGTATTGTCTTGGTTCCTGCAGCTGTATAAGATTATGTTGTAACAGTTGTTTGAATATAGACTCAATGGCCTCCCCTAAGGGAGTGAACTCACGTTTTTGAAATCTCCTTTGTTGTTGTGGACGTTGAATATTTTGGACCATGTTAGGAGGTTGATTGACAACATTAAGCATGTTGGAAAAAGTATGAGGTCCTTGTAATGTGGTGAGTGGTCCTGCTTGTAGCATTTTAGCATCAATTACCCCATCATTGGTGACATTTTTGTTGCGAGACCAAAATCTGTTTCTGTCAGTGGGGGTGTTTTGCACGATCAGATTTCTATTGGATGTTGATGTCTTAAGTTTGCCTTTTTCAATGAGATCATTTTCTATTATAACCCTTTTTCCACTAGTTTTGAAAAAGATGTACAACAATGTACCCTTAAGTTACTCCTGAGTTTTGCACGAAGGTTTTCTTGGAACATAGTAACTTTTTGTTTTTCAGGTATCTCGACAGGACACCTGCTAGCTATAGTCCTCCATCTCTGGAAGAAAGTGATGAATGTTTCACCTTCGTCTTGCGTTGTGTGACACAAGGTTGCTATATTTATCTTGTGGTCTATGTTGAAGGAGAATTGCTCCACAAATTTCTCAACCAGTTCACCCCAAGATCTGATGCCATAGTCTAGACCCGAAAACCACTCCAGTGCAATTCCTACAAGACTTCTTGGAAATAGTCTCATAAGATATGTGGGGTCATAAGCAACATCTATGCATATGGTAGAAAATTCCCTTATATTTTCTATTGGATTTTATTTTCCATTGTACTTAGGGAGATTCAGTATGACATATCCGTGAGGGAAAGGGGTCATATACAATGATCTATCAAAGGGAAATGGGCATATGTCCTTTGTTGAAAATGATTTCTTAGTTGATACCGACATGTTATCCATTTGTGTTTGTAGTGCCTTCATTTGTGTTTGTAAGACGTCAACTTGGGTCAAAGATGTGCTAGGGGGATTATGCGGATCCATGTATGTATTCTGAAATCCAAAGTCTCACGATGGGTTTCAATTGAACGTTGGTATTTGAGGTGGGTTTGGATTCAGAATGTTTGTAAATATGTTCTAATCTAGAATCTGCATAAATTAGTATTTACCTGGGATCTGTGTTAACGAATTTTGACTACCAATCTGTGAAAAAGGATTCTGATTCAGAATCCGTGTAAATGGATTCTGATTGCTAGTCTAGACAAAGGGATTCTGATTCAGAATCTGAGTGAATATATTTTGGTTGCCAGTCTAGGAGAATGGATTCTGATTGCCATACTGGAATGAGGGAATGCCTCTTGTTTGTGTAATCCCTGGTATAGTACTAGTGACTTGAGCACTAGGTATGGCCATCGATTGTGGTATGGTGCTCGTGACACTAGCATTAGGTAGGGTCGTTGACTGAGATATTGTACTTGTGACACCGACATATGGTGTAGAAGCTGATGTTTTAGGTCTTTTTCTCCCAACAATAGGACTAGAGGGAGTGGATGATGATCCGCCTATAGTGAAATTAAATCCCGATGTCATGCTGGTTGTACCAAATGGAGATGTATGGACTGTTGTACTCTATGTAGGTGTTCCAGATGGCATCGTTGTGCTGACCTGAGGTATAGTAGTACTAGTAGTCGTGGTATTTGTCCCTTGTGTAGGTTGAGTTTGTAAGGTACTGATATCAAATCCTATAGGTAAGGTAGCGCCTTCAGCTAGCAATTTGGCTAAGTATCGTTGTCGATCATTTGCTAGGTACTCATCTACGAAAGAGGCAAACTCAGGGTCCTATGCAACGGCCTCTATGTCTTCTGTTGTAATGTGACCTTGAGTGTTTCTAGTGGTGAATTTGTCTAATAGAATCTTGTGAGGTCTTGAAGAAAATGGATTGATGAATTCGTTTGGGTTTGACATCTTTTCTCTCTCTCTTCTCTTAGACCTAGTTTCGACCATGTAAGATTAGCTCAATATGCAAGGAATGAAAAACTACGTCTATGGATAGTATGACTCTAGTCTATGTTTTTGGGATTTTTTGAATGCAAAATAAGAAATGTTCTAGGATGACACTAGTCTAAAATCTAAAGATGCAAAGTTGAAGCAAGACGCTAAAGTGATCAATTCTATAAACCCAAGACGGAGGGACCAACTACTGAAAGTCTAACCAAGGTGTCAATTTCGTTAAGTCAAGGAACCAATGTAGGACGAGGATCAAAGACAAGTCGAGTTACCTAACTAGACTAATGAGCTAGGAGGACTCTCTGTAGGACAAAGGATAAAATGATAAGACTAGGTTCAATGACAAAGTTCGTTGACGCTATGATTTTTCTAGAGTGTAGATGATGGAATTATCCTAAAGTTTGTAAAAATGACCTTCCTAGAAGTTTACTCTAAAGGAAAAAAGTATTCTAATATGAGACCCAACTCTGAATTAGGATAACTATGGTAATGACTGAATGAACCTAAAGGATGCAAAATTGAGCAAATTGTTTTAGGTTTCTGTTCAAAGTCTACTTGTGGGATGCCAACTGAAAGAATGGTATAACCGTGTTGACTGGATAGTGATCGTGAATTATGGTTTTCTGATCAGGCAAATGCGTTGCAGGATTTCACATATGTGGTTAAGTTTACCAGTTGCGGTTAAATTTCACAGTTGCGGTTAAGTTTCACAGTTGTAGTTTTCTGATGATCAATTGTGTGTCCCTGATAAAGTTTAATGTCTGACTATGACAGATGCATTTAACCTTATAACAGATGTGACTCGTAATGACAGTTTCAACTCAGAATATAACATATGCGGTTTTTCGCAAAGCAATTGCGAATTGATCTAGTAGATGCGACTCTATGCTAAACAGATGCAACCCTAACTGATAGATGCGACTCAAAGTTAAGCATATGCGACTCTAAAAATCAATTGTGACTTTCTGGTGAACAGTTGTGACTCTCTGTGAATTTTCAGTGATCTGAGATTTAAAACTGACTCTATTTTCCGTGATCAAATTCTAGCAAACAAGAACAATCATAAGACAAAGTGTTTTCAGTTTGATTTTGGACTCAAAGAACGTTTAAGTTGACAACAGACAAGCACAATCCTAATAGGACAAAAGGCCTAGGGTTTGTATACTTGGTATAGCCCACCGAAATACCTCGGATTGGTGATAAACACCTTTCCTTCTCGAGAGCGGATAACTTAGAAATTTGGTGGCATTGGCTCCCCTCCACGGCTCATTAACATCTTTTGAGCACACCAATTTCAAATTCTTTGGGAAATGACCTCCCAAGAACTGCTATCTCTACTCAAGGGGATCAGTAGTGAGTGTCTTTGGGCATGATATTGTACCCTGCACTATACCAAGCAACGACAAAAAATGGTTGGTCTCTAAAACAAAAAGTATTTAGTACGGGCATTCCGTTCATGGGGCATGATCCATGCGGCGAGAGTCCCCTTTCGGATCCATCTCGTCGGAACCATACTCGTGATTCTTGGGCTTTCCCCAAGAATCCACTTTTATATATCGGCTGGAAGTCCCTCGGGTTCAGGGTGCTACCGGTCTGAGTCGTCTTGGGGTGAGTACTTTTTCCCACCAGAACAGGCCCAAGTTCTAAAGCTGGTAACCGTTTCTCTTACACCCAGGATCGCATAGATGCACAAGGGGAGAGGATACTTCAATATACCAAATTGTGAGGGTAATTACACAATTGTGCTTTCGCACCAAACACAGTAGACACTTGTTAATTTTAATCCAAATGAAAGATTTGCTACACTACCAAACAATCTATTTCAAAAGTTTAACTAGGCTCTTTGACATGCGTTCTGCAGAAAGATTCATTAGTAGTTTTCAATATTGTCTTCGTCAATCGTCCTGCAAAAACTTGTTAACTCCTCAAGACACATGCTGAAAACAAAAGATTAGTACAAAAAACTTAAATGAAAATAGCAAACTAAAATATTGATAACTTCCTCAAAACTAAACAAAATTTTAAATTGTAGATATCTATGGAAAGCTAAAAAATAGACCTTCAAAACTTAGAATTTTTTTTGCAAAATCCTCAAGACAAAAGTGTTATAAACAAAAGAAAATTTGCATTTTAACAGTTAAAGCTTAAAAAACAGCGATCACTAAAATGGCTATAACTTTCTCAAATCTTAATGAAATTTTAAACCGTTAGAAGTTCTAGAAAGCTAAGAACGAGATCTACAAAACCTAGAAAAAGTTTTAAAATATTTTATTTGCCCATTTTCTGTGCTTAAAAGAAGGTGATGGGATTTCGTATGAATTCTTGGCTGTAACCTACAAAACAACGAAAATAAACAAGAAAACACACAAATTTCTCTACAATTCACGTCGAGTTCACCAAATGTAACGCCAAAAAAGTGCAGAAAGATAAGATCAAGAGCAAGCAGGCAACATGAATCTAAATGCAATTTAAGTTAAGCAACAAAGAACAAAGGAAGTCAAAACGTAAATTAAAACTTGAACAATCTCACCAAATTGCTACGTATTTCCATGATTCATCTCGATTGCCCTTCTCCATTTTGCTGTTGTAGTATAATTGCCCTCAGATTTTTTCGTAAGTTCGTGCAAGTATAGCCTATGATAGTGATTTAGAAAAACATCGAAGATTCAAGATAAGTGCTCGCAAAATTCATAAGATTTCGAGAGAGATTATATGATTTCGAGAGAGATTGGAATGATCAAGACCAGATCAATTTATAGAAAATTGATTATTCAAATGACATGCCAGGATTGAAAGATCAACAGACGGTTGAGATTGACTAATTAGTCATACATTCTGATAACAATTAGTAATGACATGGGTGATATAAATTAGAAATAGAATTAAAGATTAAATAAATGATTTAATCTTCCAATTTGGTATTCGAAAACAAAAGAATTATCTTTGCATGACAAAGATGAAGATGGATTAAAGCAACTCTTGTTCGAATGCATGCACAAGGTTTAATTAATTAAATAGGAATATTTAATTAATCTGCATGTACAGGAAAATGAGTTAGAATTGGATGATTGAATGATTTGATGAAGAGATTACTCGAGAACACCACTCAGACATTAAATCAAGAGTTAACTGAGCGATTTGAATAGATCTTTGAGTCAAGTAAAAGTGAATACTTAGATAACTCACACAATTATCTAAATATAGAGGAATGTGTTAAAATATAATTCATTTAATTCAATATTTGATATTTGAAGAATAATTAAATAAATAAGATTTATTTAATTAAGTGATGAAGGGATTTAAATGAATAATTAAATAAATAAAGAATTTATTAATTATAGTTGAAGTATGATAAAGAGTAAATTAAATAAGAATTTATTTAATTTGACAAGAAGGATAAGGTTAATTAGTAACATAATTAAATAAAAAGCGTTTATTTAATTAATCAGATAGAATAAAGAAAAGTGTGAATTAATTAAATAATTAAGATTATTTAATTAATAGAAGAAATGAAGACTATAGAGAATATTAAATAATTTACATTATTTAATCATGACCATGAAGAATACGAATTATGAAGAATATTGAAGTCGCAGGCTTAAACCATATTTCGGTGTCTACACTTTGCGTCATCCCCAAAAGGAAAACACAAATCAAAAGTGAAAAAGACAATGCATGAGATATAGAAGAAGAGAGGTACAAATAGAAGAAGTGTATGACGAGAGAGAAAACATTGAACACACAATACGGGGGAACACAATATGCACATATAGGAAGAATGAAAAGGAGATAGTAATGCAAATGTTAGTCAACCATTAACTAAGTTATTGGTTTCTCCATCTTAAATAGTTAAGCGGAAAAGGAATAACATAGTTAAGAGACAAAGAAAATTGAATTACAAGGGAAAATCTAACAACTTCATGCACCACACAAAGTGTAGGGAAAGAATGAGCTGATGTGGGTGATGCGAAAGAATCATGCAATAGTGAGAATAATAAATTCTACAACTAAGGAAGGATAAAGGGAGTGAGTTTTTATGGTATAATTGGAACTAATCGGTATCAGTGAAATGATACTTATTGAGTATGTTTTCAATGTTCGACATTCTTCAGTTCGATGTCCAAAAATACGATGATAATTGCAAAATGGTATATTAGAATCTTTAGGATGAATGACCAACCTATTCATAGGTGGTAAAAGTATAAGACCTTTGTTTAAAAGTAGTTGAAGTCTCCTTTCACATTCAGGTGGAGGATGTGTAGGGAACTTGAGTTTCTTTAATTTATATGGTCATTTTCATTTGCTAGATTCTCCTTTTTCATGAATGGAAGGAGGAAGAGGATTCGTGAGGATCCTAACATCTGTGTCATTAGAATCATGTACTGGTTGTTCACGTGGAAGGAGAATGTTTAAGTTAGGAGGAGAATCAAAGATCACTGTACCATCATCTCTAAGTTTCCAATATTCAAAAGGAAGTTTATCAGGATGAGAGGGATCTTGATATCCTAATCCTGTGGTGTTTTCTTCTATTGGTTTTTGTTCAAGAAGTTGGTTGAATTTCATGTTCATGTTTTGTGTCACAACCTTGTTTTCTTAGGATAGTAAAGCCTTTACCGTATGTTTCTTCAAAGTTTATGGGAGTGTTTGTGACTTTGTGATCATAAAATGGGTGAGGGTGTGTTTGTTTAGAGGGACTAGGCCCACCGAATGAAGGAACTTTAGATCCTTCATTGACTTCAGGATGTAAGTATGCACAGTGACCAGGGGGTGTAATAGTAGGCAGATCTTGTGTCCTCATGGATGGATAAAAGGCTACATTGGATTCTAGTTCATCAAGGCATTCATTAGAGAACTTGTTCATGCTATCATCATCTTCTCCAATGATGTCTACATCATGAGGAAGACAATCATGAGGAGTTGAAGGAGCATGTGAAACTTCAAGGTCATTAGGGTCATAGCCAAATGCACAATTGGACATGTCTACCAAGGATTTTAATGAATTCCAAAACTTAGTAACGGAAAATTCCATGATGCAAGTAAACTAAGATGTAATAAATGACTGAAAATAGAGATTCTAGAAATGAAAAAAGAAAGAAAGTATAGAGAACTGTAATGCAGAAAAATGCCAGAAAATGTCTAAAAATACTGTGTAAAATGTGTAGAGGGACTGATTCACCTAGGGTAGCGAATGAGTCCCAGTATGAGATTTTTTTGTTTTTTTTCAGAAATTTTAATGTGATTCTAATGATTTTTAAAATGCAATAAAAGATGCATATGCATATTTTTAGTTTTTTCAATGATATGCAATGAAAAAATGAAATCTAAATGAATGTTTCACTAATGCAAAAACAAAACAATACACTAATTGAATGTTGATGCAAGTGAAGTTTGAGATGCAAGATGAAATTGAAATAAAAAATTCAAAGTGTTCAAAATGCAAGTTCACCAAAATGAACCATAGATTTTTGGCACCATGCATTTCTCTAGGCTCTTCTAGAGTTTTTTACCTAAAAGGAGAAAGTAGGGCCAAAAGTGCTAAGGGGTTCATTCAAATTATGTTATGTGTGATGTTGTTTAAGCTAAATGAAATGAAATAAGTGAAATTAAGTGATCTATATGACTAAATTTGAATGCAAAACTAAAGATTTATGCTATGTTGGAAAACCCAATGTGATATGCAAACAATGACCTATGAATGAATAAATATAGGATAGAAAGAAATAAAATAAAATAGTGTGCACTTGGAGGTCTGATGGAGAATTTCGAATCTTTGGAATGCTATTTGGAATCACATAAAATCAATAGTGGGACTCATTCACCCAGGGTGGCAAATTAGTCTTGCTTTTGGTGAAAACTATCGAGAACTAGTTTCTGATTGTTGGGATCCAAAATATGACAAAACCTAGATTTCCAACCTTAAGGTGGGACTCATTCACCATTGGTGGTGACTCAGTCCTCTCCCAAACTTTTGAGAAATCAAGAGACAACTCTGCAACACCAGATCTGGAAATGTTTGCTTGTCGGGTTACCGAAGTCAATTCTGTAGGAAACAGATAGAATACCTTCTCCAAGCTTGAGATATGGTTGACTTGACTTGAAGCACCTAGTTGACTTGTTGAACACTCTTCAACACCTAAATACTTATCAAATCTACACAAAAAAATCTACAAACACACAAGCAAGATGGGAAAAATGGTTGAGAGTTAGCAAATAGGGGTTTTCCTTGGTCAAACCCCAGTTTTGTAATCAAAACCTTAATGAAATAATGAAATAAAAGAGAATGATAAACAAATAACATGCAAATTCTATCAACTTACCAAACCCTTGTTGATGAAAATTTGAAGATATGTCAATGGATGCTCTTGAGTGCTTGATTTATGCTTGATTTAATGTTGCAAAGTGCTTGAATGTGATGTGTGATTGTAGAAGATTAAATGGTTGAATGAATAGGGGTTAAAATGGATGTAAAAACACTTATTTATACATTCTTTTGCCTTAGTAACCCGTTAATACCTTATCACAGGCTGACATCAAGTGATTTTGAATAAAAACCTGGAAGGAAATTTAAAATATTTTGAATTTGGAGCCAAGGGGGACTCATTTGTCACCCATGGCGAATGGGTTCCACCTAGGACCTGAAAATGGGTGTCAGGAATTAAGTCACATTTAATGTTATTTGTCAGGTTTACATTAAAAAATGCACTTAATTAAAGCTTATAAGGGCATAAAGGGGTCAAATAAAGCATAAGAAAGGTGTAAATAGTGAAGTTATGCCTAGAGAAGCATGAAATCTTGTTACAAGACCTTACAACACTTCAAAATAGGACTTGTTTAGTGATGAGAAGGTGATTTTTAGGTGAATTGTAATAAATAGAGTCTAGAAGAGTGTAGAATTTTTTTACAACACTTCACAACACCTTTACAAGATGTCAATATTTGAATTTTAGTACATAAATATGCATGTTCAAGCCATATTACAATATAAAATTAGAGCAAAATGGACCAAACATCATGAAACAAGACCTAAAAGGCCATGAAAATGACAAGGGGCCATTTTTCTATGGCACATGAGGAATTATTCAGAAAGTCATATTATTGGAGACAAGACAAAGGTGTGTTAATTAGAAGCAAAGCTCCTGTTGAAGTAAAGTTGTGCTTATTTTTTGAAATTGAGCCGAAGTCAGTAAGTGAAGCCTGTAAGGATGAACATTGGAAGGAAGCAATTAAAGAACAACTATTGTAGATTGAGAAGAATCAAACTTGGGAATTGGCTACAAGACCGACATACAAAAATATCATTGGATCAAAATGGGTATTCAGAAACAAGCTGAATGAGAACGAGAAAGCTGTTGTCAGAAACAAAGCAAGGCTTGTGTGTAAAGGCTACTCACAAGTGGAAGGTATAGATTTTCAGGAAAATTTTTCCCCAATAGCAAGAATGGAAGCTATAGGGATGTTCTTGGCATTAGCTACTTATAAATATTTTAAAGTCTATCAGATGGATGTCAAGTCAACATTTTTGAATGGTGAACTAGATGAAGAGGTCTACATGGATCAGAAGGATTTCACTTAACAGATCAATCGGATATGGTGTGCAGGTTGAAGAAAGCTTTGTATGGATTGAAGCAAGCTCCTATAGCCTAGTATGCAAGGCTAGATAAGTATTTGAATCAGCAAGGATTTAACAAAGGTACGACAAACAAAAATTTGTATTTCAAGAGTAAAAATGACAAAATCTTGATTGTAGTTGTATATGTTGATGACATTATCTTTGGAGGAAATGAAAATATGTGCAAGATATTTGTGGAAGAGATGTAGAAAGAGTTTGAAATGTTTATGTTTGGTGAGATGAATTTCTTTCTTGGGCTACAGATTAATCAAACAAAGAAAGGAATTTTCATTTCACAATCTATTATGTGAGAGAAATGTTGAGAAAATTTGGGATGGACGGTTCTAAACCTGTAAGTACTCCTATGGTGACTGGTTGCAAGTTGGGTAAAGATGGTGATTCACCTGAGACTGATCAAAGCAAGTATAGATCTATGATTGGTGGACTACTGTATTTGATTGCTACTAGATCAGATATTATGCATGTGGTTTGTCTTGTAGCTAGATTTCAAGAGAATCCGAAGGAAGCACATGTTACTGTAGTTAAAAAAATATTTAGATATTTGAAAGGTACTCTAGATTATGGATTATGATATCCTAAAGATACTGATTTTACACTTAGTGCTTATACAGATGTAGATTGGGCCAAAAATATAGATGATAGAAAGAGTAAAAGTGGTGGTGAATTTTTTCTTGGATGTAGATTGGTGGCATGGTTGAGTAAGAAGCAAGATTTAGTCTCTTTGTCTATTGCTAAAGCTGAGTATATTGCTGTTGCATCTTGTTGTACACAAGTTTTATGGATGAAACAGACATTGAAAGATATCACAGTGCTACATGATGATCCTATTTCTATCTTTTGTGATAACACAAGTGCAATTAACATTTCAAAGAATCCTGTGATGCACTCGAGAATGAAACATATATCTATCAGGTATCATTTATTAAGAGAGAAGGTCATGGAGAATGAAGTCAAGCTTGAGTATGTTTCGAAAAAGGATTAGATTGAAGATATATTTACAAAGGCTCTATTGGAGTAAAAATTCCTCTTCAGTATCCACCAACCTTCATTTTTCATCCACATTCCATCTACATCAAAGTACCCATTGCCTTTAGTTTTACATTGTATTTGACATGAAATGTGACAATTTGTGTGACAAGATCCATAAAAGAACATCAATATTTCCCCTTGTATATATCCATTCATTCTTCCAGATAGTCACTAATAAAACAATTTGTGGAACTAGAAAATTCCCCTTGGTCTTGATTTCATCTCCATCATGATCCCCACTACCCCTCAAAGTTTCACTATATTTGGCATAATATACAAAATTTTCCCTAATGCATATAGCTCTCAAGCCATACCATCATAAATAAAATAAAGTCTCCAAAGCAGTTTTTAAGTAATTCCCAATACAAGACATGTTGGAATGACAATGCCACATTGGGGGAACTCTCATCATAGTCTCCCCGATGAATCGATGGAGACAAACAATGGAACATACTATCGACAAGACAACCTTCTATCGGGTGGACTTATAGCATTTTCTCCCCGATAGAATGACAAAAATAACTATGGTGAAAACATCGGGGCAAGTATCACATATTGGCAGAACGTGAACACTATCTCCATAGCTCGAGCAAGACATATCAGAGACACTAAAGTGTATTGGGGAAAGATAACATTGTGTCCCACTGATGAGTCGATATAAGACATAACACAGATATTTTCACAAGTGTGTAGAAGTTAGCAGTACTGGGGAGACACAATTCTATTAGGATGATAGAAAATCTAGTTCCCCGACACAACGACAGAATAATGGAAAGAAAAGGAGTATCAGAATGAATAAGGACTATTGGCCAGACATAAACAGAGGTTTCCTTGATAAGCCAATGATATGTGAAAGGAAATATGGTTTTGTAAAAGATTAAATATGAACTAAGATTTGGTATCGGTGGAACTAAAATGTATCAGCGAGAAATTATCTGGCATCCCATCGATACCTCGTAAGAAAACTAAAGACACAAAGTTCATCAAGGGCAAAGGTGGATATCAACAAAAGTAAAATTATAGTCCCCGATGCAGTGATGATGATTATTTTTGACTGATGTGACAACCCAAGATATCATAGAGTATTCAAAATTAAATGATCCCTTGATGACACAAAAGAAAGCAAGTGTGCCATTAATGAGCTAGAGCTGAGTAGTGTATACCTCAAACTGATTTCATTTTGTCATCAAAAAATTTAAGAAGCTACAAAAAGGAGTGGAGCAGAAGAGCTTGAAGTATCCCATTATTGTACAATTGAAATTCAAGGAAGCAAGTGTGACACAAGTAAGTATATGAAACCCAACTGAAAAGTTTCTTTGAAGAATTGTAAAGACAAGTTAGGGTTTCTTAAACAATGGAAGGGAGTTCAAGGACACCAAAAGCCAAAAAAAAAGGACAGAAGTTAGGCTTTAAACTAGGATTTGATAGACCAATGTCTAGGGTTGTGATCGAGACCCAAGAGGAGTACATTGTTGAATCTTTCTATAGACAAGTTATGGTATAAACAAAAAGATTTAGGGGATGTATGGAAACCACAAAGAGGATATGAGCTATTCATGTATCATTATAGAAAATAGTATAGGTTCCAGCCTGTATGGAATCCATGGAAGATGAAATTGGGGAAGGTCATTGTGCCTAATGTGTTCATCAACGTAGAATTGGTCAAGGCATTAGCTAATAGATATGACCCCAAGCGTTGTGTAGTTTAGCTACATGATGGTTCTGAGCTTATTATCATTTCCAAAGACTTTATTTCCACTATCTTCAATTTAGATTGCAGCTTGAATGTGCCATTCACAGTGAAAGACCTCATAAAAGAATACCATCACATGGATACTAGCTATAAATGATGGAAGTTTCCCTTGCACAGGCCCCGAAAGGAAGGAAATCAACTTAAGAAATTCTCTCACAATGAACACCCTCCCTTTCATGAAGAGTTATTTGAGCAATATTTTCAATATACATATCACACTATAGGGAAAGTGTTGGGAGTGGAAGCCCCGACTGTCATGTCAAAAACCCCAATTGTCCTGGTAGCATATGTGTAGAGCCAAGATGCATGATCATTTGATTATGCTGGCTATTTAGCTATTAATTTAAACTAAGGATTGGAAAGGATTAAGAATAACAATGAATGTATCAATTTCAAACACTATTCTCTACTCATGCACTTACTGTTGTATGAAGGGAAAGCTAGAGGGTTTTGGGGAGAAGAATTGAGGATAAGATATGGACAAGGATGGAAAATTTAAACCAATCTAGATGTGGACATCAATATGGGACAACATATATGGGAGGTCCCATTATCTATACTTTAAGGAATATTTGGTCAAACCCTTACTAAAACTATTGGGTCATTCATGTGACTATAATTTGTCTCCTGAAGTATACAGGTTTCTTAGACCTAAGGAGAAAGATCCCAGAAAGAAGGTGAATAATAGTTGGGGGGATTGGTATACATATTCTAATTGTACTATGATTAGAGCATATGGTTTTGAAGCAACCCCACACTTGTTGCCAAAGATAGTTCCAAATAGAGTGGCCTATTTAGAAATTGTAAGAAAATTGGCCAAGTCAAATGCCAAGCACCTCAAGGAGTATAGTAAGCAGTCAATTATGCCAAGTACTCTATGCTTTGGAGATTTCACAATTGTTTATACTAAAGGATATGTGGAAATTGGCTCATTATAACTTACCATTGGGAGATGAAAGAAATAATTTTGATTCAAAAAACTTTATGAATAAAGAAAAATTGTCACAAGCATTGTCTGGGTATGAACATCAATTCTCTATGGATGATGTAGTAAGGAATTGTGATGAAACTGAAACATCACAAAGGATGGACAAATACAACAAGGTTATGTTAGACAAGGCTTGGAAGAGAGAAAATAACCCTTCATATGCAAAAGCATTCGATCATGTACATGATCCTTTAGAAAGGGTTGAACAATTAATCAAGCATGAGGATGAACTAACCAGAGGTGTGCCTCCTGTGGTCTTTGAGATAAATGTGGCAACTTGTTCTAGAATGCAAGCTTAAGATATGGAACCTCTTAGCTAAATACCCTCACAACCCACTCTAGAGGTTAGTTTCTTTATTGATACTACCATTAGTGAAGAAAGGGATGAAGAAGAAAATGAAGTTGAACAGATAAGTGCACCGATTGTTACACCATATGAGCCACTTAATGAACAAAGCATTGTCAAATTTGAAGCATCAAATGAACTCTCAGATGATGTGAGAGTAAGGGATGGACAAGAGTTTTTTTCTTCTGATAGTGACTTTGTAAAAAATTCAAAGTTCAAATCATTTTCTTATGAACAAAAGGGTAGAGCACTTAGAAAAAGAATGAAAGATATCACTCCTGAGCAAGAAGCAGCTGCCCTGGAAGAACTAAGAAAGTAAGTAGACCAGGAGTTAGAATCCATCACCCCTGAAAGAGGAAGAGAACTACTTCAAAAAGTTGGGGTCTTGCTCTTACCTGGATGGAACATTAGCTCTGCCATAATATTTGATAACCTTAGGAAAAGAGGAGATAAGACACTACACCTAACAAAAGAAGCGAGTGATAAAATATATTCAGGGTCAGGTTACAACCCAGATGAAAGCACATTGTTGATATGTGTATTATACCCTCAAGACAAGAGGCCTACCATTATCAACAATCCAACTCAAGTATTTGGGAATCTCATGGTGCATAGAGTTGGGGATACTAACCCCATTGAAACTGTAGAGTTGAACATAAATGTGGCAAAATTTAATAATGCTCAAGTTGAAAAGATGATAAGAGATAATGAAAAACTAAAGAAAGAAGTAGCCAATTACAAGGATAAAATATCCTCTTTTTCTTCATCAAAATTTTATTCTCCATGGATAGATTACAAAAAGAAAGTATTGGATGCAATGGAAGATGTTATATATTGGAAACGTTACCATGAGACAGTTCAGAAGAAGTGCAATGAGCTAGAGAAAAAGATCAAAACCATTAAGTTTGAGATGGTCTCTGAGATGATTAAGAAAAGGTTCGAGAAGGTAATGAACCAAGCTAATAAGTATTGGGAGCTCTTAAAAAAGGTGCACTCAATATTTCAAGAGAATAAGAAAATACAAGAGAAGGTGGAAGAAAAGAAGTAAGAATTGATAAAAAATGGAGTCATGAATGAATAGATCCTTTGCAGATATAATGAGTTAATCAAACGACATGAGGAATTTTGTGCCAAGATCAAGGCCGAGCTTGATGATTTCAACCAACCATTAGATATCCCATTTCTTGTGTTCTTTGATGATGATGGAAGACTTAAGAATTTGGAACATTGGAAAGATGAATTAGTTCAAATATTACCATAAGAACTGGAGATGGTCAATGATGAAGAGAGGGCACTAGATAACACTCACAGGAAACTCGAAGGGATAATGTACATGGAGTATAACATGATGGATTCCTTGTCGAATATTGATACTCACGTAAGTGAGGATTACATTCGACACTTGTGAGAGATGCAACTGTTCATCACTAAAATTGAAGAGGCCCTAAATGTGGAGAAATGAATTTCATGAGAGAATTGCAGGAAGATCGAGCACTTCACTATGGAGAGGAGAAATTTTCCAGATCTTGAGAGGTCATGGGTTCTCTATGATGAATAACAGAGTGAGTGTTTTATTTGTTGTAGTTTCTTAAGTCAATTTCTTTATGTTTAAAAATTACAATTAGTTAGAGTTATGAAAAGACATATATTTTTGTGAATGAGCCTGAAGCTTGTTGCTTCTTGTATAAAAAGGGAAACCAAGGCCCAGTTTTGATCATCACATCATTATCATCGCTAGTAGTAGTAGGTTACAATCATATAACATATTCCATCCATCCATCTCATATAAAAGACTTCTATTATTCATGCTTATTATTTGAAGCAATATAATAGAGAAGATTGCTTATAATTGGTGATCTATCTTCAGTGTTCAAATGTTGTGTTAATTGTCATGCTTATATGTTGTTGGGTGTTGCCACAATAGTGGTTTACAATTTTTGGGAGATCCTGATTTTTGCTGAAATCACATATTTTTAGAAAATATAATGATTTAAGCCTTGAAATGTTTCGTTTAAAGTATTCCAATTGAAGATGGTTTGATCAAACCACCTTATACCAAGCCCCCTTGGATAGAACCCCACTATTTTTAAACCATACCTATAACGAAGTCTCCTTTACACCTATCAAAATGCTGATAAAAAACCACTTTTGATTTACCTTTTGGGGGATCAAATGAATTCATTTAAAATTTATTTTTTTGTAAGTATGTAATCCCTATTATAATCTTCCAAAAAATTATAATTTTAATAAAATTTAATTTGATTATTATATTTATTTTTTATTTCTTGTGAATGAAGGTTTTTCACTGAAAATCAAGCTCTCTATTTTGCACATGTGGAAAAATAACAGATTATCAAAAAAAAAATTAAAAATATGAATGCACCAGATATTTGAGTCCTTCATCCAACAAAAAAAAAAAATAATTTTTGATACATACAAAAAAAGTTACGCATTATACGGTCGTGCTATGTTTGAATTGTAATTGGTTTGACTTCAAAAATTGATTAAAGAAAAAATATTAAATAAAAATCTATCTAACCAAGTGGAAGTACTAGATATCAAAGTTAAAAATCTAATTCAAAATAATTAGAATTTTATCCTTCATGGAAAAAAAATTATGCGTTATACGGTGAGCGTCACTTTTTAAAAATGTTGTTTTTTGAAAAAAAAAGTTTTTAAGGGAGATCAAAAAAGAAGTGCAATCTAATTCCAAAATTTTTGAAAAAAATATATTTAGAATCTACAGACAAAATTTCATGAAACTATAGTTTTCATTATCTTCAAATTCCTCACGGTTTAGCTGCTATAGGTGCCCGAAAGTAAAGATTTAGTTAAAAAAATTATTTCAATGTCCAGTTTGGCCAAAAATTGTAAACCACTATTATGGGATCACCCTGTTGTGTTGTCTCCAAAGTGGTTTCTTCAAGTTATTTAAATTTATAAAATTTATCAGGACACATTTTTTGTTGCTATGTGATTGTTTTGATTGGGTTCTGGTGAGAGAGAAATAAAAATCCTTTCAGTTAATTCATTTTAATTGGTTCCCCCAGGGATTAAGAATCCTTTTAAGGTAATTAATTTGATTAGTTTCCCTTAAACTAAGAATTAAAAATCCTTTCATAGCATCATGGTAATTTGAGGGAATAACACCGGGATCTTTAAAGAGGAGTATAGTAAGCGAAAAACCTACATGTTTGTACCAGGTGCAAACATTTAAAAGTTCCCAATAGTTAGAGTTAAGCTAAATAAAATATTTTCCTATCATACAAATATATCTCCATAATCATCATCCACCCATTAACTCCACTCACCCAATAGATTAGGCATTGGTCAGTTTTAGAACATTTTATATAAATTCAATTCACACTCTGGATTATTCAAACACTCTCAATAGGAATTAGTCATCAAGTCTTGCATCTACTTCACCCCCATTTGCCATTGTGAGTAGATTACCTAACTTAGAGATCATTCTCAAGCCTTCAAATCTACCTTATCACTTAGGTACACCCGCCTAGGTCTAGCAGAGGCTAAAGAGTAGGAGGTGATCAATCTTGTTTGCCTTGTTCATTGGCTAAAAATATATTAAGAGACTGGCACCCTCTTCTGGTCTAAAAACCTACATTTTTGAGACCTAACAAGCTCTTCCTAAAGATACTTTTGAGTATCTCCGGTTTAAGCTAGGGGTTATTGCCCCTCCTTTTATAAACTAAGATGCATTTGGAGAGGCATTAGTCTAGTAGATTCATGATTCCATCTTTTTGGACTGATGTTTTTGGTGGTTACCCCTCAGGGGGAGCATGCAATTTTTTTAAAAAAAGCGTTGTCATGTCAAAGGAAGTTTCAATGGACATATCTTTTTCCTTTTCCATTGATGTCAAAAGGGGAGAGAGAATGCATGTGAAAAATAAAGAAAGAGAGAGAAATCATGTGAAAAAGAAAGAAAAAGAGAGAGAGAGAGCTTGTGAAAAGGAAAAGGAAGTTTTTTCAGAAATGGTATGGTGTCTTTGATGGTTTTTCACATCATGTGTTTCCATCAATGAAAAAGGGGGAGATTGTTGCAAGAATGGAAGGAGGAATGAAGTGTTTTCATTGATGTCAACCGGTCAGCTAGTTATCTACTAGTTGTTGTTGATTGCATATGTTGAGGATATTGAGAAAATTGTATGGAAAGAAGGTTGTAGGTATTTAGCTGTTGAGGATGTTGTTCTGGTACTTTTGAACTATGTTTCTTTATGTTCTGATCGAGTTCCAGGAGAATTTTTATTTGTCCAAATTTCTCTTTGTTGAAGTCTTATGGGTTGTGGTTCTAGAATTGTGTTGCCTTGGTTCTATTGAAGATGGTTTAAGCATTTGGAAGCATCGAGCTTAATTGATCTATGTGTTTTACACTGGTTTGGCCGACCGTGTGTCAAGCAATATTTTTGAAGTTGATGAAGCGTATTGGATCTATTATGGGTTCTAGTGAAGTGTGTGTTTGGGTTGCCCTCATTCTAATTCCACCCTAGGATGTTTGGTGTCGAAATAATTTGAATTTGAAGTTGGATGGCCGACTTTATATCTTTTCAAGGTTGGAGATAGTATAAATACAAAATGTGCTAGCGATTAAAATTGTACATACGTGGTGTAGCCACGGTAGGAGGGTCCTCAAAGAGAAAAGTCTGAACCGTTCAACAAGAGTCATACAATAGAAGCAACACAAAAATTGGAGGCAAATATAGATTCAAACATTCTTATTAATAGAAATTTTGATTACAATTAGCCGACAACATTCGGGCTTACAAATTTGGCTCACAGGCCTTATACAACATGCTGAAATACAATATTCGTATTTGCTCCTGAACACGAGCAAAAATATTACACATACATTCTATATTGATATACTTAATCCACTTATCCTATTCTAATGATCTATTACAAGCTTTTTATCATATCCACAGATCTAGAATCTTCCACGTCGGCCAAAGATCATTACAATCTCTAATGAAAGAAAATGTAACATGCACATGAAATAGGTCGGCCTCAAATTTGAATTTCTCCTCAACAGGTGCATAGGATGAAGTGTGGACCTATAATTAAGGTCATGGACACTCCACGAAACAATTCGAATCACACCGTCAAGATCCACAAGTTACGGGAAAGATCCACAAGTGATCAAGCTAGACGTTAGGCTTGAAAATTATTCAGGTGCCGGTTCAAGAAACTACCACTAAATCCAGAAGCGATAACTTGCCAGAAAAAGATCCAATCGCGCTCAAATCTTGGAATAAGGAAAATGAATATGTCCACAATGAAAACATAGATCCATAAGGTCTGGTGAGAAACTATGATGAATCCACCAACTTGAACTAAACAGGAACTGGACAAGAACAAAATTGAAAGATTTTTTTTTTTTTTGGTTGATGCAAGATTGCTAAGAACCAAGTATACTCTTGCATTAGACATTTAGGGTTATTTGAAAATTGAGTCCCTCACTTTATTGGGGCTAAAGGGAAACCAATATAGTCTACCTCAACTTGAGAAATCCAAGAAGAATCCTCCACTAGTCTGCCTTTCCACTTCACAAGATATTCTTTGTATTGTCTTCCACGAGTTTTCCTCTCATCTATGATATCCAAAATCTTTTCAATCTAATCTGATTGTTATTTAGGAAATTGATTCTCCAATTTTTCTTTACTACCTTCATTGAATTCTGCTTCATGGTACTGATGTAGATTTGTAATGTTGAATATAGGTGATATACCCATGTCATTCGGTAACTCCACTTCGTATGCATTTCCTAAATCAATTTTCTTCAAAATATTACAGGGTCCAAACTTCCTCATCTTGAGCTTATTGTATTTTCCAACTGGAAATATTTCCTTCCTCAAGTACACCATCACTTCATCTCCAACTTTGAACTCCTTATGCCTCCTCTTTTCATCTGCTTTCTCCTTATACTTTTGGTTCATATCTTCCAATTGCTCCTTCACTTGAGTATACACTTTCTTCCTATGTTCTTCAAATTCCTCTGCTTCTGCACTCCTTTTATCTTCCATAGTGATGTCTCTCAACTTTGATATACCTCTAGGAACTCTAGTAATGATCTCAAAAGGCATTTTTCTGGTACTCCTATTCACTAAATTATTGTAAGCAAACTCTGCTTGTGCAAGAACTAAATCCCAACTTCTGATCTTCTCTCCAACCAAGCATCTCAGCAAATTTCCCAAACTCATGTTTACTACCTCTATCCGTCCATCAGTCTGTGGGTGAAAAGTAGAACTAAACTTCAAATCTATCTTTAAATTCTTCCAAAGTTTCCTACAAAAGTAACCAACAAAATTTGTATCTCTATCTGAAATAATACTTCTAGGTAATCCATGCAATCTAACGACTTCCTTGAAAAACAAGCTTGCTACATGTACTCCATCTGTTGTCTTCTTACAAGGTATGAAATGTGCCATTTTAGAAAATCTATCCACCACCAAAAATATAGTATCATTACCTCTTTTTGTCTTTGACAAACCAAGTATGAAATCCATACTGATATCCTCCCAAGGCCTCTCTAGAACTGTCAAAGGTTTATACAATCCAACATTCTGACTACTCCCTTTTGCAACTTGACAAACTCTACAACTCTGCAAAAATTTCCTAACATGCTTATGAATCTGTGGCCAAAAGTAGTTCTCACTTACCAATGCTACTATCTTATCAATTCCAAAGTGTCCTGACAATCCTCCACTATGCTTTTCTTTCACCATGTTATCCCTCATTGAATTCTGCTATATACACAACTGATTTCCTCTGAAGAACTTATCCTCCTTAATGAAATAATCCAGCTACTAACTTCTATCCTCCAAAACTAGTCCTTTACAAGCTTTCCTAGGTTCTGCAAAATCTGGGTCTTCCTCATTCGAGTTCTTCAATTCATCAAAGCCTAATACCTCCACTCTCATCTCTGTTAGTAAATTCCTTCTCCTACTCAAGGAATCAAGAACTCTATTTGAATTTCCACTCCTATGCTTCAAAACAAAAGTATAAATCTACAAGAATTCTACCCATCTCATGTGTCTCTGATTCAACTTACCTTGACTGTTCAATATTTCAAATCCTGATGATTCGTATACAACACAAACTCCTTAGGCAACAAGTAATGTATCCACTTCTTCAAGGCTTGAACTATGGCATAAAACTCCTAATCATACACTGAATATATTCTCCTAGCATCATTCAATTTCTCACTAAAATAAACTATTGGTCTCCCTTCTCGACTGAGTACTGCTCCAATTGCATTTCCACTTGCATCACAATCTACCTAAAATACCTTATTAAAGTTTGGTAAAGCCAACACAAGCTGCTCAGTGACCTTCTATTTCAACAACTCAAAACTTCGATCTGCTGTAGATGTCCACCTAAAATCCTTCTTATCTCCTCTCATTGTTTCTATCATAGGACTACAAATAGAACTGAAATTCATAATGAACTTCTGGTAGAAACTAGCCAATCCATGAAATGATCTTACCTCTCCAATGATTTCTGGTGTAGGCCACTCAACAATTGATCTTAACTTCTCAGGATCCATCTTCAATCCATCCACAAATATCACAAATCCTAGATATACCAATTCTTCCTTCATGAAACTACACTTCTTAATGTTTATCAGCAACTACTCTTCTCTCAACCTATGCAAAACTTGTCTTATATGCAACAAATGTTCTTCTCTAGTCTTACTGAAAAATCAATATGTCATCCAAATAAACAACCACAAACTTACCCAAGAATTTCTTCAATACCTCATTCATCAGCCTCATGAAAGTACTCGGTGCATTTGTTAGTCCAAAAGGAATAACTAACCACTCATACAATCCTTCATTTGTCTTGAATGTTGTCTTCCACTCATACCCTTCTCTGATTCTGATTTGATGATATCCACTCTTCAAATCTATCTTTGTAAAGTATTTAGCTCCAGTTAAACAATCCATAATTTCATCCATCTGGGGAAAAGGAAATCTATAATTCACTATGATTTTTTTAATGGCTCTAGAGTCTGTACACATCCTCCATTCTCCATCCTTCTTAGGTGCTAACACAATAGGTACTGCACAAGGACTTAATATTTCTATGATCAAACCCTTCCTCAACAACTCTTGCACTTGTCTATTCAACTCTTCATTCTCTACAAGTGTCATCCGATGTGCTACTTTATTAGGAAAAGTAGCTCCAAGAATCAAATCCATGCAAGAATAATACTCCTCACAGGTGGCAATCCATTAGGTACATTATCTGAAATGATCTCCTCATACTCTATCAACAACTCTCTTATTTCCTCCGGTTCTTCTTCTACATGCTTCAAGTCTTCAGCTTTCTTAGGAACCAAGGAATAACACATGTTCTTCTGTCTCAATCCACCCAGAAATCTCCTTCCATCAATCAAACAAATTCTAGCACTCATACAAACCTAAACTCTAGGAACATCCTCTAATGGCAACAAAGTCTGCTTCATCCCATTAGCAACAATGGTATATGTATTCTTCTTTCCATCATGAATAACTTGTCTATCATACTGCCAAGGCCTTCCCAACAAAACATGGCATACATCCATAGGTATGATATCACACAAAACTTCATCATGGTAATTTCCTATCTTCAATCTCACCAAACATTGTTCACTTACCAGTATATTATGCTCATCTTGAATCCATGCTATCTGATAGTGTTTCAGGTGTTTCAATCTTTCCAACTTCAATTTGGTCACCATTTCTTTTGAAACTAGGTTCTCTAAGCTTCCACTGTCAACAATCACTTTGCAACGTTTACCAGCTACCTTGCATCTGGTCTGAAACAAATTCTTTCTCTGCAACGGTTCTTGCTCCAAAAAACTTTGACACAATACTCTTATATTCACCAACACCTCTCCATCTTCCAGTTTATTAGATGATCTGGCATGATCCTCCTCAGCAAAAGCTATTCTTCTATTGTTTTCTGTCTTTCTACTTGTCTCTCCTTGATTGCATTCAAATTCTCTATGTCCTTCTCCACCACACTTAAAACAAATTCCCTCGAATACTCTTTTCTCCTTATAATCTTTTCTATAACCTTCATTCCAGTAACCACCACATCCTCCTCTTCGGTAAGAGTTTCCATCATCTCTACGGTATGAATTATCATTCTTACTGACTTCGTTATCTTTATTTTGATCTGCAAAAGTTCCTCTTCCTCCTCCAGTAAAAATTCTTCCTCTCTGAAATCTTCCACCTCTTCCTCTCTATCTATGGTCATGTCTATTATTCAACTTTTCTTTTTCTTTTAGGGCACATTGGTATGCCTCTTCCACACTCGACAACTTGATCAAACAAATCTCATCCTGTATAGATGGTTTCAAGACATTCACATATCTAGCTACTTGCTCGACCTCATCCTCCACATGTCTAGATTTGATATTCAACCTATAGAACTCCTCAGTGTACTCTATAACACTTGATTCCTTTTGCTTCAGATTCTGTAACTTCCTGAACAAATTGATCTGATAGTCTGTAGGCATAAATTTTGTTTTCAACTTATTCACCATCCGATCCCATGATTTTAGCTTCTCCTTTCCTCTTCTTTGCCTATCTGTCTGCAAATGTTCCAACTAAAGGGATGCATGTCCTTTCATATTTGTACAATAAAATTTCACCTTCTTATCTTTAGTGGTACCTTCAAAATCAAAATACTTCTCCATCTATGTTATCCAATTAAGCAATTCATCTGAATCCAACTTACCTTTATAATCTGGTGGATTGAAATGTGGTTTGGTATTTGCTCTAGTTAGGGCTCTTATGAACCTATGTTGCCCCTGATCCAAGCCAGGTTGATATTCTCTTCCCCTTTCTTCCTGTACTTCTACCTCTCCATCACTCACATCATCAACTGGTTGACCTCTCCTCTGGGCCATTTGAACTGCATCTAATCTGGTAGCAATTCCTCTCAACATATCCATCATAGCTGGGTTTGCATTTCCATGTGCTCCATTTCCTCTACCATTTCTTCTTCCTGCAATATTTACACAAGTCCTCTATAGATGTAGGTTGGATCCTCAATCTTCCACCTCACAAAAAATATTCAACAAGACTCTACAAACTCAGGCGATCTCTCACGGATTGAATCTCTCTCTGATACCAATCTGGCACAACCACGGTAGGAGGGCCCTCAAAGAGAATAGTTCAAACCATGCAACAAGAGTCACACAATAGAAGCAACATGGAAATTGGAGGAAAATGTAGATTCAAACATTCTTATTAACATAAATTTTGATTACAATCGGCCGACAACATCCGGTCTTACAAATTTGTCTCACAAGCTTGATACAACATGCTCAAATACAATATTCCTATTTTCTCCTTAACACGAGTGAAAATCTTACACATCCATTCTATATTGATCTACTTAATCCAATTCTCCTATTCTAGTGATCTATTACAAGATTTATATCATATCCATAGATCTAGAATCTTCCGTGTCAGCCAAAGATCATTACAATCTCTAATGAAAGAAAATGTAACGTGCGCATGAAATAGGTCAGCCTCAAATTTGAATTTATCCTCAACAGGTGCATAAGATGAAGTGTGGACCTATAATTAAGGTCATGGAAACTCCATGGAACAATTTGAATCACACTATCAAGATCCACAAGCGATCAAGCTAGCTGTTAGGCTTGAAAATTATTCAGGTGTCGGTTCAAGAAATTTCCACTAAATCCAGAAGTGATAACTTTTCGGAAAAAGATCCAATCACGCTCAAATATTATAATAAGGAAAATGAACATGTCCACAATGAAAAAATAGATCCACAAGGTCTGGTGAGCAACTATGATGAATCCACCAACTTGAACTAAACAAGAACTAGACAAGAACAAAACTGAAAGAATTTTTTTTTTGTTTGATGCAAGATTGCCAAGAACCAAGGATGCTCCTGCATCAATAAGAAAAGAAGGAAGATAAGTGAAAGAGAAGACACAACTTTGATGCTATTCTTAAAGTGTTTGAGTTAGGTGTGTGGTTTTTCAATGCGAAGCTTAACGTCGAGTTTCTAGATGTAGTGAGCAAAAGGAAAACTCTATCATTCATGAAAGTTGATTAGTGATTGCGGTGGAATCTTTGATGCATTGGGATTGTTGTCTCTATGTAACAAGTCTTCTCTGTATCTCTATGGTAGTGAGCCCTCCAGGTTGTAGCCTTGTGGACATTGAGTCCTTATTTCAAGCAGTGAGCCTTTTTGTAATCAATTTTGATATTCTCTATAGTGTGAGTTAATCCTCACTGTGGTTTTTCCCTCATTGGGTTTTCAATGTAAATCTGGTGTTATTGTGTTTGTGCTTTTGTGATGTAGGAGCATCCAGGGTGTAAGAGAAATCTTGCATCACCCAAAAAAAATATTGTTTCTTTTCAATAAGGGCCAAATTTGGAAGGGCTACTATTTTAGTAAGTTTGCATTTATGCACAATTGGATACAAAATATTACAAAGACCTCTAGAATGGTAAATTGAAGTCAATGGCGAAGAAATCACTTTAACACCATTTTTCATTTGACTGATATTAAAATTTTAATTTTTGAAAATCCTAGTAAAAAATCTTCGGAGTCAATTTTGAGGCACTTAGAGGCTCCGGATGGGCCTAAAAATTGGTTGTTATGACCCCATGAAGTTGTAATACCAAAATTAATAAAATTTCAAAATATCTTCTTGAGGAAGTCACACTTTCCATAAGATTCTTGGGTGGTTACACTTTTTAGAAGATTCTAGAGTGGTTACACTTTCTAGAAGATTCTAGGGTGGTTACACCTTCAAAATAAAGGATGTAAAGGGGGACTAAGGAGAGGAGGCCAGAGCAGAGTAGATGGTGGCTCCGATTTGCAGATTTGCATATTTATGTAATTAGAAAGCCCATGTGATGGAAAATATAATGTTGTAATTTCATTTTCATTTCAGTGATAATAGAAAATATTTGCTTTCCTTCTTGCATTTTGTTTGTGACATTATTTATTGTTTTTGTGAGTTTTAGATTGTAAGGGGGAGTACCCTTCATCAATTTTCATTTGATGGTTAATCACTTAATCATTTTATGTGTTAGTTTCAGTAATTGAATTTAAGGTTGTAATCTGTGACAACTGATTCACCCCCCTCTCAGTTGTCCCATCCAACACACTAGACACAACGTGTTTCATTAATTCATATTTCTTTTTAATTTTTATAAAAATACCTATGTTTTCATTAATTTTTACATCTTTAACATTTTGATTAATTGCATTATGATTTGACATTGAAATCCTATATTTCTTCTATAAATTTTTTTTATATAATCTATTTTCATTGGTTCTAATTTGTCTCTAAGAAATTTATTATCCAAGACATTTATTTCAATTAAAAAATATTTTATTTTCATTCTTACAAGGGATTTCATTTTTGGTTTTTGTTGCCATGCTCTAAGTAGTAAAAATGAGTGCATCATTGCTATATCTAGCTTAATGCAAGTAACTAATATAAATATTAATAAAATGTGGATTTGAAGACATACTTGGATTTATTTTTATAATCACATTTTCCATATTGTTGAACTCCTCCACATTCACTATTTCCACATTTGCATAATCTACATTAATTCTATTCATGTTGGTATCTTGAATATTCTTCATTTCAATATTTTTCAAACTAGATGCTTAAATATTCTTCATTTCTTGAATCTTTGATATTCTATCTCTTTTTCATTTTGCCTCATTCTCTCTATGTGCTTCAATTTCCTTAGGTGTCATGAGCTTCCATTTTTTGATCTCATAAGTATTAAACCCTATTGAAAAAATAATAAATGATATTTAATCTATTTTAAAATTGATACCTCCTTGAAATTTTTTAAATACACATAGATGTAGATCTTTTTTTTAATATATTGTGAATTACAAGTAGATGTGAATGCTTTACCAATTTTCTTTTAATTGATTCCTATGGAAAATAGCTCATGTACTTGATTCTACTTGAAAATGCTTCCTATGATTAAATTTGTTTAAAAATTGAGTAAAATATGGGTTGTCAACAACTTGTAAAAGACACTTGTTAAAAAATGCAGAAATTGTCACTGTCGAACCATACATATATACATAGAAATTTGGAAAGTATAGTGATAGTAAATTTTACTAAAAATAAATAAATAATGGATATACATGATTACCCATTCTATTTTGATAATGAGTATTCACTTTAAATGGGTACTCATTTGTTTTCGAAATGCACACCCTTCCATTTTAGAATGGGTACCCGTTTCAAAGTGGCCGTGCATTCTGAAAAGTTTGAAATTCACAACTTGTGTTTCTAATTTGGTTTTAGGCTTGGTAAATGAATGGAAACCTAACCCTTAGCCTTGGACTTGAAAGTACAAGGCCATGTTAACAAAAATAGAAAAAAATAGTTTAGCAATATGGTTGATGACCTTTTTTCAATTTTTTTGGTGAGATTAAAACCCACTATAGATGACGATGTCTAGAGTTCTAAAATATGTAATTTTTATGATTGTATATTTTTTCTATTTATTAATTAATTTATGAGGAAAGAGGTTCATAAACTTGAAATGTCAAGTGTTAGGATTTATTAATAATTATTTTTTACTTTTAAAAATAAATTATATGTGACTAATCTAGACATCATTCTTTACATAATGATAAAAAAATATGATTACTTTAGCTCAAATTGTGTTGGTTGTACACAAGGGGTTTTCAAAAATTGAAATTATGAGCAATAAAAATTTAATTAGTTTTTTTGGAAAAATTATTAAAAATAATATCTTGACCAAACTTCACCATAATACACATATTTTCCAAAAAAGAATTAAAAAAATAATTTTATTTAGGTCAAGTTATGCTGGTCCCATACATGCACATTTTTGACTCAAAATATGACTTTAAAATATGGTTTTTGTACATCCTATAAAATAACTTTGATCATTTGGGTATTAGAATAAAAGCTACATATTTAGAAACTATACATAAAATTCTACATTTCATTTGTTAATATTTTATGTGTGGGTGCTTCAAATTTTTACTCCAAGTATGAAAAACAATGATTTTTTAGGAAAAACACTTCCACTTTTTGATCAGAAAGTGGACCCATTATCTTGCACTTACCCCCTTCGATAGCTAAACTTTCCTACCAACTTGATATTATAGTTATCATGTGTTTATGAGTGACAAGAGAGAAGATGTGATAAAGACTATAGTTGAGCATCTTTATGAAGCTCTTTCTGCAACATTATTGAACATATATAAACATAATGATAATTTGTAATAAGGGGAGATATTTGGTTCAACTTGGAAAGAGTAATTAAAATTAGTGTACTAAGAATCCCCATATATATCAATACTCTACTAGAACCTTAGATAAATTGTTTTATATTTAAATCTTGAATTACATGGAAAATGATAAAAAATGTATAAATTTTTTTATAATTAAATCCCTAACCCTTTATTATAACTAAAATTTGTCTTGTTTGAAACATGGTACCATAGTTGTTATCAACATGAATGTACCTTAGGGGTGTGTTGGAACTAAAATCAATGAAAAAATGCTTAAATTGGATTATAATTTTCTCTTGTACATGATGGTGTACATCCACTCCAAGTTTTTGGGAATGAATCTACACCTTACACTATTCAAAAATTTGAGCTCCTTTAGTGAAAGCTAGGTGATAGTTTAGAGTTCTATGTCACACTTTCAGCTAGTAAAGTAGATTTAGTCAAAACCTTTTGACCTAAATATATTTTAGATGAAAAGGTTTTGGTTGAAATTGTAGAAACTAAATTATTGTATTCTATTGAGGGATATTTAATTTTTGATGTCACTCGGCTGGTAGAGATGCGTGCGAGCTAGGGTGTATGTGCCCTAGCTCAGCCTTTTGCTGGTCGTGGCATTTGTAACTATGTGCGGGGGGGTCTTCAAGGTTTCCAGGGTTGTGACCAAGGGTGGATTTAATTATTTTTGATGATTTCTGCTCCTTTTTTTTGTGTTCTCTTTGTTGTTTGCTAAGAGGTGGTTTTTCACCATGAAGGGTGATGTTGGGGTTTTAGGTGGAGTGCCTCGGAGGGGCTGTACATGTGTTAGAAAAGGGAAGTTTCATAAATTTGGTTGTTGATTTTTCCTCTATTGCTTTGATTAGGGTTTTTTCATTTTTTTCGTTGTGGTTGGGGCTGTGATTAGAGTGCACTCAGATCGAGTCTTGAATGGTGGTGCATGTGGCTTGTGATAAGGTAGATCATGCCTCCCTTGTTTCTAGTGATGGTCCAAGGTTTTCAAACTTGACTTTACCTGGTATGAGCTCGACAAGAAATGGATCTTTCAGGTTGTAGAAGGTAAATGGTTGTTTAGAGAAATCCCAAGAACGACCAATTTTAGTGATCCAACCAAAATTGGTGGTCGATGATGTGGAATACTATATAAATCATGTGCTTATTTATAAGTTCATGGGGATGATGGTTTCACTTCCTTTTCTAGATACCTGGGTTTGCAAGACATGGAACCTAAAAGAGGACTTTGATAGTATGTTAGCAGCTAATAAATTTTTTATGGTAGACTTTTCTTGTGTTGTTGATCTGAATAGGGCCTTTGAAGGTGGGCCTTATTTTTATAATCAAGTTGGGATCTTTATAAAACCATGGCATGTTGGTTTTAACTTGACGAAGGAGCTTCCTTCTAGAGTCCCAGTTTGGGTTCATCTTCCTTGTCTACCTCTAGAGTGGTGGAGAACTGATATATTGTAGATGATTACCCTATTGCTGAGAAAGCCTATTGGTCTATCTCAACAAACATTGAATAACAGGGTTCTTTCTTTTTCTTAGGTGTGTGTAGAAATTGATTTGAATAATCTACTATTGGATTCTATAGATATGACTATTGGTTCATCATCTTGGACCCAGTAGCTAGATTATGAGGCAGTACCTTTTAGATGTCAATTGTGTCATGAATATGGTCATGCTCAATGAAACTGTCCCCAGGCTATCCATTATTTTAGTTTGTGTAATGCTCCTTCTCTCTCTACCCCAAAGATGGACAAGGGTGAGGCTCCCATGTAGGGGGAAGTAGTTGATAAGGAGGGTTTTTTTCTAGTTAAGCCTTGTAATAGAGGTAGGGGTCAGAGGAGAACCCATAAAGATAGACAAGAGGAGGAAACCTTTAACAAGTTTGATGCTTTAGAGGATCTAGTTTAGGAGGAAGGGATTCATTTGAACTTGTAGGTGAAAAAATTCTCTTTAGTAGAGAACATTCCTAGTGTCCAACCTATTATGTATTCTATTCCAATGCAGTTCAGAGAGCAAGAGGTTCAAATGGACACAAATCTCCCACCCCCTGCTTCTATTCAGGGTGAGTCTGGTTCGGTGCTAGAGGCTACAAGTGGTCCTACTATTAATGGTTTTAGTCTCCCTGGTGAGAGGAGTGTTTCTGACCTAGGTAAAAATAAGTCTTCTTCTCCTGCTTTGGGCTTGCAACAAAAGACCCCCAAAAAAGGGGCTCTTGAAAAATATCTTAAGGTTAGAAAAAAGAAGGATCAAGAAAAGGTTAAGTTAATTGGTGAGACATTGGTGGAATTTGGATCAATAAAGACTATTGATGTGCAATTCTCCCAACCTCAATGATGATTGTGCTCTCTTGGAATGTGAGGGGTATGATTAACATCCTTATACAAAAGGCTATTCAGGATTTGGTTCATGTGCATTCTCTAGATTTTGTTTTCCTTTAGGAAACTAAGTTATCTATTGAAAGTATGTTGAACGTGGCTTTGAATATTTGGAATAGAGTTCAGTGTTAGTGTGTGAGAGTGCAATGTAGCTTTGGCAGGGTGGCCTATTTATGGGATCAACACAAAGTTAGTCTAATTTGGTGGCTCTCCTGTAGGTATTCTATTTATTTTCTTGCTTCCAATTTGGGGTTAGGTGAGAGAATTCTTCTCTCCAACATTTATGCTCCTATTGAATTTTAGGGAAAGGCTCATCTATGTGCTCATGTAAGATATGTGCACTCTTTGGATCCTCTTCTCCCTTGGATTCTGGTGGGAGACTTCAATGTTGTCTCGTCATTGAAGGAGAAGAGGGGTGGTAGTGCTTTCCTAGATCCTTCTTTAGATCTCCTACGAGATAATGTGGCTCTTTTGAACCTAGTTGATATCATGCTCACCAATGGGGTTTTCACTTGGAATAATAGAAGTGGGGAAGCAACTATTTATGAAAGATTGAATAGATTTTTAGTGTCTAGATTTTGGGTTGGTGATAGGTGGTCAACTAGCTCTAAGATTTTGGATTAGTGTGGGTTTGATCATTGGCCGATAAAGCTCGCTACAAACCTGTCTCAACATTTTAAAAAGTAGTTGTTTAGATTTAAGCTCATGTGGTTTAGAGATGTGTCTCTTCATGATCTGGTTCCTGGATGGTGGCATCTTGGGAAGCCAACCCATGGTACTGCAATGTACTTCTCCAAGAGGCTCCAATATGTTAAATATATGTTAAAGTTCTAGAATATGCACCATTGTGGTAATTTATTTTATGCTAAGTTAAATGCCCAAGCTCACTTGGATGCTATTACTTGGAGGATTCGTGACCAGGGCCTAACTGAAGAGAATGGAAAGCTAGAAGCCAATGCGGTAAAGGATGTTGAGGAACATGAATTGAAGGAGGAAATTTTCTAGAAGAAAAAGTCTTGGATTGAATAGCTCTAGGTGAGAGATTGGAACACATGCATTTTTCATAATTATGTTAAGGATAGAAGGAATGGTAATATCATCTCTTCCCTTTTTTCTTTAGATGGGGAGCTCCTCTCTTCCTATGTTGTGATTTCAAAAGAATCTAACCACTTCTTTTCTACTTTGTTCCCTAAGGATTCCCCTCCTATAGATGAGGATGAAGTTGTGATCTTGGCAAGTATACATCCCCTGGTTATGAATGAAATGAATGAATCTCTGCTCAAACTAATTTCCTTGTAGGAGCTTGAGGATATAGTGTTTGGCATAACCATGGTAGGAGAGTCCTCAAAGAGAACAATCTAGACCATGCAACAAGAGTAACACAATGAAAGAAACACAAAATATGGAGGAAAATGTAGGTGCAAATATTCTCATTAAAAATATTTCAATTACATTCAGCCGACAACATCCGAACTTATAGATTCAGCTCACAGGCTGATAAAACATGCTAAAAAATACAACATTCCAATATGCGAGAAAAATATTATAGATCCAGTTTATCTTAACCTACTTAATCGACTATTGCCCTTCTAATGATCTATTATAAGCTTTATATCATATCCATAATTTTGGAATCATCCACGTCAACCAAAGTTCGTCACATTATCCAAGGAAAGAAAATGTAACATGCGCATGAATGGGTCAGCCTCAAATTTGAATTAATCTTCAACAATTGCATAAGATGAAGTGTGGACCTATAATGAAGGTCAGGGACACTCCACAAAATAATTAAAATCACACCATTTAGATCTGCAAGTCACATGAATGATCCACAATGATCTAATTGGCCAAAAAGTTTAAAATTATTCTAGTGCCAGTTCAAGAAACTACCATGAAATCCAGAAGCGATAACTTGCCGGAAGAAGATTCAATCGCGCTTAAATCTTGGAACAAGGAAAATGAACATGTTGACGATGTACACAAAGATCCATAGGGTCTAGCGAGCAAAGATGAAAAATCCACCAACATGAACTGAGCAAGAACAAAACAAGAACAAAAAATGGAAAGAAACTATTTTTGGTTGATGCAAGATTGCCAAGAACCAAGGATGCTCTTGCATCAAACATACGAGGTTATTGAAAAGTGATTCTATCACTTTGTTGGGGCTAAAGGTAAACCAAGATGGTCTACCTCAACCTAAGAAATCCAAGAAGAATCCTCCAATGGTTTACCTTTCCACTTCACAAGATATTCCTTGTACTGTCCTCCACGAATCTTCCTCCCATCTCTAACATCCAAAATCTCTTCAATCTCATCAGACTGCTATTTAGGAAACTAATTGTTCAATTTTGCTTCACTATCTTCACTGAATTCTGCTTCATGATATTGATGTAGATCTACAATGTTGAATATAGGTGATATATCCATACCTTCAGGCAACTCCACTTCATATGCATTTCCTGAATCAAATTTCTTCAAGATCTTACAAGGTCCAAAGTTCCTCATCTTCAGCTTGTTGTATGTGCCAACTAGAAATCTTTCCTTCCTCAAATATACCATCACTTCATGTCCAACTTTATACTCCTTATGTCTCCTCTTTTCATCTGCTTTCTCCTTATACTCCCAGTTCATGTCTTCCAATTGCTGTTTCACTTGAGTATGCACTTTCTTCATGTGTTCTGCAAATTCTTCTACTTCTGCACTCCTCTTATCTTCCATACTGATGTCTCTCAACTTTGATATACCTCTAGGATGAACTCCTGTAACAATCTCAAAAGGTGTCTTTCTTGTACTCCTATTTACTGAATTATTGTAAGCAAAATTTTCTTGTGCAAGGACTAAATCCCAACTTCCAATCTTCTCTCCAATAAAACATCTCAGCAAATTCCCTAAACTCCTATTTACTACCTCTATCTCTCCAACACTATGTGGGTAAAAAGTAGAACTGAACTTCAAATCTATCTTCAACTCCTTCGAAAGTGTCCTCCAAAAAGTAACCAACAAATTTTGTATCCCTGTCTGAAACAATACTCCTAGGTAATCCATGCAATCTGACTACTTCTTTGAAAAAAAAATCTGCTACATGTACTGCATCTGTTGTCTTCTTACAAGGTATGAAATGTGCCATTTTAGAAAATATATCTACCACCACAAATACATAATCATTCCGTCTTTGTGTCTTCAAAAAACCAAGTATAAAATCCATATTGATATCCTCCCAAGGTCTCTCTGAAACTGTCAAAGGCTTATACAATCCAACATTCTGACTACTCCCCTTCGCAACTTGAAAAAATCTGCAACTTTGCACAAATTTCCTAACATCCTTATGAATATGAGGCCAAAAATAATTCTCACTTACTAATGCCACTATCTTATCAACTCCAAAGTGTCCGAACAATCTTCCATTATGCTTTTCTTTCACCAAGTTATCCCTCATCTAAGTCAAGGGTATACACAACTAATTACCTCTGAACAACATATCCTCTTGAATGAAATAATCCAGCTACTGACTTCTATCCTCTAAAATTGGTTCTTTACAAGCTCTCCAAGACTTTGCAAAATCCGGGTCTTCATTATAGAAGTTCTTTAACTCATTAAAGCCTAATACCTCCACTCTCATCTTTTTCAGTAAATTCCTTCTCCTACTCAAAGCATCATCAACTCTATTTGACTTTCCACTCCTATGCTTAAAAAGAAGAAGTAGGCAACAAGTAATGTATCCACTTCTTCAAGGCTTGAACTATAATATAGAACTCCTGGTCATACACTAAATATCTTCTCCTAGCATCATTCAATTTCTCACTGAAATAAGCTACTGGTCTCCCTTCTTGACTTAGTACTACTCCAATTGCATTTCCACTTGCATCATAGTCTACTTGAAATACCTTATTGAAATCTGGTAAAGCAAACACAGGCTAATCAGTCACCTTCTATTTCAACAATTCAAAACTACGGTTTTCTCAATATGTCCACCTAAAATCCTTCCTGTCTCCCCACATTTTGTTTGTCATAGTCCACTACAAATAGAACTAAAATTCCTAATGAAGTTTCTGTAGAAACTAGCCAATCTATGAAATGATCTTACCTCTCCAATACTATCTGATGTACGCCACTCAACAATTGCTCTTATCTTCTCAGGATACATCCTCAATCCATCCACAAATATCACAAATCCTAGATATACCAACTCCTCCTTCATGAAACTACACTTCCTAATGTTTATTAGCAACTTCTCTTGTCTCAATTTCTACAAAACTTGTCTTATATGAAACAAATGTTCTTCCCTATTCTTATTGGAAATTAAGATGTCATTCAAATAAGATGTCATTTAAATACACAATCACAAACTTACCCAAGAATTTCTTCAATACCTCATTCATCAACCTCATGAAAGTACTTGGTGCATTTGTCAGTCTAAAAGGCATCACCAACCACTCATACAATCCTTCAGTTGTCTTGAATGCTATTTTCCACTCATCCCCTTCTCTAATTCTGATATGATGATATCCACTCTTCTAATATATCTTTTTAAAGTACTTAGCTCCACTCAAGTGATCCATAATGTCATCCATATGGGGAAAAGGAAATCTATACTTCACCATGATCTTGTTTATGGATCTAGAATTTGTACACATCCTCCATTCTCCATCCTTCTTAGGTGCCAACACAACATGCACTGCACATGGACTCAAGCTTTCTCTAATCAAACCCTTCCTCAACAAATCTTGCACTTTCCTATTCAACTCCTTATTCTCTGTCAGTGTCATTTGGTGTGCTGCTTTATTAGGAAAAATAGCTCTAGGAATCAGATCCATACATTGACTAATACTCCTTACAGGTGGCAATCCTTCGGGTACATTATCTGAAATGATCTCCTCATACTCTATTAGCAACTCCTTTATCTCTTCCAGGTGTTCTTCTACATGGTTCGAGTCTTGAACCTTATTAGGAACCAAGGCGTAACACACATTCTCATGTCTCAACCCATCAAGGTACCTCCTTCCATCAACCAGACAAACCTTGACATTCGTAAAAACCTCAACTTTTGGAACATCTTCCAATGGAAACAAAGTCTGCTTCATCCCATTAGCAACAATGGTGTATATATTCTTCTTTCCATCATGAATAGCCTATCTATCATACTGCCAAGGCTTTCCCAAAGAAACATGGTATATATCCATAGGAATGATATCACACAAAACTTCATGATGGTAATTTCCTATCTTCAATTTCACCAAACATTGTTCACTTACCAGTATCTTATGCTCATCTTGAATCCAAGCAATCTGATAGGGCTTTGGGTGTTTCAACCTTTCCAACTCCAATTTGGTCACGATCTCTTCAAAAACCAAGTTCTCAGAGCTTCCACTATCAACAGTCACTTTGCAACATTTACCAGCTACCTTGCATCTGGTTCAAAACAAATTCTTTCTCTGTAATGGCTCCTACTCCATCTCACTTTGACATAACACTCTCTTATTCACCAAAACCTCTCCCTCTTCCGGTTTTTTAGATGATCTAGTATTTTCTTCCTCAACAAAGGCTGTCCTATTGTTCTCTATCTTCCTGCTTGTCTCTCCCTGACTACATTCAAATGCTCTATGTCCTTCTCCACCATATTTATAACAAGTTCCCTTGAATATTCTTTTCTCCTATCCTCTATCACGTCTCCTATAACCTTCATTTCGGTAACCACCATAACCTCCTCTTTGGTAAGAGTTTCCATCACCTCTCTGATATGAATTGTCATTCTTACTAACCTCCTTATCCTTATTCTGATCTGGAAAAAGATCCTCTTCATCCTCTAGTAAAAGTTCTTCCTCTTTGAAATCTTCCATCTCTTCCTCTTTGTATCTGCTCATGTCTTTTATTCAATTTCTCTTCTACCTTTAGGGCACACTGATATGCCTCTTCCACACTCACCAACTTGATCAAACTGATTTCATCCTATATAGATGACCTCAAACCATTCACACATCTGGCTACTTGCTCAATCTCATCCTTCGAATGTCCAGATCTGATATTCAACTTATATAACTCTTCGGTGTACTCTATCACACTTGATTCTTTCCACTTTAGATTTTGCAACTTCTTGAACAAATTAATCTGATAATCTATAGGCATAAACTGTCTTCAACTTATTCACCATCCAATCCCATGATTTTATCTTTTCCTTTCCTCTTCTTTTCCTATCTGTCTGCAAATGTTCCCACCAAAGGGATGCATGTCCTCTCAACTTTGTAAAAAAATATTTCACCTTCTTATGTTCAGTGGTACCTTCAAATTCAAAATATTTTTCCATCTCTATAATCCAATCAAGCAATTCTTTTGAATCCAACTTACCATTATATTCTGGTGGATTTAAATGTGGTTTTGTATTTGCTTTAGTTAGGGATTTTATGAACCTCTCTTCTCCTTGATCCAGGCCAGGTTGATCTTCTCTTCCCCTTTCCTCTTGTACTTCTACCTCTTCATCACTCACATTATCAACTGGTCGACCTCTCCTCTGGGCCATTTCATTTGCATCTAATCTAGCAACATTTCCTCTCAAAATCTCCATCATAGCTTGGTATGCATTTCCACGCGCTCCATTTCCTCTAACATTTCTTCTTTCCACCATCTTTACACATATCCTTTGCAACTGTAGGTTGGATCCTCAATCTACCACCGTACAACAAATCTTTAACAGGACTCCATGAATTTTGAGGACCTCACACGGATCGAACCTCGCTCTGATACCAATCTGGCGTAGCCATGGTAGGAGGGTCCTTAAAGAGAACAATCTAGACCTCACAGCAAGAGTAACACAACGAAAGCAACACAAAATATGGAGGAAAATGCAGGTGAAAATATTCTCATTAACAAAATATCAGTTACATTTAGCCGACAACATCTAGACTTACAGATTTGGCTCACAGGCTTGATAAAACATGCTAAAAAATACAACATTCCAATATGCAAGCAAAATATTATAGATCAGGTCTATCTTAACCTACTTAATCAACTACTTCCATTCTAATGATCGATTACAAGCTTTATATCATATCCGCAATTTTGGAATCATCCGCGTTGGCCAAGGTCATCACATTATGCAAGGAAAGAAAATGTAATGTGTGCATGAATGGGTCAGCCTCAAATTTGAATTACTCTTCAACAGGTGTAGAAGATGAAGTGTGGACCTATAATGAAGGTCGGGGACAGTCCATGGAACAATTAAAATCACATCATTCAGATCCGCAAGTCACCAGAATGATCCACAATGATTGAACTGGCTGAAAAGTTTGAAATTATTCCGGTGCCAGTTCAAGAAGCTACCATGAAATCCGGAAGCGATAACTTGCCAGAAGAAGATCCAATTGCGCTCAAATCTTGGAACAAGGAAAATGAACATGTCGACGATGTACACAAAGATCCATAGGGTCTGGTGAGCAAAGATGATGAATCCACCAACATGAACTGAGCAAGAAGAAAACAAGAACATAAAATTGAAAGAAACTATATTTGGTTGATGCAAGATTGCCAAGAATGAAGGATGCTCTTGCATCAGTGTTTAAGATGAAAAAAAGGAAAGGCTCAAAGACTTGATGGTTCTTGATGGAATTCTTCTAGGAATTTTGGGAGGTGATCAAGATGGATCTGTTGGAGGTGGTCTACGAATCTCACAGAAATAAGCAAAAGATGAAGGCCATGAATGCTACTTTTTTGGCTCTAATCCTAAAAAGGGAGGGGGCTAGTTCTTTGGATCTTTCTTGGCCAGTTTCCTTATGCAATGTGGTGTACAAGAATTTCAAATTTGATTGCAGAGTGCCTTAAGCCTCGGTTAAGGAGATTAATTTCTAAAGAGCAAGGGGGTTTTGTTGTTGGCAAGCAAATTCTTAATGGGGTTATTATTATAGCTGAAACTATTCACTCTATGGTCACTTCTAGGGAGAAGGATATGTTCATCAAACTAGACATGGCCAAATGGGAATTCTCATTCAAGATCCAAAGGGATTTTGATTTTGATAATGCCTAGATTGAGTGGGTTAGGAGTTGTTATGTCTTCCTCTTTCTCTGTGTTGGTCAACGATGAGCCAATTGAGCTATTTAGAGCTTCTAGGGGACTCAAATAAGGGGATCCTTTATCCCCTTACCTATTCATTTTACTGGCTGAAGGCTTGGGGATATATATTAGATCTCGGGTGCAGCTAGGTCTCATTCAAGGTTGGTGTTGGGGAAATACTATTCCCCTCCAATCCCATCTTCAATTTGTTGATGATACTGCTCTAATGGGTGGGGCCAGAGTTGAAGAAGCTATCACTTGGAAAAAAGTCCTTGATTGTTATTTGGTTGCTTCAAGATAGAGTATTAATGAAGGGAATTCCTTTATTTATTTTTTCAATACTCTAAAGCTTATTCAAAGGAAAATTGTTGGTATTCTTCAAGTTCAAATTGGATCTCTTCCTTTTGTTTACTAGTGCAAAGTAAGGGTATGGAATGTTCCAACAGTTTCAAACAACCACTCCTTCAAACCCTTAGTCATGAATTGATGGGATTTCCTTCATAAACCTCCATTATTGCTTATAATCTTTCAAAAAGGACTTTTTGGGTGTAAATTCTGGAGCAGACTTGATCTATAGAAAAGGTGACCCATTTCAAATACTCATATCTCAAAATGAGATAGGGTTCCTTTGTGCTTAAGAATTGACTATCCTCCTTTTGTCTAGGCCTAATTGGGAAAGTAGGCATGCTATAGTTGGGTTCAGGGATTCAATGAGTCTCAACTCCTACTCCAAAACTTCAAACACATCACATATGGCCTAAATCAATAACTCCTACCACAAGGATCATTATCCAATGGCATACAACAAATTTCTACAAATCACTAGGGCTTATAGGTCTGATACATAGAGATACCGAACCTTCAAACATCTCCACACATGCCAAACTCACTCCTCTGTCTCTACAACCTTGGGGTATTAGAAAACATGTTATCACAAGCCATTCCACTGAGTTTTAGAGTTTCCTACTAGTGGAATGGGAAATTACACATTTTTCTCACTCATTGGTTACCCTACCTAGGGTTTAGACCAGTTTGAAGAAAATTCAACACAACAACTTTGAAACTCAATGAAATTACATGCAACTAGTGGTAATAGAAATTAGATTCATTGCACACTCATCCAAACCTAGTTTTAGATCATTACATGATTGTATATATCCGTACTACACCAAAGAACAACAAGAAAATGTTAGAATTTATAGAAAAATAGAATTGTTTATTGCCTCAACTTCTAAAACTCCAATAACTAACCTTCTCTTCAACCATACAAGATTTTTTAGCATTTACAATCATTTCCTAATGGTCACTAACCACATTTCAAATTATAGGCTAACTAAACATCATTATGTCCATTTTGACAAGAAATTTCTTAACAACATTATGCAACATTGATAATTCTTGCATTTAGACCCTAACTTGCACCTAATGACTTAACCTAGATTCCAAGAAATATGAAATGGTCTAAAAAAAACTTATTACATGAAAACAACACAAAACAAAGAAAAATGCCACTTCTTGACCCTTGGAGGCATGTAACCCTGCGGGTGCCCCTACACCATACTCCCAAGGGAAAGAAAGCTCAAGTACCACTTGAGGACAAACCTGAAACTATATAACCATGTTTCACAATGTCATGCTCAGTCATCCAAGATGCATCCTTCATAAGAAGACCTCGCCATTTGACCAAATATTGGAAGTAGACCTTCCTCCTTGTCTTGATTTCCTTCTTGTCCAAAATCCATTCTAACTCCAAAGGATGGCTTGGTGGGAGATCTCTAACCCATTCCTCATCAGGTAGAACTGATGAATCCTCATTATTACTTGCAACAACATTCCCTTTATAAGGGTAAAAATCATAAACATTAAAAAATAGGAGAAATGACAACACCAGGAGGAAGTTTTATTTCATATGCATTCTCTCCAAACTTGTGCACCACTTTGCATGGACCTATGTTCCTCATTTTTTAGATTAGAATACTTCCCCTTAGGAAACCTTTTCTTTCTCAAATGAGCCAAAACCAAGTCTCCAACCTTGTAGTGAACCTCTCTCCTCTTTAGATCAACATTGTGCTTATACTTGACTATGTTCTTTTGGAGGTTTTCCTTGGCTTGTTGGTTGATCTCTTGCATAGCCACTACAAATTTTTCACCTTCAATACTCCTCCTTTCCATCCCACTGACATCCCTTAACTCAAACACACCCCTGGGCTGCAAACTATAAACAATTTCAAAAGGACTTTTTCCAACACTCCTGTTCACCGAGTCATTGTATGCAAACTCTGCTTGAGGTAAAACCAAATCCCACTGTGTTAAATTCTCCTTTGTTAGACATCTTAGGAGGTTTCCAAGGCTCCTATTCACCACTTTAGTCTTCCCATTAGTTTGAGGGTGATAGGAAAAATTGAAACTCAAATTAGTGCCAAGTTTCTTCCACAAGGTTCGCAAAAAATTACCAACAAACTTGTTATCCCTATCTGATACAATGCTAAGAGAAAAACCATGAATTATTACCACCTCTTTGAAGAAGAGACCTGATATGTATGAAGCATCATTAGTGCTCTTACAAGGTATAAATCAAGCCATCTTAGAAAACCTATCCACAACTATATACACCGAGTCAAAACCTCTTTGTGTTCTAGGCAACTCCATCACAAAATCCATACTAATTGATTCCCAAGGCCTATTGGGAATGGGAAGAAGTTGATATAATCTTGCATTAGTGCTAGATCCTTTAGCCCTTTGAAAAATAGTGCACTTTTCAACAAAGTTCCTCACATCCTTTTGCATTTTTGGCCAATAGTAGTGCCTCTTCAACTGCTCAAAGGTCTTATCTAGCCCAAAATGATCTACAAGGCTGCCACTATGTTTTTCTTTGATTAAGTTATCCATCATTGAACATTTAGAAATACATAATTGTTTTCCATTGAATAACAAATCAGCTTGGATCAGAAAATTGAGCCATTTCTCATTATTGCTGCTACAAGGTTGCCTACAACTTGCATAAATTTATTTAAAATATGCATCTTCAAGATACATACCTTATAAAGAGTCAACTCCCATGCTTTGCAACTGAATTTCCTACACCATCAAATCCCTTCTACCCAATTCATCTACCACTTTGTTATATTTCCCCTTTTTATGCTTAATGGTGAAAATAAAACCTTGCAAATATTCAACCCATTTCATATGCCTATTACTGAGTTTATCTTGACTATTCAAAAATTGGAGGGCATGATTGTCACTATACACTATAAAATCCTTAGGAAGTAGATAATGTCTCCATTTCTTTAATTCTTACATCATTGCATACATTTCAAGGTCATAGGAAGAATACCTTTTCTTGGATTCATTCAATTTCTCACTGAAAAAGGAAATAAGCCTATTTTCTTGACTTAGGACAACACCTATGGCATGGCCACTTGCAACACATTCAATGGTAAATACCTTATCAAAAATAGGAAAAGTTAAAATAGTTTGCTCAACTACCTTCCTTTTCAAATATTCAAAACTCCTATCAGTCTCACTAGACCAAACAAACTTCTTCCTTTTATCACCCTTAATAGTATCAATCATAGGAGCACAAACATGACTGAAACCTTTTATGAATTTTCTATTAAAACTAGCCAGACCGTGGAAACTCCTTACCTCAACCATTGATTTGGGTGTACGACAACTTAGGATAGCCTCAACCTTACTTGGATCCATCTTCAAGGTGCCATTGGTGACCACAAAACCAAGATAGACCAATTTTTTTTTCAAGAACTCACATTTATTCAAGTTTATCATTAGTTTCTCTTCATGCAATCTTCTCAAAACCAAATATAAATGCTACAAATGTTCTTCTTTAGTCCTACCAAACACAAGAATGTCATCAAGATATACCACAACAAACTTACCAATGAAAGGTTTGAGTGCTTCATTCATCAACCGCATAAAATTACTAGGTGTATTTGAAAAACCAAATGGAATTACAAAGCATTCATACAACCATTCATTTTTCTTGAAGGTTGTTTTCCATTCATCACCAGGTCTGATTATGATTCAGTGGTAACCACTCTTGAGATCAATCTTGGAAAAGTAGCATTCACCACCCAAACAATCCATTAGATATTCAATTCTTGGAATGGGAAATCTATACCTTATTGTGATCTTGTTGATGGCCTTGGAATCAATACACATCCTCCACTCACCTCATTTCTTTGGTGCTATAAATTTGGGAACTGCACAAGGACTCAAACTCTCCCTAATCAACCCCTTATCAAGTAATTCTTGTGCTTGCATTTTAATCTCCTCATTTTTCTATGGAGTCATCTTATAAGCAACTTTGTTAGGAAAACTAGCCCATGAAATGAAATCAATGTGGTGGCTAATGTCCCTCATAGGTGGCAAGGTATTGGGAATCTCATCAACCACTATTTCATCATATTTCTTCAATAATGTTTTTACCTCTAAAGGAAACTCCTTTTCTGCTGCCATGATAGATCTAGGCTTTACTATGATGGAAAAACCCACATTCTCCTCTTCCAGGGTCTTTAGGAACTCCTACTCATTGACCAACATCACTCTAGACCCTACTTGGGAATCTTGGCTTTCATCCTTCAATGGTGTGAGGGTGTAAGAAACCCCATCCTTTTCTATGGTATATGTATTTTTCCTACCATCATGGATTTCCTTTCTATGATACTACCAACGCCTACCCAAAAGAAAATGACAAACATCCATTGGTATTATGTCACACAAGACCTTATTCTTGTATCCCCCTATGTGAAAATCTACCCAAATTTGTTCATTCACAACTAGTTGCTGCCCTTTGTTAAGCCAAGAGACTGTGTATGGAGTGGTATGAGGGATTCTTTTCAACTTAAGCTTTTCTACCATTTCAACTAAAACCAAATTTTCTATACTACCAGAATCAACCACTACTTTACAACATTTACCTAGGAACTTACATGTAGTTCTAAAAAGTGACTTCCTCTGTGGTGGTTCATTCTTCATTCGTAATTTTATCAAATTCCTTCTCACCATGAGAGACTTACCAACTTCTAGATCAACATTATGTGATGGAGAATTCACACTTTCATTATCCCCTCCTTGTACAAACTAATTTCTTCTTTCTCCTCCAAATGAAATGGTGGACTGATTTTCAGTACATTGCCATGCTTGATGGCCTACAAATTTATTGCACTTATAACATTTCCATGTGAATCCACTTGATCCTCCTCTTTGGCCTCCAAATCTGCCCCTATTGTTGGGTCTTCTTCGTCTAAAGTTGCTCCTTGTGTCTAAATTTTATTCTTCATTGTTACTTGTTTCACCTTGTGATCTTTAGGATTGTCCCCTACCAGTAAACGTCCCTCTTCCTCTATAATTCCTTCCTCTACACCTACTTTCCTTTTCTTGCCTTCTCCTCAACTTATCTTCAACCTTTATGGCCAATTGATAACACTCTTCCACCGTTCTTGGGTTTGTAAGGCTTAGTTCATCCCGAAGCTTGTATCTCAACCCATTGATATATCTTGCAACTTTTTCCACATCATCTTCTACATGGTCTACCAATATACTCAATTTGTAGAACTCCTTAGTATAGGCCTTCACATCCATATCTTTTTGCTTAAGGTTTTGAAGCCTTCTGAATAACTGAATGGAATAGTCACCAGATAGGAATTTGCCTTTGAGTTTAGCAACCATTCTATCCCAAGAGGGGTTTTTATATTTTCCCTTCTTTCTCACCTCATCTTGTACATAGTCATGGACCAAAGTAAGGCATGGACCTTCAATTTTGTCTTGGCCAACTTCACCCTTTGTTCTTCTGGTACATCTTCATATTCAAAGTAGTTGTCTACTGCTCCTATCCAATCTAGGAGTTCTTCGTTGTCCAATTTTCCTCCATACACTGGTAAATCCATATTTATATTAGGACCTTCTCCCTTGACTTACTTCAACAAATTTTCCATTCCCAAGTCATCAGGATCCATCTCTTCCTCAGACCCTTCTTGGGAGTTTTTCTCCTCCCCTTCTTCTTCTCCTTCTTAGTCACTCAAGTCTCTTGTGACCATTCCTCCTTTCTGACTTATTTCAATGGTAGTAAGCCTGGCTACAAGGGATTCTACAAAATCCTTCACTTGTCTCAACTCTTGCAAATTTCTCCTTCAATTCATTCACCTCTTTAGTGACTCGATTCTCTTTTGGAGGCATTGTTTCTTCTCTTCTCTTCCACTTTTCCTTTTTAAACCAATCTACACCCTAATACAAATTTGATGAAGAGTAGGGGTATGGAATGTTCCAACACTCTGAAACAACCACTCCTTCAAATCCTTAGTCATGAATTGATGGAATTTCCTTCATAAACCTCCATTCTTGCTTGTAGCCTTTCAAAAAGGTCTTTTTAGATGTAAAATATGGATTAGATCTGATCTATAGAAAAGGTGACCCATTTTAGATACCCATTTGGTTCTTCATACACATATCTCAAAATGAGATAGGGTTCCTTTGTGCGGAAAGGATAAAAAATTGACTGTCATCTTTTTATCTAAGCCTAATTAGGCAAGTAGTCATGATACAGTTGGGTTCATGTCTTCAATGGATCTTAAATCCTACTCCAACACTTCAAAAACATCACATATGGCCTAAATCAACAACTCCTACCACAAGGATCATTCTCCAATGGCATATAACAAATTTCTCCAAATCACTAGGGGTTTTAGGTCTGATACATAGAGATATCAGACCTTCAAACATCTCCCCACATGCCAAACTCACTCCTATGTCTCTACAACCTTATGGTATTAGAAAAGATGTTAGCAAAGGCTATTCCACCATGTTTTAGATTTTTCTATTGGTGGAATGGGAAATTACACATTTTTCACACTCATTGGTTACCCTACCTAGGGTTTAGACTAGTCTAAAGAAAATTCAACACAACTCCTTTGAAACTAAATGAAATTACATGCAACCAGTGCTAATAGAAAGTAGATTCAATACACACTCATCCACACCTAATTTTTGATCATTATAGGATCGTATATATTGGCACTACACCAAAGAACAACATGAAAACACTAGAATTTGTAGAAAAATAGAATTGTTTATTGCTTCAACTTCCAAAAATCCAACAACCAACCTTCTCTTCAACCATAAAAGGATTTTTAAGAATTTACAATAATTTCCCAATGGTGACTAACCACATTTCAAATTATAGACTAACTAAACATCATTATGTCCATATTGACAAAAAGCTGCTTGACAACATTATGCAACATTGATAATTCTTGCATTTAGACCCTAACTTGCACCTAATGACTCAACCTAGATTCGAACAAACATGAAATGGTCTAAGAAGACCTTATTACATTAAAACAACACAAAACAAAGAAAAATTCCACTCCTTGACCCTTGGAGGCATGTAACCCAATGGGTGCCCCTGGACTATTTACCTTGCCATTCCTCTTGCTATTCATTTTACTTCCCAGGCTATTTTAGTAGGAGGTTATTGAGAAGTTTTACAAACTGGTCAGCTATTGGACCTATAGGTGGCTCTCTTCAGTGGGAAGAGTGATGCTTTTGAAGTTTGTGGTGCAGGCTCTTCCTTTGTACAAGTGCTTTGTGTTATCTTCCCCTTCTAATTTCATCAAGGAATTTGAGAGTATTTCTCATCAGTTTCTTTGGTTTGGTAATCTCTTTTCTAGGAATTGGAGCTTGGTGAAGTGGGAGGCCACCTGTAGGTTGAAGCAGGAAGGAGGGTTAGGTTTGTGTTGGAATAATTTGAATGGGGAGCTTTAGCGGCTAAGATGTATTGGAGATGGTGTTCTCAACAACATCAAATTTGGACTAAAATCCTTAATTTCAAATATCTTGGGGATGTTGGGAGTGTTGATGTGCCCCGTTTTAGCCTAGTGAGGAAGGGATCTATGATTTGGGGCACCCTTAAAAGAGGTTTCAAGCTAGTCAAACAAGGGTTGTTTTGTATTTGTAATAGTGGACAATATGCTCTTTTCTGGTTTGATTCTTAGGATGGACATCCTCCCATTATGAAAACTCACCCTCATCTACAGACCTTATGTAGTCATTTTCTTGATGCTGGATGGAGTCAGATGATACATTTCAAAACACCCCAGATTCTTGATCAGGTTAATGTGTATAGGTGGAAGGACTCATAGGAGTGGCCTCTTGGGGGATCAGTGGAGGATGATCAAGAGTTGGCTATTATTTTGGATGCAAGAATTTGTAACTCTTATGGAGATGGATGTTTTGGCTTGGAGACCTGATCTGGAAGGTAATTTTTTTGTTAAATTTTTTGTTGCCTTTGGTTATCAAGTGTTGGATAAACAAGTTTTTGGATGTTAAGAGGTTGTGTGGTGGAAGTAGGTTTGGAATAACTTTGCTTGGCCTAAGTGCCATTTATTTTCTTGGCTTGTGGTTGAAGATGCCTTACCTAGGAGAATCTTTGGAAGTGAGGGTTTCAAGGCCCTTCGATGTGCGTCAAGTGTACTTGTCATGAAGAGTGCACTTCCCACCTCTTTTTTTAGTGCCCCTTTTCAAGAATGATTTGGCACTGTTGGTGGAGTATCTAGAGTCAGTCGTGTAGACATGCCTATTATTTGGATGAACTTTGGAAGGGATAGGGGAATTCTCTAGCTAAAACTTATTTTCTTCAAATAGCTTGGGTTATTCATTGTAGCTTGATTATCTGACATATCTGGTTGGAACACAACCAAATAATTTTTTTGGATAAGAAGCTTTTGTTTGGTCAGCTTTGCTTGAGAATCTTGGGGTTTCTATAGGAGACTCTAACAACTAAGTGTGATTTGTTTGTTCTTGTGGACCTTGGTGATTTGGGCATGGTTGGAACTTTGGGACTTTCTGTTGGTTGTAGGAGGGACATGTTTCCTGGATAGTGATGGAGTGGTAGGGGGAGGACTCAACGAAGGGGTCATTGGTGCTCCCCTCCTTTAGGGGAGATGAAAATTAACACTGATGGGTTATATAGAGGGAATCCTAAGGATGTTGGGATTGGGGGTATTGGAAGGGATAGCTCAGGGGTGGTGGTTTTCTTCTTCTCTATATAAAAGGTCTACAAACTAATAATTTTATGGAGGCCTTAGCTATTCTTCTTGCATTGGAATAGGCATGTGCCTTTGGTTGGAGGAGGATTTTTTGTGAATCAGATTCTCAGGTTATCGTTGATATGTTGAATAAGAGGCATATTGATGATGTGAATTGGCAGCAGGCAGTTGTGGTCAAGCAAATCATTGCTACAAGTGAGGTTTTGGACTCTATTACCTTTTGTCACATTCTTCAAGAATGGAATAAGGTGGTAGATGGTTTGGCTAGATGGGCATCAAAGTAGATGGGTACTTCGAATGTGGATGATTGAGGAAATCTTCTTGGGGGTCTTTCCCAATTTCTCGAAGGTTGGATCATGGAGGATATGAGATATTTCTTGGGTGTGTCTTGATTTCTTGGGTTTTGTTTCTTCACCCCTAGCAGGTTTATTCTTTTCCCCAACATTGTATGGATTTTCTGGATCAATAAATTTTTAACCCCTTTTTTATCAAAAAAAATTGTAGACACTAAAACATTCCTCTTAGCATTGACATTAATTAATTGTGATATCATTCTCACTTCTTTAATCACATTAATTTACAATAACATTTTTTTTAAATAATCAGTAATTTATCATTTGTCATTAATCATTTATCAATCTATCATATAATTATTAATAATCATATCCATTTAATTAAATATATATTTTTAATTAAATGAGAACTAGTTTCCATATTTTAAATTAAAATTTTCATTTTCATCCATCAATCAAATCCATATCATTTTACCATCTCAATCTTCATTTAGAAACTTCTTCTTCATTCATCATTCAACTTTATCTTCAAATGGAAACTTCTTCACAATTATCCATCGATTGAATTATAATATGTCATTATTATCTCCTCATGAATTTGAACTCAAAATTTTCCCTTTTTAGTGGAGTTGACTTTATAGTCAAGTTAGTTAAATGAAGTCTTCATTCTAATCCTCATCTTCCAATTTATTTTCGCTAGAAAATCTATTAATAAGATCATTCCTTCATCATTTTCATATCTCACATTTTAGGAAAATCAACTCTATCAAAATCCATTATTATTAAAATCAAGGTGATATGCTGCTAAGTCACATCCACATCTAAACAAGCAAAAGTCAACATCTATTGTGAGGTTTGTAGTAGGATCTTTTTTTTTCTTATTTTTTGATTTCATTTTAAATTTTTTGGTGAATCTAAATTGAATGTGCTAACCCTGGATCTAATCTCTTATTTGTGTTCCTAGTGATTTCTTGTCTCATAGGTTGTAGGTGATTTGAAGAGGTTTTGGATATCAAAATTTTATAGGAGGCTCTTGGGATAAAACAAGCACAACGGTTGCATTCGAGAAGGAAAAGAAATGAAAATGACATATAAAACTTAATATTTTTTGATATATTTTTTTAATATTTTTGTAGTGGTCCTAGAGTTTGTTGGCACATAATTTTATATGAATATACAAAATCTGAATGATAGTGTATTCATACTGTATAGATTATACCACACATTTTTATGATTGTATCATTTTTTGATTATAGATTCACTATATATGTTTTTAATTATTTTTTGGTACCTAGTATACACATTAAATATACACCAAATTTGTGGGTTTATACTCACTATTAAAAATTATCCATCTTCCTTAAAGTATACTTAGTCCAATCTATTATATACTCACTAAGTATAGACATCCTCTCACCTCTAGCATATACAAATACTCTGTATACTTTTGAGCCTTCACACAATTATTTATTCACAACCATGAGATATACATAATATCATGCACATATATATTCTTGTGAGCATATAGACATACATCCATACACATCTTTCCTATTACATATCCACCATACCCCATTGTTATTTATATAGAAATTACTATATATAGTCAAAATCTACACATGTATACTCATGCAAACAAATATACATGTTTTTCTTCATGATATATACAAATATTCATTATCATATATAAGTTTCATGCCCAAACCATTGCACAACCTAGATAAGATCTGATGTTTTAATTTTTAATTCTTATTTTTTAATATTCTACTCCTTTGGCTATTGGTCACATGAGTGACCAAGAGCTTAACTCTTAAGCCATGGTCATGCCCCTCTAAGCCCTTGGTTGTGGGGGATTAAGCTTAACCCCATACACTTTTTGTTAACTAGTTGGATAGCCCTTGGTCATATTGACAACCAGGACCTATTGCATAAGGGGCTAAGGTTTAATCCTCTCCTTTATATGTATTTTTCTAGAATCCCACCCTCACAAAAACATCAATATTTTTAAACTCTTGTAGGTTTTGGAAAGATGGCTCCAAGCATGAAAAGTGGAATGAGTATTTTATTTGAATTATGCACTAAAAATTAGGTGAAATTTCCCAAACTATATGTTTCTTTTCAAACTTTAAACAAGCATAACTTTAACATATGCAGTTCATTTTTACTATATTTTAAAGAAAATTTATTAAAATTTTGTAAGGAATCTAATGGTTTGTTTATTTTTTTAGTTTGAAGTATTTTTTCCTATTTACAACTAATCATTAAATGCATCACCTTTTCATTTAAAAAAAAAAAAATACTTAAGAAAATCCTTGTTGCAAGTCAAAGGGTGAAAACATAAACCATAAAAATTATCACAATTTGGTTTTGTAGGATGACTATAAGAATTCAAGATTATAGATAGTTTTTATTTTTTTGTGCTTTGTTTGTGTTGTGTCTTTTTGAAACCTTTTATATGAAGCATTAAAATAATTAATACACATTTCAACTTCGTCAACCAAATAACAACTACATTTTAATCCTGAAGGAGTGTGTGTATGCTCTTCTCTCACATGCTTGCATGAACTTTAGAATTAGAAACACCACTTCCCCTTTTACTTTTAGGGGGATTGTCTAGGGATTTTATAACCCTAGAGGATAACCTCAAATCTATTATTTTGGTTGAGTATAAATAGTAATTGGGGGTGAATCAAAAGACACATCTCTTGGAAGTTGTAAATTTGTCATTCAAGCTAAGCCCCCAAGATTTTTTATTTTGGGAAGTGAAGGAGAAGGCTAGGTTACCCTCTTCTCTAAACCTTTTGACATATTTTCACATTAAAATTCATGGATTGGGCCTCATGTGTCCTTTTGGAATATCAAGAATTCCCCTAGAACACTTTCATAGACTAGATAAGACCCTATAGCTATCTTTTAGTGTGGTTCAAAGGATGTAGATCACCCCTTGAAGTTACTCACAATTTACTTCCATGTGGTGAGATAGAGATAACTAAGTTAAAAATCATTTTTCCACCTTTTGTAAGGTATTTCACATCTATGCAACTATCCATCCCTATTCATTCATGGGTAGAGAGTATTCATGGATTAATTTCCATTGTAGGTCCAAACTAGGAGTTAATATCGCTTGAAAAATTCTAAGATTATTGGTGTTTCTTTTGTGCTTTTCATGTTAGATTTTAGACTCCCCCCTCAAACCTCCAAAAAATAAAAAAAGAAAAACCAAAAACCAAAAAAAAAAGTCTTTGGTTTCTTATCTTTACCTTGCACTAAGGTATAGAATTCAACCACTATCCACTAGTTCAACCATCCTTTGCATCCAAACCAAAAAACTAACTAACTTATCCATCAAAATAATCCCATTTTCCATCCTAATTTGAATTCACAACCATTCCTTCATTTTACCTTGATTATCTACTTAGAAAAACTAAAAACCCCTTCTTTGATGATGATGAGTGTCTTTTAGATCAACTAAAATATGACCGCTATGATGATGATGAGATTCTTATGGATCAACTAGAGTTTGATCCCTATGATGATAAAATATTAGAGTATATTTCCCTAAGAAAGTGTCATCCATCCATGTACCAACAATCCACAATACTTATTCATCTATTTTTCTAGCATCAATACCGACAACCCACAATACTTAGTCACCCATCCATCTATCATCCTTACCAACAACCTCCAACTCTCCAACCTAATTACGAACAATCACCTTTTCAACGAAAATATCCACCTTTCCAAAAATGTAGGAGCTCTGGTTATCCCTCCATATACCATTAATATCAAGAACAAAATAACGCAAGGTATACCTATAATCTCCAACTAACATTCATTGGTTATCCTTATTCTACCTTTGACAAGGGAAACCCATATTTCATTCGATGATTCCTTCAAAACCAATCCATCTCCTTCATTAATATCTCCCATCAATATGAAAAATACTTAGCCCAACAAAAAACCAGGAAATCCTTGCAACCTTCATCTCCTATCCTAATCCTCCATCCATTAAACTATTGCATTTCAATCTATCCCAATCAAAAAATACATCCAATAATGACACCTATATGGATTTCTCCAAGGACTAATAGGAAATGATCTTAAACTCCAATACACAAACAAGGTTATGTCATCACATCACATTGCTAGTCCTATCCCTTACAAATATTTTGTTGACTATGTAAGTTTAAAACCCCTCACATATGGAGAAATCTAGGTTGAGGAGATGCAACTAGCCATCAAATCAATACTAAAGACTTGTTTTCAAAGTGATTCCATCTTCCATTTTCTCTCTATCTTCAGTCTAAGGAAGATTTGCATGTCATTTGGATTCATTTCTAAGGTGATTTAATGTCTCTTAGAATGAGTCTTGCATTGTTCTAAATTCATTTATGCATCTTATTCTTGCATATTAGAATAGGGTTGCATTTCATTTTCAGACTTCCTAGTCTTAGACACATTTAGGGCTAGGGTTTTATGTAGATTTTATCTCTTTTAAGGTTTAAATACCAACTAGGGGTTTGACCAAGGAAAACCCCCCATTAAAAACCAATTTATACTATGTTTTGTAGGTATTTTTTGTAGATCTAGATCTAGGTTTTCGTCAAAAAATAGAGTACAGACTGTGGCCTTCCGTTTCCACTTTTGGATTTGTAGAAAATACGAAGTGGACTAAGTCACCAACAATGGTGACTTAGTCCCACTGCACTGGTTTTTCATAAGTTTTTGTAGTTTTAGATACCCATTTGGCAGAAACAGGTTTCTGGGCAGTTTCCTTGATCTGGGACTAAGTCACGCAGCTTGGTATAAGTGTCCCAATTAGTTAGAAAATCAAAATTCCTAGAATTTTAGAGGCATTTGCAATCTCCATTCTACCATTCATCAGTTTCCAAGTGCACATTTTCTTTTTATTATCTTTATTTTGCTCTTTATTACATTTAATCAATCATATTGCATATCACAATGTGTTTTCAAACAACTTGCATAGCTTAGGTTTTACATTAATAATCATCTTTATTTTTCAGTTTATTTCATTTAGACATTGTATTTAGGCATATTGCATCCATCCTTGCATTGATTTTGAGTGTAGAGATTATGCATTTTGGGTCCATTTCTCTCCTTCTAGGTGAAAAACCCTAGGAGAGTTAGAGAACCCTTGGATACCAAAATCAATGTCCATAGATCAAATAACATAATGCAATCCATCCTAAATATTTGATGTCCAAGGTAATTCAACATTTTATCAAGTTCCCATCTTTGATCATGACATCCAAGATAAGCCTATATTTGATTGAGGTCCTAATCTTGATCAATAAATCCAAGATGGTCCCCTCATCCAACTCAATGCCATCCATGATTAAAAAAATTGATCCTAATCCTATCCATCTTCCAACCACCTCTATTCCCCAAGATGAGACACTTGCATCCCTTGGACACATAGATAATCAAACAAAAGATATGGATTACACCATAAAGGTTAATAAAGAATATACCACAGATCACATCAACAATCCAAATGATCAAGAGACAATTAGCATGACCAAGTAGAAAGATCTAGTGTCCTATTATCTAGGATCATCTACTTCTATCAAAAAATATCTCTCATAGATGAGAAAATAGAAAATATTTATGGTTTTCAACTATAAAAATATGGTTTAGCATCTTGTTTCAAAAATATCACATGCCCCATCGCAAATAAAATCTGTTAAATAATGCAGTATGAAGGAAGATGATTAGGGTTACATGAGCAAGCGATTTTACAACCAATATATATTTTTGAGAATCCTGAAATAAAGGTCTCATATGTTCTTCAATCAACATATCAAATGATGTGATAGATGCCTCTACAACATTGGGGGCAACTTCATCCAATTCAAGAATCAAAATACGGTTCATGTGTAGTCCTTACCATAAGGTTTTTTAACACTCCTCCCATCCACACCATAAGCTATCAATATAAAATCCTTTAAACTACCAGTTGGAACCTAAAAAAACAAAAAATTACAATATAAAAGATCAAAATAAAATGTTGAATGTCATTGAATCCATAATTCCAATTGGAAAGGTTAATTTAAATTTGATATTGAATTGAAAATTGGATCAAGAAAATCCAAGTATTCAAATCCAATATTTAATAAAAAAATGTGGAACCACAAGAAATTTTTTTCTCACAATTAGAAAGTGTCCACCTCTTTTAAAAGGGTAATCAATCCCATCATGCAAGGAATATATAGTGTTGATTCCAAAAAAAAGAAATCCCAATCCAAATTCCAAACTACACCATTGACCATCCAAAGTTTGGAAAATAAAAAATCCTACATCTAAAATGCTAAATAATCCATCCACTTCTACTACACTTTAGACAATCCAACATATCGCTTAAAGTATTAAAAATATACTTCAATAATCTACCACATACTAGAAAAATCCCTTTATCATAAGGATTCTCATGGTACTCTTTCACAGTGTGCATATTAAGATAAGGTCAACCCTAGTATCAACAAGGATCATAATAACATCCATGGGTTATATACAAGTGCCATGATCTTGACAAGAGAAATCCTCTATATAGGTCAGTATTGGAATATCATAACACCAAAATCTACATCAACACCATCAAATGGATAATAATAGTTAGTGATCATATGAAGTTCAATTCCATTCCAAAAAATACTATTTCTATAGTGCCTTGGGGTAGTCATTGTTAGCATAACCGAGATCTCTACATAGAATATTGGTATCAAGCTAACTCACACAAGATGAAGCTTAAATAATGCAATTCAAGAGGGTGAAATTATTGATTATTGTGTGTACATATAGGATGATGAGTTTCAGCTAGTCTAGGAGTGTTCAACTCAAGGTGGCAACAAGGTTCTACCAAGTGGCAAATGAGGAATGCCACACAACCTTGAAGAGTTCAACTACCTCTTCAAGTGACATATAACCACATAAGGTGGATTAATACATAAGAGTAATAAATAGTTAAATAATTATTATTTTACTATAACTCCCCCCTTTAAGCTCAAATTAGGTGGGTACATAGATGGATGGGTCTTGACAAATAGGCTTGATGAGGTACCCATGTACAATGAAACTCTCCCAAAAGGTGGAGAAAGGTAGAAAACCCTATGGGAAAAAACTACCCTCCAAAATGGAGATTATAACAAGTACAATGAAGAGAGACTAAGAAGCCTCCCAAAAGATGGTGAGATGACCCTTGTGACCTTATTTTAGAAAGAACCTTTGGATTCTCTCGATCAAGCACCTCTAAATTCTGATGCAATAGAAGATAGTGGAGGAGATGAATTGTCCATACTGAAAGTGGAAGAATGAATTTAGTGGAGAAAAGTGTAAAAAATTATAAACATGAGAGAGTTGATCAATCCCATCCACTACAACAATCTATCTACTATGAGAGTCTCAAATGGTCACTAATGTTGATGTAAACTCAACTATCTTCCTAGATTTTGTGAGTTGATAAATGATTAAAATAATGTTGTTTTCCAATTTAGGAACAAACAAGAGATTATGAATAATTTGATTATATGCCTCAACTTTACCTTGGACACAAACACATATGAAAGTGCTATTAGCTACTTGTACTTTTTTACATTAGAAGGATAAAAGGAAATGTACACTTTTGGATAAGGATACATGTGATGTGATGATCCTAAATCAAGAACCCATTTATCAATCTTTGAACCTATAGTACCCATTAATACTTTTCCTTTAGATGCTGAACTAGATGAAAATTATTTGTTGGAGATAGGAATCCCTTGTTGCTCGAGTAGATGCTCAAGGTGATATATCCTTTTCTTTGTACATTTATCTTTAGTGTGCCGACTTTTCTTGCAAAAATCATACTTTACTTTTTGTGTTTTACTACTTTTTATTTCTTTTTCCTTTTGTTTTATTGAAACAATTACTTGTGGCTTTGAATGTTGCATTGTGTCCATCTAAATCATTTTTTATTGCTCCTTTGTGAGAGAAACAAAAAAAAATGAGAATGATGGCATATTATAGTGTGCACCAAAGGTATTCTTCATTGCATGAAAAGTAATAAAAAATAATGAATATTGAGGGCCCAATTTTGACAAGATACTTAGGACCAATTGTTCATCCTATTTTTCAATTCCACTTTGTTTGAGTTGAAACCTTAGAAGATTTAATTTACTGAAGAAATCTTGTATTGTGTTGAAGTCTTGTGGATTAAGACTTATCAATTCATTTTCCAATTGATTTCCTCTCATGACATATTTCTTACGAAAAAAGATTCTAATGTTATATATGCATCATTAGTTGTTGTGGTATAATTAATGTGAAAGATAAGATCAGTAGAAATTAATGTACACAATGTACCATAAGCTTTATCATTTCAATTACATGTCACTTTCATTTCTCAACTACTCCTATAGGTTCAGGTACCAAACCCATAGTGACACAATGCAATCATAGTTTCTTAAGTTTTATCTCCATTGATTTCTTCCATTCATAGAAGTTAAATAGAGTTAGGATTATGTCCATGTTGCAAAATAATACAAAATACAACCCCCTTGATTATGATTTTGATCCCCACTAAATTTTGACACTTTATAAGTTTTAGTGCAAATAACAATTTTAAAGTCATGAATAATAGCACTTTATAATTGAGTGTGATATCATTGTCAATGAAATGGGAAAGTGATATTCACTTTTACAAAAGAATTACTCAATGTGAGTAGCTAATCAAAAGAAAAAATAATTATTTATACCTAATTTTTCACTTAGAAACTAAAAGTTTACCTTTTACAAGAGGAGACAAAAAATTGTGTTTAACAACACAATTTACACATCATCTCGATGCTAGGTTTTCTAGTTTGGAAAGAGATTTATGACTACTATTCATAATTGAAAATTTGACTTATGGTTTGAAAGTTACACCAAAAAGAAAATGAACCCCCCTTTGCCCCCCCTTGCCCTGCTCTAATGGCATCCTTTACAAACACTTGTAGGTAACCAGATGACTAGCATAAGATAATACAATACCCTAATAATTAATGTTGACAACTAGGGGTTAGATTTGCAATTAAATGATAAAATTAGTGGCTTATATTAAACCACTAATAGAGACATTAAATTCTAGCTACAAACATTTTTTGATGATACATAAAATGCTAACAATTAGCAACAAATTTACTAAAAAATAGTTGTTAACATAAAAAGAAACTATTTGTGACTCTGTGGTGGAGCTCAAGATGCCCGATACCATGTTTAGGTTGATGAGGAAGCCTTGTGTAGTAGAGTCATGGAGTCAACAAATGCTTATAAAAAGTATTGATTGTAGGCACTTTAAATGAAAAATTCCTTATTTCTTCCAGAATTTGCATGGCCTTACTAGCTTCCTTGCTACATATCAATAAAGTCTACCAAGAGTTGCTATTTGAAAGGTGATATGGTGGTTGCTAAATAATTATTTTCATTTCCTAAGGGTGCCTCTATACAAATTGAATATCTTAAAGATTAATTTGTAAACAATGAATTATAGAGGCCAGTGGATCACTAATAAGGCGCATGGTGGTGAAGCATGCCAAAAAATGCTCAGAATTGTTAGATGTAATTATTTAATCCACCAATAATTGTCACTCAAGTCTTAGTTTAGTTAAGTACATGCATGCGTAGTCAAGGAGTTGGTTATAGTATTTATTGAGAATATTGAAGAGCTCGTACGATCCATCCTTTTCACTCTTTAATTTTTCTAGATCTGTTTTATGTGTATGTAATTTTTTTTCAACAACTTTCTACCTCTGTTAAAAATACTATCATGGTATCAAAGCACACAGTTGTGTTCCTAGGTAGAAAGATTTGATCCAAACATGTAGCTTGCAACATAGTTGAGAGTTGTAGTGAACCACTCGAGTTTGACCCCTGTAGAGACAGTACCCACCACAATGAAAACATGCGAGTGCATGCAGGTGTCCATTAGTAGAAGAGTGGGCTAAGGTAATCACACATCTTTGTATTTTTGAAGCAATGTCTTGTTAATTAGCTCAAGAAAAGGACAAAAAGATTGAAGGATTAGTCATGGCACCCAGTAGTAACCCTAGCACATAGGGACCAATACTAAATGACAAGAATTATGCCATGTGAGCCATCAAAATGAAAAGTTACCTAAAAAACCTAGAATGTTGGGAGGCCGTAGTCACCAAATATGAAGAACCTAGTGAAAATGTCCTAGCTGCAATGACCAATGCATAGAGGAATACAAATGCAAAGAAAAAAAAGAAAGATTCTAGAGCCCTATGGAACCTACACAATGGAGTTGAGGACTCCATCTTTACCAAAATAGTGGTAGCAACCAGTGCACATCAAGCTTGGGAGATACTTGTGACTGCATATCAAGGAATTGATAAGGTAAAAAATTCAAAGTTTCAGATACTAAGGAAAAAGTTTGAAACCTTGCAAATGAAAGACACATAAATTGTAGATCGGTTCATGTATCAAGCCATGGATGTAGTAAATCAACTAAGAGCCTATGGTGAAGATATAATTGACAAGAAAGTTGTGGAGAAGATTCTTAGAAGTCTTCCACACTCATATGATATGTTGGTGAAAACAATCAAAGAATGTAAGGATCTTGCTCAGTACTCCATAGAAGATTTGACTGGTTCAATGTTGAACCATGAGTCCAGAATGTAGAATAAAAATGAAACTCTTGAAAATTCCCTACAAACACAAGCCAAAATTAGTAGAGGAAGAGGCAGAGGTGGTAGAGGTAGAAGAGGAAGAGGTTGAAGCTCTTCCCAGTATGATAATAGAGACAATGTTGAGAATTAGTTAGAGCAACCTCTGTGATAGCCTCAAAACTAAAGAGGAAGAGGCAGGAGTAACATAGGAAGAGGTAGATTTGATAAGTCAAATATACAATGTTATTACTGCAAGCAATATGGATTCTATGAGAGTGAGTGTAGAAAGAAGCAAGAAAATCAAAATAGGCGCAAAGCTTATGTGTTCAACATAGAAGAAGGAATGCCATCAATGTTTCTATCATGGTCAGTAACATAAGACAACAAAAAAGAAGACATGTGGCTATTGGACAGTGCTTTCAACAATCACATGAAAGGTAATAAAAATGTTTTCACTAGTTTTGATGAATAGTTAGGTCCAAGATCAAGTTAGGAGATGACCATTTGGTTCATGCTCTAGGAAGAGGTACTGTTATAGTAGTAAACAAGTAGAATGAAAAGAAGGATATCCATAATGTCTATTATGTTCATAACCTAAAACACAATCTATTGAGTGTAGGCCAAATGAGTGAGAATGGGTTTGAAGTTAAATTTAAAGGTTCCACATGTACTATCTTAGATAAACCCCCAAGTGAAATGGTCATAGTAAGAGTCTAAATGACTAGAAACAAATTGTATCCCCTAAACCTAAGAAGTGTCAAACAGTCCATATCTTATGCTCATTATGTTACCAATTCCAATGAAACTTGGTTATGGCACCTCAGATATGGCCACCTAGCCTTTAACAGTCTAGATTAGTTGCAAAAAAGTCAATGGTCCTAGGTTTACTAAAAAATGATGTGCACCATAATCCTTCTGAAAACTACATAATAGCCAAACACGAAAGACAAAGTGCCTTTCCAAATGCAACAACCTACAGAGCCAAAGATCTACTAGAGCTAGTGCATATTGATCTCTGTGGTTCCATGCAAATAGATTCTATAGGAGGGAGTTATTATTTTTTAACCTTTATTGATGACTATAGTAGGATGAGCTAGGTGTACTTCATTAAGAAAAAATAAGACACCTTTGACAGATTCAAACAATTGAAAGCAATGACAGAGAAACAAAGTGGTAGAAAGATTAAGGTTTTAAGGTTTGATGGAGGAGGTGAAAATGACTTCAAAGCTTTTGCAACATATTGTAGTGAATAGAGAATTCAAAGACGATTCACCACCAGGTACAATTCATAGTAGAATGGAGTGGAAAAGAGGAAGAAGCAAACAATCATGACACATGGCAAGGAGTATGTTAAAATGTAAAAACCTATCAAATTATTATTAGGAAGAGGTAGTTGCATGTTTAGTGTACATCCTGAATAGATTACCTAAAAAAAGTGTAAAGGACAAGACCCCTCTAGAAGCCTGGAGTGGAGTGAAACCAGATGTAAAAAACTTGAGAATTTTTAAAAGTGTAGCTTATGCTCATGTGCCTTAGGAGTTAAGGATAAAATTGGATGATAGAAGTGAGAAGTGTATACTTGTAGGTTATAGCGATGCGTCAAATTCCTACAAGCTGTATAATCCAATTACCAAGAAGACAATAGTTTCTAGAGATGTGAAGATTCTTGAAGATAAGGCACGGTATGAACAAGATGATGGAAAATTTGATAGTTAGATTGTTCCACACACATTTACACTAGTAGGTATAGTAGATATTGAGAAGCCAAGACAAAGTCTACCCAGATTGCAGGTTCTAGTAGTAGTAGAAGAACATCAAGGACAACAAGTGCATAGTCCTTCTTCTAGTAGTGGTTCAAACCCTATAATATAAAAACTCAAGAACCAAAAGACCAGGACTATCAGAGAGATATATGAACATTAGGACAATAATGAATAGGTAATGTTTTCCTTGGTGTCTAGTAAACCTATACATTTTTAAGAAGCAGTTAAAAAGAAAAAGTGGGTAGAAGAGATGAACAATGAAATAACAGCCATAGATAAAAATGACATATGGGACTTAGTACACTTGCCACAAGAGAAAACAAGCATAGGAGTTAAGTGGGTCTACAAGATAAAAATTATTGATAAAGGCCAAGTTGAGAAGCACAAGGAAAGACTAGTAGCCAAAGGTTTTGCACAACATCCTAGTATAGACTATGAAGAGACATTTGCACTAGTGGCAAGATTGGACATAGTTAGAATAGTGTTAGCAGTAGCAACAAAACACCATTGGCCAGTTTACTAGCTAGATCTCAAGTCTACATTTCTAAATGGAATTTTGAATGAAGAGGTATATGTTGAATAGCCACCTAGGTTTGAGATTGAAGGGCAAGAATAAAAGGTCTATAAATTGAAAAAGGCCTTAAATGGATTGAAATAGGCACCAAGGGCATGGTACAACAAAATAGATTCTTATCTACTTAACAGAGGGTTCAATCACAAGAACAATGAACCTACATTGTACACAAAGAAAAAATTGCAAGGTAAAATTCTAATTGTATGTATCTACATGTTGATGACTTGTTATACACTGGTAGTTTTCATCTTGAGGCATTCAGGCTTGCTATGGAGACAAAATTTGAAATGACAAATCTCGGTCACATGAAGTATTTTCTAGGTCTAGAAATTGAGCAATCAAAACAAGGTATTTTCATTAGCCAAAATAAGTATGCACAGGATGTGTTGACCAAATTTAGAATGAATAATTGTAAGATAGTTAATACTCTTATTGTTCCAGGTACCAAATTGAGAAAAAGTGATGAAAGTGTAGTAGTAAACTCTCCATCATACAAATAGTTTGTAGGGGGCCTAATGTATGTGACAAAAACAAGTCCAAACATTATGTTTGTAGTCAACCTTCTTTCTAGGTTCATGGAGTCACTGAAGGAATCCCACTAGAAGGAAGGGAAGAGAATATTAAGATATATTGTAGGAATAGTACAATATGGTATTTTGTATATAGGTTCTGAAGATAACTAGATCATTGGATTTATAGATAGTAACTTTTGTAGGAAGTGTTGACAACAAAAAGAGAACCTCAAGTTATGCATTTTGTTTGGGTTCGTGGATAATTTCATGGGTGTCCAAGAAGCAACCCATAGTCACTATTTCATCTGTAGAGGCAGAGTACATAGCAACTACATCAATAGCTTGTCAATCACTATGGATGAAGAGTTTAATAAGTGATATTGAACTAAATTCAAAGAAGGAACCAATTACTATCTTTTTTTATAACAATTCAGTGATAGCACTTTCCAAAAATCATGTTTTCCATTAAAAGAGAAAGCACATCAACACCCGTTACCACTTCATCAGAGATCTGGTTGACAATGGAGAATTTAGTGTATAGTTTTTCAATTCTAAAGATCAATTGGCAGACATATTTACTAAGCCATTGGAAAAAGAAAACTTTGAATTTCAGAAACAACAATTAGGAATTGTCAGTGCTGAAAACATAGTAATGAACATGGAGTCAAAATTAAGGGGGAGTGTTAGATGTAATTATTGATTCCACCAATAATTGTCACTCAAGTCTTAGTTTAGTTAAGTACATGCATGCGTAGTCAGGGAGTTAGTTCTAGTATTTATTGAGAATATTGAAGAGCTCGTATGATCCATCCTTTTCACTTTGTATTTTTTCTAGACCTGTTTTATGTGTATGTAATCTTTTTTGGACAACATTCTACCTCTGTTAAAAACACTATCAAGAATTTTCATGATATGCAACAACAGATAGGTTGCATATTGCTACGTGAGAGCAGAGATAGAAAAAAAGAGGCCACATGTCGGTATGGAAGGCGGTGAGAATTTTGGAAGGAATCATGCAATGATAACAATATGGAACCCAAAACTAAGGGCATTGTGGGGGAATGAAATTCTTCCACATAATTCTTGAAATAGTGGCTAGCAAGTCAAGCCTTATGCCAAAATAATGTAGATATTTTGATTAAGCATGATACAAGCATATGTACTTAGGTCGTGATTCCTTACTATTGAAAAACTTACACGCTAGGGAACTCTTATGTACTCCACATGCACACAAGGAGCCTCCCTACTGCCTGTCAATTTGGCCAACATAGTGTTGAACAATCCAGATAACTGAGAGGGAAGGTGAATCGGTTATCATAAAACAATTTTTTTACTTTAATTACTCAGGAGAAAGCTTATATCAATTAGATAATAATCAAACATATATGAACATGAAAGCACATAACAACACTATGCATAATGAACACCAAAATTTATGTGGAAACCCAAGAAGGGAAAAACCACAGAGAATGCTAATTCTCAATTATAAAACAATGGTTAAGGTGACATCGGTTAAGGTGATTTTTACAAAGGGCTCACTACCGAATTTCTCACTGTAGGTAAGACTCACTATCGATAGTATCACTACCTGACTATTACAACCAAAGATAAAAAAGGCTCACTGCTAATAGAGAAAGGCTCACTACCTACATAAAAGGATTCATTGCCAAATTAATACATATGATTACAAGATAGTCTCACTGACAAAAGTGAAATGATGAAGTTGCATCTACATATGCATGAATTCAATTCTAGTTAAGATCACAATATCTATATGTAGTAGATCTGATAAAGAATCTTCTACACACCTTCCTCACACAACCTCTACAAAGAAAATTATTTCTTCTTAACACCTGCCTTTATCTTTCTTATCACATAATCCTTTGCACCCTTTTATATGCTCACACACTCCATACACCACACTTCTTGTTTCATCAAACAAAAATAACATTTACTTATACCATTCCATTCCTTCATAAACTTCTAAGTCGGCCAAACATAATGTCTTCATAATCTCCTAATTCGTCCTAGCAAAAACATGTTGGGTTGAAGAACATCCTTGAAATATTCAATAGGGCTTGGAACACAAGAATTGAACCCAAAAGATAGGTCACACACAAATATCTTCTTACCATGTTACCGAGGGAACCATAAATAGGTCATACATAAGATAGAAAACTTTGAATTACATGAAATATATTCTGGATTTGATGGGAATGCCACAACCAAGACCAAAACTTGATTATCATCAATTTCAATACCAACTGGAGAAACATAATTAGACATACCAAACCTTGTAATATGCTACATGAATGTTCGCATAGCAAGGATACCTGAAATAAGCTTTGAGCACATCAGCCAACATCAAAAGATTAGTCTTCATTATTCTGCATTAACTAACTTCCATAGATGTACCAAAAATAAGTACTGCCATATCTGGATCAAGAATAATATCCACACTAGGCAACATCATAGCAATCGATAGGATAGATCATTTTTGTATATCATCCAGATCACAACCTTCCGGATCCTAGGTTTTGATATCAATGACAAAAATTATAAATTTTATCATTAACTTCTCAACAATCTCCCCCTTTGGCATTGATGGAAAAGCAACAAAAAACTCAAAAACAAAAATTTTTGAAACTCTAAGCGCTCCCCCTTTGTCAAGCAATCCAATTCCTTTTTTTGTTTCTGTTTTTCTCTTCATTTTCTCCCCCTTTTTCCATCAAAGGAAAAGGGCCAAATAAGAAAATTCAGGAGATCAAGTAAAAATAACACTTTTGACATGAAGAACTTTCTTGTACCTTTCTCTCACAGTTGGAAGAATCCTCTTCCAAGCATGCACAACATAAACCATTCTAGCACACATACTGTCTAGTAGAGTCAACAACATAAATGAAGATGACCAGTCCAGAGATAGGCACTATTGTTCACAATCCTCTACATCAGAAAGTATCTCAAAGAGCTGATCCAACCAGACCTCAACGATTTCTTTGACCAACCAGAAAGTTCTAACCAATTCTTCCCTCTGTCTCTAAGTAGACAATAACTTAGCTTGCAACTCACCAACTCTTATTCTTTTTTTTCCATCTTTATCTTTGAAGAAGTCAAAAAACTTTCCAATATCATTCATTTAAGATTCAATAGCTTCGATTTTGCTTCTAAAGTTGTCAATAGCAGTAGGCCACTGGAGACAATACCTATAGATGTCAAACATCTCCTTAATGCATTCTCTTGTCTCACAAATGTGTTTGGATAATTTCTTTTTGGCTTTGACACACCTTCTCTCAATCATAGCTTGGATCTTATGACCTTCAAATCTTTCCCACAACAACCTTTCTTCAACTACTTCTCCCAATAACAACTATTTCAACCTCATTCAATCTTAATAAATGTTTAGGGCTTCATTTCGAAAAGGTATATTTAATTAATGTTGAAATTTGCATTCTCAAACATTTTTTATTTAGTTTTGGGTATATATGAGGAATTTTATATTTGAAGAATTTTAGTGGTATGTAGGGCAGAGGGTCAGGTAGTGAGTTAGAAACATCTAAAATAGTAATATGCTTTTTGAATAGACAATCAACTAAGGCATCTTCAATTCTAGGCCTATTGATTGGAGAGCAGGCATACCACATTTCACCAATATTTTTCATGTCACCTTCATCCAACACCGAACGAACTTCATCTAGATTGAAAGAGTCAAGTCTAGGCAAAGAAACTTCTTCCTTCTCCTTCTCTTCTAAGATAGTGATGACATGGACTTTGTGTTTATTTTCCTCCTTTTAGGTTCCATAGGGGAACCACCAATGACAAAATCTAACTCCTTACCAGAGGAGGAACCCTCCTCAACCTGACTAATAGTAATAGCACTAGACACTATCACACCAAAGCACAGATTCATCTGCAAGGATGAGAAATAAACTTTGCATACACTTGCTTTATCTTCCATACATTCTGAATATATGTAAATATGCTTTCTAACAGAGATGTCAAACTTCCACTTAACATTCTCCTTTGATGGTAGCGAACTCAGAAAGTAAAATACTAAACATATGAGCAAAGACTCAAACCAAAAGGGATAACTCTCAACCAAAGATATTCTGACATTATCAATTAGGTTTTCCATTATGAGGCTACACAAGTCAAACTACTTATTTTCCTTCACCATCTTATGTGCAAGATACACAAAAATAATTGAAGTAGAACCTTCATGATTTTTGAAATATATTTTGTAAGTGATACTGTAGGCAACATACCTTACTGTAGGATCGATAATGGTATTTATTAGTAGAGCTCGGGGGTCTTTTTCAATACCACTAATTTCCTCCACATCTCTATATTTCAGTATTTTATTCCCAGGGAGGTCACCAACACTACACAATCTAGTTATATCTTCAATGGCTTCCTTGGATAGGGTTTGTCCAAAACAATGTTGCCATCCTTGAATCGACTCAATAGGAACAAGATAAACTCTTTATCAAAAATCTAGGGAAATTCTCGCCATAAATCCATACTCAGGGCAGTTACATTCTGCAATTCATCAGTCTTCAAACCTAGTCCCATTTCCTTCATCTTTCGATGATCAAATTCATCCAACTCTTCTCGCTTCAGCCTTAGAAGAATACCGCCACTGGATTCTCTATTAGCTAACACGGATTCCATCGTCACACTTATCTTCTTCAATCCTTTATCACTCAGCGAAACTTCTTCTTTGCAAGTTGTGTGAAATGATTTGAAATTCCATCTTTTATCCTTAATTGCTCATTTTAATGTAGGAAAATGCATACCCTTGCTTTTTCACACTTGTTTGGGCCCACCTTGCTTTATTTATGCCTTTTTATGGCTTAATTGGTCCTATTTTATGTCCACAAGCCCTATGAATGACATATTTTTCTAGTTAATCCCGATGTTCTCCAATGCATATTTGATAATTTAATGTCTCCATTGGTGTGTCTTTGATTTTTGGGTTAGGAATAAATGCAACCTAGGGCATCTTAGTCCCCCAAGGCTCTCAGGACCCTGATTTTGGCATCTTTAGACTGGGCCCCTTTTTGGTGTTAGTGCTCCAAGTTTTTAGGACTTGGGACTAAGATGCCACCTAGGGCGTCTTAGTCCTCCTTGAGTCATTTTGAGATTTAATTTCAAATTTTGGCAGGATTTAGCCTCCTTTATTTAATGAATTCATATGTCAGCTTGGTGTGATATAATTTTGGGATATTAAACATATATAAGTATAAATACAAGGTTCCTTCATTCATCTCAACCCAAGTCTTTTGTGAGATCTTTTATCATAGCATAATTGAGTTCACAAGAGCATTCATGAACAAATTATTCAAGAATTTGAAGCCATTTCCAGATTCAAGCATCATATCAAAGAGTTTTCTTGCATCATATGTGTTGTTGTGCTAACATTTGTGATGTAGGGTTTTGATTCAAGAAAACAATTAAAGTCCTATCTTTCAAGCATTCAAGATCCATATCCATTGCAACCATTACATACAAGTTTGTAGACTTTATAAGGGTTTGGTGAGTTGTAGCATTGCATGTTGTTCACTCATCATTTCCTTCATTATTTATATTTAATTTCAAGGTTTAATTACCAGCAAGGGGTTTGACCAAGGCAAACCCCCATTCATTAACAAACAAGTTTTTCCCATTTTGCATATTTTTTATTGTAGATCTAGGTTAAAGACTTGAAAGTCACTTGGAGTGAAAAGTTGCATTACAAGATTGTCATCTTCACAAAAACTCACCTATAGGCCATATTCAAAAGTTTCAGAACTTGAGATCAGAAGGGAGGCTAGTGCAGACCTTGGAGCTCAAGATCCTAATTAGATTTTTTAGAAATTCAGAATGGGACTAATACACTATCTTGGGCATCTTAGTCCTCCCAAGCTCATTTTTCAGAGATTTTTAGAGATCTAGTTCTGAGATCCAAATACTTTGTATTTTCCCTAGAAAACAACATTGGGACTAATATGCCATCATGGGCGTCTTAGTCCTACACAACATATTTTGGCAGCTTCATTCCATTTCTAGAATCCTCACAACATCTCCAGATTTCCTAGGTGCACACATGCTATCCCCCTATTTCATAATTTCATCATTTACATCTTTCATTTATCTTGAATTTTTAGTTATAAGTCATTTTGCATTGTAACATAGATTTTTGGCATCCTAATCCTTTCTAGCACTTCTAGGGTTTTTCACCTAAAAGGAGAAAGGAGGGCCAAAATACTTATGTCTACACTCAAAATCAATGCAATATGGATAGAATATGGATGTAATATACCTAGATGCAATGTTTGAATGCAAGAAACTAATAAGATTAATTTCTTAATGAATGAAAATTAAGGAAATGAAGATTGTTTGAAAACACATTGTGTAATGCAAAAACACCTAGAAGTGAATGCAAATTGCAACAAAACTTGACAAAACTGAAAGTGTGCACCTGGAATATGGATGCAGACTAGAAATGGCTTTTGGAATGCTGGTGATGCTAATTTTCAGGACTGGTGGGACTCATTCGCTATTCTGGGTGAATCAGTCCCAGTTCTGCAAAATTGTGCCAGAACCTGTTTCAGACAAAAGGGTATCTAAAAATGCAGAAAACCAAAAAATGAACTTGGAGTGGGAATCATTCACCACCCATGGCGAATGTGTCCACTTTGGAATTTTTTATTATTCAAAGGTGGAATCCAGAGCTCTTGGTCCGCACTTTAATTCTCTACAGGTGTCTGCTTTTGAAACTCTGATTTTTGAACCTGAAAGTGAGTTCTTGTTGATATTTTGACTTTTTGAATGAAGAGAAGACTTAAGAAACTTTGCAACTTGATTATTAATTATTTACAAGCTTCCAAGAGATCTAAATCTGCAAACACACAAGACAAGAAGGAGAAATGTTGAGTGTTAGGGCATGGGGGTTTGCCTTGGTCAAACCCCTTTTAGGTAATTAAACCAAATGATGAAAGAATGTAAGGAAACATGCAAAAATGAAGTTGATTACCTTTCCATGATGATTGAACTTGAATGTCTGCAACAAAACATGAAGAATCTTCCCTTGAATGTCTGAAAATTACTATCTTAGTGACTTGCAATGATGAAACCCTAAGTTGCTTGACTTGAGATGGAAGAATGAATGTGAATGAGTTGGGAGATTATGAATTAGGGCTTAGAAGGTTAAATAATTAGGAAATTATCCTAATTTACCCATTAATTGGATCCCTAAGGCCAACATGAAGTAAAATTGAACTTTAATTCCAAAAGTTCCCGCTCAAAGGTAAAAAGTGAGCCAAATGGGACTCATTCACCACCCATGGTGAATGGTTCTGACCTGGATGGGACTGATTCACCATGGATGGCGAATGGGTCCCACAGGGGCTATTTTGACAGCTAGGATGCTAGGAGATAAGGAAATAAGATTTAAATTGCAACTTTGTTGGGTATTTTATCAAATATTATCTTGGGATGCACAATATGGGTTAATAGGGGCCTATTAGTGATGATGCAAAGGTCAATTAGGGCTTGGGACACAAAATTCAATGTGAAAGTGTGATTAAATACACTTTACAACACTAAAATTAGGTCCACATAGCCTAGGAAGGCACAAGAACCAATGTGAATGTGCAAGAAACATTACAAAACTAGTTTAAAATTAAGTTTAATTCAAAAAAATTCTAAATTTATGTGAAGATGTAGTTAAACACATTTTATAATGTTGAATTAGAAATAAATGGGCTCATTAAGTCTAGAAAAGCATGAAAGTTCTTTACAACACTTTACAACACCTTTACAAGACATTGCTAAATGCATTTAAAAGGGTCCAAGACCTAGTGTGGATGCATAAAATGCCTCACAACACTTGAATCAAGGCCTCATTAAGTCCAATATATCATGAATTATTCCCATGTCAAGCAAGAGGTCCTTTTTTCTACAATACATGCACATATCACAACGTGTTTTCAAACATTTTCTTTTCCAAGCATTTGCTTAGTGGTGAACCCCTTAGAACTTAAAGAACCCCTTCCTAGGACCCTCCTAATTGAGAATTGGCTTGCCTTGTGAGGTTTTTATTCAATCCAATTAGGACTCTTAGGAAATTAGTGAATGATTGAATGAGAAAAAGTGTGATATCCCAAAAAGATACCCACATTTTTCCTATTCATCATTTTGGTGAACCCGACTCTTTTAAGCATTGATTTATGATTTGGAGTCCATTAAAGTCCTTAAATCTAGATTTCATTCATTCTTGCATTGCATTTTGCATTAGTGAAATTTCATTTAGGATTTCCTATATTTACATTAGTGAAAGTGCATATAGGTTGCATCTTTACTTTATTGTATCATTCCATTTCATTGAAAAAATGAAAAGTGCATTGTTCTTCATCTTCATTGCATTCTTATTGTATTCAAATATTCCATTCAATTGCTTGTTTCTAGCTCCTTTTTCTTGCACTCATTTGCACATTTTTCTATTTCTGAGCATCAGTATATATTGCATAGGCAATCTGTAAACGTTATTGAAATTCCAGAATTCCTTGTTTTCTACAAAAAACCTTTTCTAGGACTAAAAATTCCCTTCCTGGCATCTTAGTCCCTCTCAAGATTTTGCTTAAGAAATCTCTCTCTGGTATTTGGTGTCTATTTCAGCCTCTGGAACTTCATAATCTCACTAGGAGGACCAAGGCACCCTTCCTAGTGTCTTAGTCCCTATTGAATTTTATTCTCTAGTTTTTAGGATTTGAAATTGCTCTTCTGTGTTTCTATTAACTTCCTTCAATTTTCTATTTCATTTTCTAGACTTGTTATTCCATTTTCTTTCATTTCAAATGCATTTTTTTTCGATCTTGCATCATGGATATGTGCTTTGGAAAATTGTAGATGTCCTTGAAATCTTTGGTAGATGTGTCAAATTGTGCCGTTGGTAATGACCCTAATGAAATTGAACTCACTCATGCTCACTCAACTCCTAACACATGTCCTCCTCGTAATGTTGACATCATTGGAGAAGATGATGACAACATGAATAAGTTCCTAAATGATTGTCTTGATAACCTTGAAGCTAATGCATCCATCTATCCCTCCATTCAAAACAACCAAATCCTACCACAATAACACCCCTTGAGATTTTTGGTTACTTACATCTTGAAACTGAAGTGAAAGTTGAACCTAAGTTCCCTACAATAGGTGAACCTAGTTCCTCTAAACAAGAAAACACTCAACCCTTTTATGATAAAAATGTAACAAACACTCCAATCAACCTAGAAGAAACATATGGAAAAGGCTTCACCGTCTTGAGAAAACAAGGATGTGACACAAATAGTGAACATGGAATTCGTCAAATCTTAGAGAAAAAACCAACCGATGAAAACACAAAAGGATTAGGGTACCAAGAACCCTCTTATAACGAAAAGCCTCTTAGAGAATATCTAAGGCTCCGAAGTGATGGTACAGTGATCTTGGATTCTCCCCCTGACTTGAATATCCTTCTTCCTAAAGAACAAACAATAGATCATAACAATGAAAAGGATGATATGATCACCTTAGGTCCTCCTCCTTATTCAATTACATAAGTTGGAGAATCTAGCCAGAGCAAAACATCTCATAAAATAAAGAAACCTCAATACCCTTGTCTTCCATCTTCAACCGAGAAAACTTTACATATCCTTTTAAGTGAAGGACTTATTACATTACCATCCATGCCTAAAAACTGATTTCCAAATTCAAAAAACAAAAACACATCTTATTGCAAATATCATAGAATTTTTGGACATAGTATCGATGCATGTCATGCCTTAAAGCAAGAATTTAAAAGGCTTGACATTTTAGAAATAATCTCTTATTTAAGTGGGACCTTTGGTCATGCAATAGTTGTAGAATACTCTATTCTCACTATTACATGACCCTTCCCATCACCTACCTTGGCCCATTCTTGTCTTGCACTCAATGGGGACAAGAAGTCGTTGGCCTTGTCCTAGTAAGGAATTTGTGGTTGTCCCTTTGGTTCATTATCTACCTTTCACTTATACAGACTGAGATTAAGGAGGTAGATAACTTTCTTTAGATTGACTCTCCTATGCCATACTCATCCTTTTCATTTTCTTTTTTTTCTTGCATGTGCATAACATGATCCCCCATGATGTTCTGTTTAATGTTTCTCTCTCTATGTGCATTCCTCTATTTGTACCTTCGTTCTTCTATATGTCGTATACTTTTTCCTTTGATTAATTTTTTCTCTTTGCCTTTCATTTTTCGTTTCTTGTGTTTTCCTTTTGGGGATGACGCAAGGCATTGAGACATTCATGTATCCTTCATGTTGACCCAGAATCTTTTTGATTATCTTTTCTTTACCTTTCATTTTCCTTTTGGTGATGATGTAAGGTGTTGAGACACCCTATGTCTCTTCCATGTTGACCCAAAAGGCTCTTTCTTTTTCTTTGTTTTCACTCTCTTTGTTTTATTCTTCTAGTTCTATGTATTTAGGGAATGATGACAGCTCCAAGCTCTCTAATATCATTGTAGCAAAGAAAATACTGACCCCAAATCCATAGATCCCTTATGTGTTTGGTGTTTTCATTTTGGGGGCAACCCCTTTCTTTTCCTTTTCTCTTGCATGGCATAGCTTTACTTGGAAACATATGACTTAGCATAGGGCTTTCCAAGTTCACTATCATGTCTTCCTTCTTGTTTGCATTTTCATTCGCTACTTTAAAGTAATTGCTCACAGCATGGTGTTAGCAATTTCTTTAAATTGGGGGCATACATTGGCATTATTTTGGCATGATTTTGCTTGCATTTTTTTTTCCTTTTCATGGTCTTTGATGTGATTTTCTTATTTCACGTGATGTGTTTTCCTCTTTGTGGTGACATTGGGAGTAATTTCCTTCAAGAGTGTGACTTATCTTAGCATATTATATTCCCCTTAGTGGTGATGCAACACACTACATCCCTTAAGTAGCAAATATTTTATCCTTTGATCGGTCCTCTCTTAGAGACATTAGGAATGATGTACCCTAAGAGTAAAACCTTGCATAAACTAAGCAAAGTCCCTTTGAGCATCCCTCTTTCTCCTTACATTTTTGTACCTTATTAAAGTCATGGAGGTATGGCTTTAATATGGTCCCTAGGGGCTCACCTAGTGAACACCTAGCTTCACTAGCTGTGTGAGCATGCATTTTTGTACCTTATTAAAATCATGGAGGTATGGATTTAATATGGTCCCTTGGGGCTCACCTAGTGAACAACTAGGTTCACTAGCTTGTGTGAGCATGCATTTTTGTACCTTATTAAAGTCATGGAGGTATGAATTTAATATGGTCCCCTATGGCTCACCTAGTGAACACCTAGCTTCACTAACCCATGTGAGCATGCATTTTTGTACCTTATTAAAGTCATGGAGGTATGGATTTAATATGGTCCCTTGGGGCTCACCTAGTGGACACCTAGCTCCCACTAACCCTTGTGAGCATGCGTTTTGTTTGCATAATGGATAATGCATTCCACTTGTAAACTTATTTTTGGACAAACAACCTAGACCAGGTCCACCGTGTTGGATAGCTAGTCAAAGCTTGATGCATTGCAGTTTTTCCTTTTTCCTTTTTCTTGTCTTTGATGGTGTATTTTTGCAATCTAGTTATGGCTTCTTATATAATCCACAAACATGTTTCTTTGTGCCTATGTTGGTTTTGACATAGGATCTTGATCTCGGGGGCTTGGCCACCCTCTTGATTATTGTCATCCTATCTCACTAGCAATTGTACATTTGAACCCCTCTTGATTGCGTGGTTGGCTACTTTAGTGTGATTTTGAAGCAAGTTCATCCTCTCACTAAAGTGAGGGCTAAATGTATTGTAGGAAAATGCACACCCTTGCATTTTCACACTTCTTTGGGCCTACCTTGCTTTATTTATGCTTTATTTATGGCTTAATTGGTCCTATTTTGTGTCCACAAGCCTTATGAATGACATATTTTTCTGGTTAATCCCAACATTCTCCAATGCATAAATGATAATTTAATGACTCCATCAGTCTGTCCTTGATTTTTGGGTTAGGACTAAAATGCCACCTAGGGCATCTTAGTCCCCCAAGGCTCTCGGGACCCTAATTTTGGCATCTCTGGATTGGGCCCCTTTTTGGTGTCAATGCCCCAAGCTTTTAGGACTTGGGACTAAGACACCACCTAGGGCGTCTTAGTCCTCCTTGAGTCATTTTGAGATTTAATTTCAAATTTTGGCAGGATTTAGCCTCCTTTATTTAATAAATTCATATTTCGGCTTCGTGTGATATAATTTTGAGATATTAAGCATAGATAAGTATAAATACAAGGTTCCTTCATTCATTTCAACCCAAGTCTTTTGTGAGATCTTTTATCATAGCATAATTGAGTTCACAAGATCATTCAAGAGCAGATTATTCAAGCATTTGGAGCCATTTTCAGATTCAAGCATCATATCAAAGAGTTTTCTTGCATCATTTGTGTTGTTGTGCTAACATTTGTGATGTAGGGTTTTGATTCAAGCAAGCAATTCAAGTCCTATCTTTCAAGCATTCAAGATCCATATCCATTGCAACCATTACATATAAGTTTGTAGACTTGACAAGGTTTTGGTGAGTTATAGCATTGCATGTTGTTCACTCATCATTTCCTTCATTATTTCTATTTCATTTCAAGGTTTAATTACCAACAAGGGGTTTGACCAAGGAAAACCCCCGTTCACTAACAAACAAGTTTTTCCCATTTTGCATATTTGTGATTGTAGATCTAGGTTCAAGACTTGAAGATCACTTGGAGTGCAAAGTTGCAAAAGTTACATAGTTGCATTACAAGGTTGCCATATTCAGAAGTTTCAGAACTTGAGATTAGGAGGGAAGATAGTGCAAACCTTGGAGCTCAGGATCTTTTTCAGAGTTTTTAGAAATTCAAAATGGGACTAATATGCCATCTTGGGTGTCTTAGTCATCCCACGCTCATTTTCAGAGATTTTCAGAGATCCGTTTATGAGATCCAAAGACTCTGCATTTTCCTTGAAAAACAGTAGCGGGACTAATACACCATCTTGGGCATCTTAGTCCTACACAACATATTTTGGCAGCTTCTTTGCATTTCTAGAATCCTTACAACATCTCCATATTTCCTAGGTGCACACATACTATCCCCCTATTGCATAATTTCATCATTTACATGTTTCATTTAGCTTGCATTTTTAGTTATAGGTGATTTTGCATATCACGACGTATTTTCAAACATTTTCTTTTCCAAGCATTTGCTTGGTGGTGAACCCCTTAGAGCTTAAAGAACCCCTTCCTAGGACCCTCCTAATTGAGAATTGGCTTACCTTGTGAGGTTGTTAGTCAATCCAATTAGGACTCTTAGGACATTAGTGAATGATTGAATGAGAAAACTGTGATATCCCAAGAAGATACCCACATTAGTGAATGATTGAATGAGAAAAGTGTGATATCCCAAAAAGATACTCATGATGATTTTTCCACCAAAAACTTACATCAATGATGCCATCACTAGTACTCCGTTTTTCAATCAGCTGGATTAAGCTTCATCATACATCATCAACCGGATTGAACTTAGTCATGTAAAAAACACATCAATATTACTTCGGAGAGGGGGAACCAATAGGATATGCATTCCGAAACTCCCCCTGAGCCAAGGAAGTTGGCTCAAATTATGGTAGGGATTGTACCAGGATCCAGTACCATAGAAGAGATTTCCACACCTATTTCCTTTTTCTTCCACACCATGACGATCTTCTTCTTAGATTGATCTGATTCTGCAACCTTCCTTTTGTTTTTAGGCTTTTCTAGAGCAACATATCTGCATGTGTTGGTATAATCTTTGGGTTGATTGCACTTGTAACATCTTTGTCTTGACTTAACTGAGTGAACCCTAGATCTGCACCAATTAGCTTTGTGACCATAACCATGACATAAATAGAAATTACCATGAAAGAGATTATTTATTCCATTCCTTCTAGACAAATTAGATAACTAACTTCTACAATGACTTGCGTTGTGACTAAACTTGTGATAGTTAAAGCATTGAATACTCGGTTCCTTCTTGCTTCTACACTCTACAACCTTATGTCCAAAATTTTTACCTAGAAAATAATATTCATTAAATGATAAGTACCTTTGAGAATTAGGTTTCCTGACCGAAGGTCTTTTTGTAGCTGTTCTAGAGTTCCAAGCCATGCTTGTTATACCAGATCTTGCTTCAACTTCAACTCCTTTGTCTTCACCCTTATTGTTTTGATTTGATATTTCACTAGAGAAGCTAAGTCCTCCCTTATCCTTCTGATATTTCTGTAGGGATAAGAGTTGATCTAGAATTATGCCACTTTCACATACTCTTTCTTTTGTTTTCAACCTTCTTAACTCTTGATCTAACTTCTCATTTTCTTCTTATTTCTGTTTGATGGTATCCTTGATATTTTCTTCAACCTTCTTACATTCCTCCAACCATAGCTTTAGATCCACAACACTTTCCTTTGACTCATTTAATTCCTAGCTGACCTCTCTATGTCTTGCTTTGAATTTTTAGATTTTCTCCCTTAGCTTTGAGATACAAACATTTGACTCCTTGATGTATTCTTTCAATTCTTCATTTTTAGATTTTGTGCTTTCCATATCATCTAAAATTATCTTTAGTTCTTCCTCAAAGTAATAATCTCTTGCCATCTATTCAAAACTTCCAAGATCACCCTCAAGCGGCTAAGCTCTATCTCCAAGGGACCAAAATCTGATACCAATTGTTGAATAGTTTGGATAACTGAGAGGGGGATTAAATCAGTTATCATAAAACAATTTCCTTTCTTTAATTAATCTAGATAAGGCTTATATCAATAAGATAATAATCAAATAGATATGAACATGAAAGCAAATAACAACACCATGCACAATGAACACCAGAATTTACGTGGAAACCCAAGAAGGGAAAAAACACAGAGAATGTTAATTCTCTTGAAATTATAAAACACTGGTTAAGCTCACACTAGTTAAGGTGATTTTTACAAAGGGATCACTGTTGGTGGGCTCACTACTCGACTATTACAGCCAAAGATAAAAAAAGCTCACTGCCAAAAGAAAGAGGCTCACTACCAACAGAGAAAGGTTCACTGCCTACAGAAAGGGGCTCACTACTAGATTAATACATCTGATTACAAAATAGTTTCATTGAAAAAAATGAACTGATGAAGTTACATATACATATGCATGAATTCGGTTCTAGTTAAGAGCAAAATATTTCATCTACAGCAGACCCAACCAAGAATCCTATGCACACCTTCCTCACACAACCTTTGCAAAGATATTACTTCTTCCTGACACTTGCCTTTAGCTTTCTTATCACATAATACTTCACACCCTTTTATCTGCTCGCACACTCCATACACCACACTTCTTGCTACATCAAAGAAATTTTTTTTTTACTTATACCATTCCATGCCTTCATAAACTTCTAAGTTGGCCAAACATAATGTCTTCATAATCTCCTAAGTCAGACTAGAAAAAATATGTTGACTTGAATAACATCCTTCAAATATTCAATAAGGATTTGCACGCAAGCACGAGACCCAAAAGATAGGTCATACACAAAGATCTTCTTACCACGTTACCGAGGGACCCATAAATAGGTCATACATAAGATAGCAAACTTTGAATTACATTAAATATATTCTGAATATGATGGGAATGCCACAACCAACACCAAAACTTGATTATCATCAATTTCAATACCAACTGAAGAAACATAATTAGACATACTAAAACTTGTAACATGCTACATGAATGTCCAGATAGCAAGGATACCCATAATAAGCTTTGAGCACAACAACCAACATCAAAAGATTAGTCTTCATTATTTTGTATTAACTTCCACAAATATCCCAAAAAGAAGTACTGCCATATCTAGATCAAGAATAATATCCACACTACGCAACATCATAGCACTCGATAGGATAGATCATTTCAATATATCATCTAGAGAACAACCTTCTAGATCCCATGTTTTGACATCAATGACAACAATGCTAAATCATCTCAACAACTTCTCAACAAATAGATCAGTAACCTCAATACAAATGACAACACAAGAACATCTCAAGGAAAGAGATCCACACCATCCATGTCAACTACGTTGCTTAGATCTAACATTTTTCCTACACGCCAAGACTAATTAGTGATTTAGTAACAGCAAATCAAACTACATACACATAAAAAAATTGAACCATCACTCAAATGTAGATTGGATTTGATATCATGTTATCATAATCAAGATCCTTGCATAGAATATTGGTATCAAGCTGAGCCACACAAGGTGAAATCGAAAGAATGCAATGCATGAGGGTGAAATGCTTGATTAAGAGTGTATGTACATATAGGATGATGATTTTGAGTCATTGGAGGAGTGCTAAACTCAAGGTGGCAACAAGGTTCCACCAAGAATCAAGTGAAGAATGCCACACAACCTTTAAGATCTCAACTACCTCTTCAAGTGACACATCGCCACATAAGGTGGCTTAATACATAAAGAGTAATATATAGTTAAATAATAATTATTTTACTCTAACAGTCACAATGATAAAAAATTGGTAAATAGGTGTCATATCTAACAATCAAAAATAAAAATAAAGTAAAGAGAAATTATTCATCTAATAGTGAAAACCATTCTTATGGCACTTTGTGTAATGCCTTGCCGTGTGAACCCCAAAGGACAACAAGAACTCACAATAAAAGCACAATTTTTTTTTTTTGAAAGTGAAACATGACATATAATGAACATTGACAACCAACACGTATAATGCAGTTATACATATACATCATGTACCATGTCCTCTGGGGTACACATGATAGCATTAATAAACGTAAACCCATACTATGACAATGATTAACTAACTACAAGTATTCCACTTAACCATTACATAGAATTACTAATCGACAATCAAACATCCACAACATAATATAAATAAAACCATCTATCACATCTATGAACATAATTATAAATATTTCCACAGATACAACAACATTAAAGATACAACAACATTAAGGATTACATACTGTGAAATGATAACACATAAAAGTACCAAGTATCTATATACATTTCATGAATGACAATCATCCATCAGAGATCATAAATTAAAGCCAAAGGTTACATTCATTACAATGATAATAAAAGTTACATCGTACAAGAGTTATAGTAATACAAAAGTATTCCCTAACATGAATGGGAACAATACAATAAGATAGAATAATACAACTGAAAAGGTGAATACAAGTAACAAGATTGGCTCCAACTCGGGTACAATTCTGGAGTCACCGCAAGAGGCACATATCTACACATCTCGATCCTCGGTTGGGCACCCAATGGGGTGCATAGCATGTTCCACCCAACCATGTGGACCTGAAAGTCCACTCCCCATGCTAGGAGTTGAGAAGAAAGATCCTCATTCCTCAACCAAAATAGTCAAATGAATCAATAGTAAACCATACTCCACAACAAGGATAACAACAACATAAGATAACAACCCATAACATTTCCATCACATAGCAACAACAAAATAATGAAAATTCGAACAAAACCAATTGCCAATATTATAGATCAACACTAAATAACCATAAGGGGTGCCAACAACAATAGGATCCATAGCCTTCAAATGAAATTGCAATATCAACCAATAATAAATATCAAGGGAACCCTTTATTAACATCCATAAAGTTGCCATGAGGCATGTATGCAACACTAAAAGATAGAAAGGAGACTTCAATAACAAACACCAAGAACCAATTGCCTCAACAACATAAGATACAACCGCTTCTAGAGGTACAAAAACACGAAGGGGAACCAACATGGAAAGCTAAGTTGCTAAAGGATGGAGTGTCATCGCATAGGTGCTATGGGTTACCTTGGTGTAACCTTCCTAGGCTACCAGATCACCCTGGCCACCTCTACCGGCTTCTGAACCCCCATGCTGCTATGCAGGATCAACTTACCTTGCAAAATTACTATGCAGAGGCAAGGCAATTGATCTTGCCATTCTAGGCCTTCCCACTCATCCCAAGCCTAAAAGAGTACTTGGACCCATGAGTGAGGTTGTATTATCTGAATTAATGTGAGATACTACCCAACCCCCTAATCAATTAATTAAGTTATCACTTGATTAAACTCCCAATGAGTTACCCTGGACCTAACCACTTTGGGTGCTAGACCCTCATTGAGAGCCACTCCCTCTTACCAACAACACAATCTCAAAATCACAAATGGGAAAGCCCACTTGCACAAGATACCAAAACCAAATGAAATATCAATCACCTTGTGAGACATGCACCATCCCACGCTAGAACTTCATAGTAAAGAAAGCCACTTTTCAAGTGCAAGGCTTAACCCACCAAAATCAGACAAGCATAAGAGCAACCATTCAATAAACCAAAATGAAAACCAATTAAGAGGTAACATATTCTTTCCCCTCCTTTGGAAGCTCAAGAAGAACGACTAACCAAAATCCCACAAACGAGGGTAAAATGAAGCAACATGGTTCCAAACATAAAACTTCAACATATAAAATCCCCCCTTTTCAAGCCCAAATCAACTCAAGAGGAAAAACCATCAATTTGGAACCTTCAAAACATACTTAAATCCATTAACATAATCCCCTCAAAACCAATACAAGATCAAATCCTCACAATGACCATTAGGCACAAACGAGCTCCCACTTACAACCATAACCAAAATCAACAAATATTCCAAAAAATTATACAATTCCCAATAAACAATATAGCATTCAATCAAGCAACCCTTACATCACAAACATGATTACTCCGTAGAACAAAATCATTTCCACATTGAACAACAATCAAATCAATTCATTCATAGGAGAACATTATAGCACCATTTCTAAAGCTCATTACATAAACCCTAACTTTTCTTACTAAACCATTCACATAATAATACTCAAATGTCCATTATAACTATTAATCTAATTTTCCAATTCTTTTACCTACTCAATCGATTAACTGACCTAAACACCAATACTCTAATATAATAACTTTAATATATATAAATATATATACATATATAATATTTTAAAATATAAAATAGCAACACAAGGATTGCAAGTATATAAATATTCTATTTACATAATCAATGCAACCATGAGAAGCCAACATTCATAAAAGAACATTATATCATTTATTCGACCAACTTACATTTATTACAAAATCAATATTATTCACTTGCCTCAAACAACAGTTCTAAAACAAGGACTGAATATGAAGTTCAAGGAGAATAATCGAAGTGTTCATTCAAGTTTGCTAAATAATCATCCAAAATAATATCCTCTTCGAAATATGCTAACCTTCATTTATCTTAAATTAAATTATATATTTATGCATTTATATTATCCGATATTTTATTTATTTAAGCCATATTTTAGAGAATACAAAATTCAGAACTATTATACAGCTGTAGATAAAAGCAAACTTTTATATATATATATATAATATATATATATATATATATATAGATATATATATATTCACCTGAAAAAGCATATTAATATTCTGTCACATGCAAATTGAGAGTTTTTCTGTGTACAAATAAAACAGCGACATCTAGTTCCATTCAAACTTCTATATACATAGGCGAAAGGCTTTGGACTTAAACGAAGTACAAGACACATTATAACAAAAACAACAATTCAAGGCTACGACGGTATTGATGTTAAGGGAATTTCTTCCAGGTCAAAGGATTCAAAGCACATCAACTATGTGGTACAAATGATTAATTTCGCCAATCGGTCTGAAGCAATGAGAAAGTCTACAAAGGCAGAGAGAACTACGCTGTGATTCAAGAGAAACTTCGGCCAGGGCTAAGAACTAGCATAGTCGCACGCATTGCAGCTAAAGCTCATCAAAATAGATGAATCTAGTACCAACACAATTAGATAACAAGTCAATCCTATGACAATGCTTCAAGTAAAAGTACACATTCATTGAACACATAATTTCTTAAGCAAATACATACATATATACCGAGATGTATATATTAGAGCACGAAATATCAATAGAAACGCTTAAAACCAGTGAAGAATACATACAGCCAGCTAGTTTTTCCTCCACACCAAACAGGGAGAAACAGGGGACGGGAAACCAGGGAACAAGTTTATGCATTTAATAATGGTGATTGCCTATAATACTGGATCGATATTGGACGCCCCTCAGTATGCAGATTGACATGATTGCAAAGATGTGGAAGCTTAGTCAAGGCGTATGAACTATTTGACAGAAGGCCTCAGTCTACAGATGGAAAGAAAATGTAGATCCGTGAGTGAAGATGATGGTGGATAAGACTTGCATTTTTCTTGGACCTGATGAGTTTACTATATTTAATCTCGAGCAATGTATCCATTACCATCAAAAGTTCAGCATTAAACTGCTTGTGTCAGTTCTATGGCGAGTAATTAGAGTATACCATCAAGCAAATGCAGAATTACGCCATGGTCGCCTCCTCACCAGCCGAATCTCACAAGTAAGTACAGATTGAAAAGAGTAGCAATTAAAATGCTCTATCTGCTGTCATCAAACAATGAATTCCAAGATCTATTGACTGGGAGATATGTAATAAGGACTGCCAGGAGAAAACGACACTCTTGCAAGCAAATGCACTATCCAAAGACAAGACTGGGGATTAGGGTGAAGGCACACTTCAAGGAGTAGTAAAGACTTTAGAAACTTTCAAGCCAATGCAATATGGCATATTTTCCCAAATCGTGCACTCAAAGATTTAAGCAAAGGACTCAGTGGATATCGAAACATTTGAATCCATACAAAGTGTGGGGGCATAAACAAGGCGTGCGAACTTTTTAACAAAATGACTCATAGAGATGTTAACTCATGGAATGAAATGATTGCAGTTTGTGCACAAATCAGAGTTGTTGAAAAGGCTTAAGAAAATTCAAGCAAATGTAATTTAGCAGGTGTAAAGCCCAATTACACAACCTTAGCCAGCATCCTAGCTGCCTGTGCCAAAATGAAAGCTTTGTGATAGGTTAAGGGTGTCGAACAAAGCAAGAAGGATAGAAGAATTTGTCAGATGTTGTAGTTGCAACAGCCCTGGTAGACATGTATGCAAAGTGCATCGCATAAACAAGGCGTGTGAACTGTTATCAGAATGCCTTAAGGAAAAGTGATTCTCATGGAGTGTGATGATCGAAAGATACGCCCAAAATGGATTTGTTGCCACGGCTTAAGAAACTTTCAAGCAAATACAATCGGTAGGTAACTTACCTCCAGACTTTGCACATTTCTCCCTGCAGGCCCCCGATGCATCTCCACTTCCCCCACCTCCTCCAAAACCAAGTTTTCAGGATGAAGTACCACGTAGAGGAGCATGCAAAAAGTGGATGCAAAGACAAGGCACGTGGAAAGCTCGAAAGAATGCACGAAGCAAGGTGGAGGTAAAAGCAAGTGGCAGGTGTAATTGTATTAGATGTTTTTAAAAAGTTTTATTTATTATATATTTAGTTCCTGCCGATAGGCAGGATACTATTGCAATCGTCTGATTTTTTTTTTTTTCTGGCTGACCAATCATATTGTTTATTTAAATATATATCTCTTTATTTCTATAGTTTGCATTTTACAACATATTTTTTATATTTAAAAAATATTATTTATCTCTTTTTTAATTGGTTAGAGTAGCTATGTAATTCATTTTTCTAAAAAAAAAATTAAAAATTTAATGATCATAATAATTTTAATTGGTACATTATAGTTAGTGCAAGAGAAGCTGTTGGAAGGAGAAGCTACTAGAGAAATGGAGAAATCTTGACGGCAACATGACAATGGCACGGTAGCAGCCAAATCATTTCACAGGGTTGCTGGTTATTCAATATTAAATTTTATGTTAATAAAATGCAGGTTTGAGTTGAAGAGCTTGGTTTTGGAGAGAGAAAATTCATTAAGAACAACAAGACCCTGATGACCAATGCTTGGAGGGCACTTGATTATCTTGGTGTTGTTCACTGGAAAGGTCCACAGTTACAGAGGTATGATCATTACATACCCCAATTTTATTGTTTATAGTTTGCATGCCCCAACTTTCTTTTTGTAACTAGTAGGGCATGAGTAACTTCAATATTGTTTTTTTTTTCAAACAATTTTATTTTATTTGGGAAATTTTTCATAATTAAACGATGTTCTGCCCATTTATTTTCAGAAAACCGTTAAATACGCTAACAAATTATTTTCATTCGCTTGAAAATTTTTAGTTTATTATCGAGAAAGGAAATTGTTCTAGAAAGGAAATTGTTCTTGGGAAGGAAGTGAGTTGGTTTGCACCTGGGGAAATGGTATGTATAATTTACTATCGGCATTTGAAGCATGGATTTGGTTTAATTTTCACAAGAATTCTAGTAGAACCCTAGTGCCAACCAAAATATTGTAATAATTTATATCCTTAAATGACATAATTTCGCTGGTCATGGTTTGTTTAGCGAGGAAAGGGCCTACGCTATATCCTCCTATGTTTTGAATTATGCATATGTTTTGAACATGTTGAACTGAGCTTTATGTTTCTTAACTATCCACCATGATCTCTTCTTTTTCTAGTTGAAGAAAGTGTTAAAAGATCCTAGGGTTGCTTTGCATTGCCTGTGATCTTTGTAAATGGGATTTGTGTTTCCAAGTTTTCTTTCTTAAATGGACACTTGAGTAACTATATAATTTTGTGGAGGTTTGGTTTTTTTTGTTGTTAATTCTATTTTTTCATTTGGTCATGTGTGAGCCTATTTTTTGGGGCCACAAATATCTAGGTTTTGATGCCTTACATCCACGTTTGTAGACACCTAAAAATGACTGGCCCCAAGCTTCATTTTTACCACTTTCGTCTAGCATAATTGTGACATTTAATTATGTCCTTGGTCTATTCGACTATTGATTAAATAATTCATACTATTTAATTAATTCATGTCCTTTTATTCTTCATGATTATTAAATAAATAAATTTTATTTATTTATTAAATATGCCATTAATTGTCTGTCTCTCCTTAATTAAATAAATTTCTTAATTTATTTAATTGCCTTCTATTCACTTTATTCCTTATTGATTATTAAATAAATAAGTTTCTATTATTTATTTAATATGTCACTAATTGTCATAATTAAATGAATTAATTATTATTTAATTATCAGTCTTATTTGCTAAATTAAATAATTAAATTTAATTATTTAATTCCAAATTGGATATTCTTCTCATTTTAAATAAATTAAAATATTTAAAATGTCATCTCTTCTTAACTACAAGCTCATTTTGGTAAATAATTCAAAAACTGATTATTTACTATTTCTCAAAAGTTCACATTTGGAATTAATTTAATTCCAAATTGGTAACTTTCCGCAAGAGTCAAGTAATCGGGCAGGTTCTCGACCCTTCCAAAATTGATCTTCAGTCTGGTCTTTATCTTATTCATTTTCGAAAATCTTTATTTTCGAAAATGTTTCTTCATTTATTCTCCACCGTCGATCCAATTATCTGAGATATTATCTTGACCGTTCGATTAATGAATTTTCCCTAACCCTAATTAGGGATTATCAGATTTAATCTGGACCTCTCATTCTAGGTCTTTCTTAGAATTCGATCTCGCCCGTCCATTCAAAATGGCATTTTCTATAAAATGCCATTTTCCTCTCACTTTTCGATTACACACGGACATAATATACATTCTTGCACTTGCACACTTAGACTTTCATAGCAATTATTATTTTTATTTGATCAAGTCTTAGTATTGTTTAGGCATAGACATTGGCAATCATAGGCATTTAGGCATAGGCTTTAGACATTTTATGCAAATCCTTCAAAGCTTGGTGTAGGACATAGGCATATATTTGTGATTGCTCGCATGAGGAATCTGAGGGCAAAGCATTATCCAACAAGTAAGAAGGTGTTATGAAGGTGAGTCATGGAAGATTCAACAATTATCAGGTATACTTGTTCTTTTACATTTTGCTTCCTTTGCACTTTGTAATCTTTGGGTTTTTGTCTTTACTGATTTGATTGATCTAATCTAAACCTGAAAATTACCCATTACAACGTTAAACTGAATGAAACCATTCCAGATAGGATAAGTAGCATCAGTACCAAATAAGAAAATCATCTTAACATGATAGAAACCACAAACACCGCGCCCGCTGTAGTTAGGCTCCCTATATCCATCTTCAGGGACGCGATGAGGCTCTGGCCTCGAGAATGAGGACGTGACTCCTTCAATCTTCTCCAGCTTTTTCCATACAACTTCCTCTTTGGAATCAGTCTTGCCATGAGCTTGCCTCTACCATCTATCCAAGTCTCACTTCCCCTTTATTGGCTTCTCTCTCTTTTAAAAGTTATATTTGCTGCTCACAAGAGCTCTTTGAGATGGCATGAGAGATGTTTGTTGAACCTATAACCTTCAAAACCCCCAACCAGCCCATGCAAACTCTTAAAGTATTAAATTTTACTATGAGCCATAACCAGTTGAATATTATGCCTACAACTCAATTCACCTTTAAAACTCTACATGTGTACTAGCAATGTAGAAAACTCCAAAAAGGTTGGTTATCTCCATTACCACACAAGGATTAGTTCTTAGCCTAGGCTTTCATCTATTCCATAGGTGACACAAACTATCCTATCATTTGAAGTGGGAGAGGGGAAATTTCTCTCTATTTACAAATCCCAACCCCCTCCTAGTTAGAATACTTTGCATAATAAACCTATACAAGGATTTCCACCCCCCAGTTAGAATAATTTGCATAATAAACTTATACAAGGATTCACTTTTAGCCTAGGCTTTCATCTGTTCCACATGTGACGTACTATCATTACATCTGAGGTCAAGGAGAATTTCTTTTAATTTATAAATCTCTCCAAGTTTCATTTTCAGAATGAGAGGAAAAATGAAAAAGGATGGAAAAGATCTTTGCTTTCAACCTCCACACCAATTAAACATGAATACTATCGTATAAAAAATGCAAAACGAAAAAAATTAAATGTGAATCATTTGCAAGAAACTCTTATATTATGAACCAGAAAAGAGAAGTTGATTGTTGACGCACTGTTAGTTTATATACACCAAAAATGAACTTTTGTGGGGGTTGAGAAATTATGCAGGCCAACCTCACCACATTAGAAAAGACATGAATTTCAGGAGATGGAGTGTCTTACCTCCTCATTTGCAAATCCCTCAAAACTAGAACCCTTTTTTAGAAATTAGTCCAGAAGGAAATATATCATTTATTTTGTTCACTCTATAACATAATAATGCATTTCCATTTAAAGATAATACCCATTGAATTGCATATTTTTATCATAAAATCACATTGATTTCAATATGTTGAAAACACTAAATAGGGTAGCGCTTAAACAGTCATAAATTTTATGTCCTATGGAAAAATTAAAAACTTTAGTATGTTCTGGAAAGGTGGTGGAACAAGGAAAAAAACCCAAAAATTGTTTTGTAAAACTCTCAAACATGTGCGAGCAGTTTTCTCTACAACTCAACTCACTAGATTTTCCCAGAACAACAGTTTGACAAAGCAAGACACCCTTCCAATCTTGAATGCAATTTTTCTCTTGGGGAAATGGAATAATAAATCTTCCATGGATGACTTAGATAGTTGCATGTTTCTAACATGACAATATCTTAGGTTATCTCTAATGCCACTACTGCAATTAAAGACTAGAGTGCTCTTTAAAGGAAAGCTCCTTAAGCACAAAGAAATCACAAACATCCAAAAAGATATTGTCAATAAAGTAGACTATAAGGACAAAAGATAGATAACCAAACCCAACCAATGTTCATTCATCAACTGGGCTACTAGTAGTAAAGTCAATATCCAACATGCCATAGACTAGTGACAAAGTAAACTGATTGTGATTCGAGCTAGTCTTAATGTGTATGTTCCTCGTGTTAATGAATATATATTAATGCAGTCTATGTGTGGAAGAAGTTGGATAAAATTGCAGCCAAATTATAATAAAACAAGAAACTCCTCAAACATGACTTCTAATCCAAACTATGTTACATGATGCGTGTTTTATGACACACCGAACACTCTAGAATAAAGAGTCCAAAGACGCTCTATCCTCTCTTGAAAAACTACCTCTTATGCTAAGATTGCTAGAAAGGTCATACGGTAATTCCAATGTTTCGTTTGGGGGGATGGTCAAGCTCAATGGATGATGTGATATGCTGATTTCACAAAGGGACCTTGGATAATAAACTACTCAAAAGTAGGGATTTAGATTGATTTGACGTTGAATGCTCTTGTATTTTTGGGATTTTCGGTTTTGAGATAAAATAAAAGGAAAAGGGATGAGGGTTTAGAAACTAGACTTATGCTAAACTACTCCTATGAACTTAAGAGACAAATGCCGGATAGTGAAATTTAAACCAATCTTTGCTTTGCCAAGCACAATGACTACAACTAGACAAAGATGATGCAATCTTCAAATGGGATTTACGAATGATGTCCTATTACACAATACCACCATCAATTCGAACGATGTATATAGTAATAGAATTCAAGTTAAACAATTTCAAAGTTCAGACTAACCTTGCACATCAAATTGAAAATCATTCAATTGAAAAAGGTATGAACTAATTTCACTATTTTCAACACTATCAATCTTTCATTCATCTAAAAAATTACTAATTTACTTTATTGAAGAAATTATGAAACCATGCAAGCTCTCAAAATAACAAATGCTCAACTTTGAATCAAATTATTATTTGAATAGCACTAGTAGCAACAATTTCACAAGTCTCTCCCTGAATGAATGAAATGCGTGGGGTTTATATAGGCACCCCAATTACAAAGCAACGACCCAGATTGATTTGAGATCAATGGCCAAGATTATTCCAAGAAACCCTAACCCTAAAAAGCATAACCAACTCCATGGACACATGGCACAAGTAGGACGAGCCACTTGGAGTGTGGAAAATAATGACACCTTGCAAATTACTCGAGCAAATGGGAATCCAAAATGCAATTCCCTTTGGCCTGCTCCCTGGCTGCAAATGCAAGAAATTTTGTTAACACCAAATCGAGCTCCTCCATTGATATGCTTGGCATAGAATCCAGTTGCACTCCCATTATGTCCAAGGCTTCAAGGCATTGAGTGAAAGTATTTTCCCATCTACCTTCTTGTTTCTGAAAGCTATCCATAAAGGTCAAAAGAGAAGACATATCATCAAGCTGATTTTCTGTGATAATCTGCATTTCCTTGAAGTAAATATTCATCACACTTTTCTTCAATCCTTCCAAATCCAAGCTATTTGCATCATGATGCTCCTGCCCTGTTAATCCTTCAAGAGAGGTGAGGATTTTAAACTGTATTTTCCCAATTGCATTCCGTATAACAGCACATTCTTCTTTCATTCCATCACATATCTTCTTCTTAGCCAACAAAGAATGATACCATCTGCTGAAATCATATGAGGCTCCTTCCTCAATAACACCTTCTTGGATCAAGATCTGCAAGGATACTTCCTTTAAAACCTTCAAACGAGGTATTACTTTGTCATTTACGTACTGGAAGTCTTCCCAATTATCTTCAATTTGGCCAATTTCAGTCATAAGCAAGGCTGATCTGTCATAAGTCTGAGCACACTTCCCCAAGAATTGTTCCATTTGCCTTGAGATATTGCTGATCCAACTCCTAGTTGCCTGGCTGGTGATCCTCATAGCCTCGAGAGTGTCAATGGATTCCGGAGGGAGGAATGATGGTGGGATAAAAGTTTCACCTTCTTGGCGCAAGGGGGCTGTTATTTGCTGAATGAACTCCATTAGCCTCAAATTTTCTAACTCTAGCCTTTCCTTCTTCTCCTCTGTTTTGTCAAACTTCTCCTTGATGGCCTTGGAAGTGTCTGCTAGCTCATGGAAATCCTGATCTATCGTGGTTGGCCCAATGTCCAATGTTGTAACATCATAGTCCATAGGAGTAATCTGATCTCTAGGCTTGTCAACCTTTGGGACTGCAACTTGTAAAACCCTGGATCCTGCATCATTCCTGATAATCTGAGAGTATTTTTTAGGCCTCTTTGGTGTTTTAGCTTTGCCAATCCTTTCTAAGAAGTCCTGCATGCTTTCAACTGGTTGAACTTCATCTAGTGGTTTAGACTTCTTCATCAAACTCTCAGTCAACCAAGCTGGGATAGTGGATAATTCCATCCCATCTTCCAATTGAATATCATCATCACACTCTTTTAAGGCAGAAATTATTTCATCTCCCAGCTCCTCATTGTTTTCAAGGATCTCAGTATCTCCCATGCCTTCAATCATTAGTGTATCATCTCCTTCCAAACACTTAGTGAAGGTTTGCTCTTGAAGAAAATCCAGCTGTTCAGACTCTTGAAATTCACCCTCTTGTTCATGGTTTGGTTCAATCTCAGCAATGGACACCTCTTCTATTACTCTGATAGATAAAGTACTTGAAGATGATGGAATTTCACTCACCTTTTGCTTCTTACTCTCCAATTCATTGCTAGCTGCTTCCTTTTCCTTTGTTTGAAGATCTTCCACCACTGCCTTCCTCTTGCTTGGACATGGAAATTCATCAAGACCTTCTCCAACTGCTTCTCCCTGACTTTCTTCATTGCTCAATGTGGCATAGGTAAGGGAGATTCCTTCTTTTCTCAATCTGCTGATCTGATTATCCACCCATTCCCTAGAGTACGATACAATGTCCTTCATTAATATATCCAAATTAGTCAACTCAGGATGTGTCCAGTTGGGCAACAAGGTAGGCTTGTTCTTTTCCTGTTCAAATTGAGGATGCACGTAGTCTCCATTGTCCTTTATCTGGTCAGGAACGGGGAATAAGTCACACTTTTTCACAAGGTCTACTAGAATTCTAGACCACATCTTCTTCCTAACTCTATATTCGTCCACCAAGTTAGACCAATAGTCTTCAATCTGCATAACATGAAGGGACTTCTTCCCGTGAACCCTCAAATATGGATCATAATCAGACCTTGGTTTATAAGTGTCAAACTTATAAAATTGTAACTCTAACTTTGCTGCCTTGGCTGATTGCAATGAGGGGCAGACTTCTAGCATTTTCCCAATTGTAACAGGAAAATCCACTCCTTGTTTGTTCTTCTTCCCCTGAATGGAATCCACGTGTGCCAACTGCCTTGCAACTTCAAGCATAATAATCTTGTCCGTTGGATACCGAGGGAGTTTATATGGAGTATCTGGGAATCCATGAACTCTTATGTATGTAAAGGTCGGAAATTGGATGTGAACCAAGATCCGAATTTATCAAGCAACACCATAGCCTCTTTAGACAACCTTTTCTGAATTCCTCCTTGAAGCAATCGAGTGATATACATGAGGAAACTGTCATTAGTTATCTTATAATTGTCCTTATAATGCAACTGTAGCTGTGGGTAACACTCATACGCTTTGAACTGGCTATTTCGAAGTCCAACTTCCCCTTTGCAAATCAGTCCTCTGTACTTAGTAAACCGTGCCAGGATATAAACTATGTAGGAACTCATATAGAAGGTCTTGGTCTTTTCCAAGTTTCTTAACTGGAAATCAATGTTATCACTTATCAATTTTGCCCAATTTATTGCTTCCATTCCCAATACGACCTCCTCTACGTATGAAAACATCCATACTTCGAAGAAAGCTCCCTGAGAAGTACCCATAATCCTGTTCAGCATGTGAATCATGTCACTGTATTCTTTAAAGTCTGTGCAAATTAATCTCTTGGGCAGCTTAGAGCGATGCCTTTTTGGTTCTTTAATCCAGTTGGAATTGACTATGTCCATACAAGACTCTTTGGCTTGATCAAACATGGTTTGTGATTCCTCTCGGGTCTTGTTCAACATTTTATGACGACGAGGAATACCAAACACCTCTCTGACTGAATCTTCTGTGAAGTATGCCAAAGTGATCTCGTTAGATGCTTTAATGGATCTTGTCTGTGAATTGTATCTTTTGGCGCACTCAACCATCAGCTCACTGCATTGAACTGCAAGTGGAAATCCTGCTGCCTAGTGAAGTCCGCACTTAACGATGTTAGTTGCAATAGGTGTGGGCATTTCATGTTGAGTACCAAACATCCTTTTCTTGTGCTGAATTGCATTGAACTGCTCGAAGTTGGTATCTGCTATCTTCCTCCATTTTGACGATAGTTGGGATTTTGGATAGAATTCCTTGAGAACTTCCTTCACTTGGATTTTTCTAACTCCACCTCCTACGTTTTTTGAAGTAGACATTGCTTGTACGAAGTTCGAAGTTAGAATATTTTCAAAATTTGCAAAAAGGTGATTTTATGGCTGGAGAATATTTAAATAAATTAGTTTAAAAATTCTAGAACTCGACTGCCTAGGCTGGTTGGAGAATAAATTTCAATAACATAAGATTTTACCAGCCTTTATTTTTTAAAAGATCATTCAAACAATTTTTAAATAATTTACTGGACTTTTAAAGCTGAAAACTGAAGTTTTTGTGCAAACCCAAGATAAAAAATCTTTTTTCCTTCTTCAAAATTCGCCAGCTATGACTCTGCAGATGATTGAGAAATCTGAAAATAGAAGAAAAATGTCCAACCTTGTATTTTGGAATCAATGTAACTTGTAGCTCAAGAAGAAAATAAGAAGAAGAAGGACGCCTTTGTCTGAGAGAAGTTTTCCTATGAAAAACTTAACCTGTGAATAATGAAAAATAAACTCACAAGCTCTTCTTTTATAATAAAAAGTTTCCTTATTTACCTGGGTCGACCTCTTCTCTGATTGGGTGCTTTGTTTTAAAACGCAAAAAGCAATCTTATCCTCTTCTCTTTGATTTTTTAAGGCATCCCTTCTTGCTTGCTAGCTAAGTTTTTATTTTTGAATAAAAACTTAAGTTATTTTATTTCCTTTTGCCTTTTAGAAAATTCGACTTCTAAGTGGACTAATCCACTTTTCAACTGGATTTTTCTTTCTACCAAGGTAACTCTTTTGCCTTAGGAAAAATTTCGATTCTCTCCTTGGAAATTTGACTTCTAAGTGGAATTTTCCTCTTTTCAAGTGGATTTCACTTCATCTTGGAATTCTTGAAGTCCAATTCGAATTTTTACTTGCCTTAGCCAATTTTCATCATTTTTTCAACTGGAATTTCGAATTATCCAACTAGATTTCCTTGTACTAGGCGAATTTTAGCAAGACTTTTCAAATGGACGAATTTTAACTGGATTTTTCCAAGGTTTAACTATACTTCATTTTGATGAATGGATTTTTCAAATGGATTTTCAAAGATTCAACTGGATTTCCTCATGGGCGCACTTCTCCAGCCTTAGGCGAATTTCACCATAATTTTCCTGCTTTTTACTTGATTTTTTGTT
>VDFB02271358.1:354045899-354198543 GCA_007258455.2 Sequoia sempervirens | reverse complement strand
AGTCCTTTGGGTAGAGTTGCTGCCATGACATGATGGATTTGTGGCAGTAGGATTTTTGGACTTTAGAGATGTAGGATTATGACGATGATGGTAGATGTGGAAAGATTGTTTGGACATTTGGATGAATCACTTTTTATTTTCCAAACTTGGGATGGTGTATGACGGATTTTGGAGGGATGGCGTTTGGAACCAACACTTTTATATGCCTTGATTGATGACCATTTTGAAGGAGGTGGACATGTGTTATATGTGGGAGTCCTCTTGTCTTGTGGCTCCACATTGTGATTGACTTTTGTATTTGACTTGGTGTCTTTGTTTGATCCATCTTTCTTTGGGATCTATTTTAATTTCATTTGTCCACTTGTCCTTTTGTTTGATTCAATGGCCTTTAACATTTGATTTTGATCTTTTGACTTGTAATTTTTTTTGTTTTTGTTGGTTCCAAAGGGAAGGTGTATTTATGATGGAATGACGGTTCATGGTGTGGGTGGAGGGGGTGTTGGAAACAATATTATGACAAGGATTTCTCATGGACTCCATTTTGATGTTTGTATCTGACAAGGTTGCCCCCAGTATCGAGGAGGTACCACTAACATCATTTGATTTGCTGTCTGAGGAATAACCAAGACCTTGATGTTTGTAATTTGCCTGAAGCTGTATTGGTTCTTGAATGCCTTGCTCATGTATGCCTAGTCCTTTGCCTTGATATTGCATGCTTTGACAAATTCTATTTGTGATGGGGTATTTGTTGTTTTGGAAGCAAGATGCTAACCCATCATTAGGTATGTGGATACTGTCACTTGTAATATTTTCATCTACAAGAAGGCCTGCTCTGACAAAGATAGATGACCCTAGTTGATAAAGTGTCTTAGCTTCATTATCATGTTGGACATATTCCTGACTGATATCTGTGGTCTGATCTTGTGACATGTCAAGTTCAGATGATTCTGTTGGTGCGTCCAAAGAAATTTTGAAGCCATCATTATGGTCAGTGTCATAGAGTCCAGTAAATTCAGCTATAGCTTGATCATTTTCAAATATGTCCATATTGGAATACTCTTGTGCTTGAGGAATATCGTCTATGTTTCCCATGGAGGCAAGTGTCTCAGTTTGGAAAGGGTCAATAGTCAAGGCTTGTATAGGATTGGAAAGTGTTTGATCATGAATGGCGTAAAGGTCAAGGAGTAGATCGTTTTTGATTTCTTGGTCAATGGTAGGGTCTTGGTCAAGGATGGGGTTGTCATGGATATGGACTTCTTGGTCAATGGTAGGGTCTTGTTCAAAGATGGGGTTGTCATGGATAAGTGTGTTTTGGATGTCATGATTGTCTTGAAGGACTCCCTGAATGGAGTTTAAGATAGGGTCATGGGATGGACTACCTTGTTCTTGACATGAGAGTGAAATTATAAGGTCATGCTTTGGGCTTTCATTTTGACATGTATCCTCAAGTTTAGACAATGGGATTTGACTTTGAGCAATGACAAAATTTTTATGACTAGATGTGGCTTGTGAGGGGATGACTTGAAAAGGATTAATGAATGATGGACTAGGATAGGATGTGAGGACTTGGACTGGACTAGTATGTGAAGGACTAGTATATGACATGGGTACTTGCATTGGACTAGTATGTGAAGGATAAGGGTATGACATGGGGACTTAGACTGGACTAGCATGTGAGGGACAAAGATAGGACATGGAGTCTTGGACTGGATATGTCATGGAGTCTTGGACTAGATTAACTATTGAAGGACAAGGATATGAAATGGAGACTTCGACTGGATTGGTGTAAGGTTGATTGAAAGAGGACATGGAGACTTGGACCGTATCGGTATGGTATGATGTGGGGACTTGACATGAGTTGGTAGATGGTTGATAAGGCATGTAGACTTGGACGGGATTGATAGGTGAAGGACTAGCATATGATGTGGAGACATGGAATGGACTAGTGGACAATTGACTTCCCTTGTCAAAGTTAGGATAAGGGTGATAACTGGACATTTGTTGTGAATTAATGGTAGGATTTGTGTTAAGTGAATTTTGGTAGTAAGGGTAGATGGATGAAGGACTAGGACTGATGGGTTGTTGGTACGAAGGACATTGATTTTCAGCTTGGATAAATTGTCTCCTAAAGTCTGAGGCTTCTTGGTATTGACCTCTATACTTCTTGGTATTGACCTCTATAGAGTAATTCGTATTCAACTTTACTAGCAAGCCTATCCATATCTTGGTGAAGGGAAGACAAGGTGGTGGATGTCATGATGTTGTTAAATGCAGAGTGATAATGATGTTTTTCTAAGGGAAATGACTAATGCAAGGTGATAAAATTGGTCAAGAAAGGATGCCAAATGCTAAGGTGACAATGAAGATGTTGACTAAGGAAAATGACCAATGCCAAGTCTAGATACCAAATGAGGACTATGATGGACAATACCAAGTCTAAGTTTAAAATGAGGACTGAGATTGTGTTTTGATGTCTTGTTGAAAAGTCTGAGTTGTCCAAGGTTGATTGTTTGTGTCCAGATTTGTGAATATTGTGTATAATGTTTGAAAAATCCAACAAGCACTTGACAAGCACAATGTTTTGGGTGTAAACAAACACACATAAGACAAGTACAATCCTAAAAGGCCAATAGGCCAAGGGTTTGTATACTTGGTATAGCCCACCGATATACCCTGGATTGGTGATAAACACCTTTCCTTCTCGAGAGCGGATAACTTAGAATTTTGGTGGCATTGGCTCCCCTTCACGGCTCATTAACGTCATTCGAGCACACCAAATTCGAATTCTTGGGTAGTGACTTCCCAAGAACTGCTATCTCTACTCAAGGGGATCAGTAGTGAGTGTCTTCGGGCATGATACTGTACCCTGCACTATACCAAGCAACGGTCAATAAAACAGTTGGACACTAAAACAAGAGGTTTTTAATTCGGGCATTCCGTTCGTGGGGCATGATCCATGCGGTGAGAGTCCCCTTTCGGATCCATCTCGTCGGAACCACACTCATGATTCTTGGGCTTTCCCCAAGAACCCACTTTTATATACCAGCTGGAAGTCCCTCAGTGTCAGGGTGCTACTGGTCTGAGTCATCCTAGGGTGAGTACTTTTTCCCACCAGAATAGGCCCAAGTTCTAGAGTCAGTAACCATTTCTCTTACACCCAGGATCGTACGAATGTGCAAGGGGAGAGGATACTCCGATATACCAAATCGTGAAGGGTAAAAACAGATAAAAATAGGTCTAGTTTTCTGATCACCGAGTTTTCACAAGGTGAGAGCATACTTGCCTACCGTTTTGCAAACACATTCAAACATGATCAAATAGAGGTTCATTTTAATTGCACCAAATAAAATGTGAGTTACACTACTAAAAATGCAAACACATTGTTTTGTTGTTTGGCCTTTGACAATCAAACCTACAAGACAATTCGTTAGTAGTTTAGTGTTTGTCTTCAACCCACGAAAAACTCCAATGCCACATGCTGCCAACAAAGATTAGAAATAAAAATAAAAAATAAAAACTTAAATGAAAACAACAAACTTAAAATAGTGATAACTTCCTCCAAAATTAACAAAATTTTAAGTGGTAGATATCCATGGAAATCTAAAAATCAAACCTTCAAAACCCAGAAAGGATTTTCCATGATTCTACAAAAAAAAATGTTATATGCAAAAGAAAAACGTGGGTTTTAAAAGTTAAATTGAAAAAACTGCGATCACTAAAATGCCCATAACTTTCTCAAATCTTAACAAAATTTAAAACCGTTTAATGTTATAGAAAGCTGAGACCAAGATCTACAAAACCCAGAAACTGTTTGAAAATATTTTATTCGCCCATTTTTCTTTACTCAAATGAAGGTGACGGGATTTTGTATGACGTTCTGACTGTAACCTGCAAAACAGTGAAAAAAAAACAACACACAAATTTCTCTACAAAATGTCAGGTTCACCAATGTAATCAAGGGAAAAATCAGATTTGTTAGATGGTTAGATCAATAACACTAAAATCCATTGAAAATAACGAAGCATAAAGGAAAAATGATGAAAACAAAAGGAACGATATTACCATAAGTCTTCCTTTTCCATGCTTCACCTTCGTTACACCTCCTAGCTTGCAGTAAAATGTTGCCCTCAGATTCGTGTATTAGCAATTATGACAAATAACAAGACTAAAGCAAGTTTTGAAGGATTTATTCCAAATCTAAATGCCTATGCCTATTGCCAATGCTTATATCTAAAACAAATGCTAAAAGTGATTAAATGACTATAATAATAAATAATGAAATTGCATATGACAAACTAAGTGTGAGAGTAAATAAATGCCTAGAATGTCTATGCAAAATGTCAGCATGTGTGTATGTTTTTGTGTTCGAAAAATGAGAAGAAGATGGCATTTTATAGAAAATGCCATTTCAAATGGACGGACGAGATAAATTATTAATGAGAACCTAAAATGAGCGATCTAGATTAAACCTGAGAATCTCTAATTAGGGTTAGGGAAAAATCTTTAATCAAAAGGTCAGGAAAAAATCGGATTGACGGTGGAGAATAAATGAGGAAATTAATTAAAGAAATAAAGATTTTCGAAAAATCAAGAAGATAAGATTGTCTGATTTGCAAGATTCGAAAAATCAAAGAGATAAGATGTGGACTGAAGATAAGATTTGAAAAATCAAGAATCTGCCCGATTGCTTGATTTTTAGAAGATTAATTACTAATTTGAATTAAAATAATTCAAATTATAGATTTTGAGAGATAATACATAATCTTTTTTAGATTATTATCAAAAAGGACTGACAGTTACGATTGACATGACATTTTAAATAATTTAATTTATTTAAAATGAGAAGAATATTAATTGGCAATTAAATAATTAGATTTAATTATTTAATTTAGGAGATGAGATTAATTAATTAAATAAATTAATCAATTTATTTAATTAAGACAGTTAGTGACATAGTAAATAAATAAATAAAACTTATTTATTTAATAATCGGGAATAATTAAATGAAGAAAAGGAAATTAAATAAATTAAGGAATTTATTTAATTAAAGAAAGACTTAGACAATTAATGACGTATTTAATAATAAATAAAATTTATTTATTTAATAATCATGAAGAATAAAGGACATGAATTAATTAAATAATTATGAATTATTTAATCAATAGTCAAATGTGGACCAAGGACATAATTAAATGTCATAATTATGCTTGGACAAAAGTGGTAAAAATGAAGCTTGCAGGCCCAGGTCATTTTTAGGTGTCTACAAGATGGAGGTGGGTGATGCCACAATATTGGTTTACAATTTTTGGCCAGACTGGAAACTAAATTGATTTTTTCTAACAAAATTTTCACTTTTGGGCACCTATAGTGGCTAAACCATGAGGAATTTGAAGATAATGCAAACTAGTGATTTGTGATATTTTTTCAGTAGATTTCAAATATTATTTTTTCAAAAATTTTGGAATCACATGGCACTTATTTTTCTATCTCCTTTGAAAATTAATTTTTTTAGTAAACGCCATTTTTAAGGAGTGATGCTCACCGTATACAACATAACTTTTTTTTTCATGAAGGATAAAATTCTAATATTTTGGAATCTAGATTTGCAACTATGATATCAAGTGCTTTCATTTGGTTTCATAGTGTTTTATTGAATATTTTTTCCTAAATCAAGTTTCGAAGTCAAACTAGTTATAATTCAGACATAGGCATACTATATACAACATAATTTTTTTTGTATGTATCGAAATTCAATTTTTTTTTATTAGATCAAGGACTTCAATATCTAGTACACTAATATTTTTAATTTTTTTTTGATAATATGCTATTTTTCCACATATGCAAAACATAGAGCTTGATTTTCGGTGAAAACCCTACATTCTTAAGAAATAAAAAATAAATATAATATTAAAATTAAATTTATTTAAATTTATACTTTTTGGGAAGCTTATAATAAGGACTACATACTTACAAAAACAAAATTTTAAATGAATTCATTTGATCCCCCAAAAAGTAAATCAGAAGTGGTTTTTTATCAACATTTTGATAGGTGTAAATGAGACTTTGTTATAGGTAGGATGTCCCATAAATTGTAAACCAGTATTGTGGGATCACCCAGGTGCTTATTTATGCAAGTTACCTATTTGCTTGGTTTTCACCGAGGTACTTTCCCAAACCGCTACTGAAGTGGTTTTCACTAGATGATTTTTTTCTTTACTATTTTCAACCCTTTTTTTTTTTGGATTTCTGCTATTTTTTTTTTTTTAAGATTTGCACCCTTCTTTCCTAGGCATAAAACTTTTTGAGATGTAGACTGTTGATTATCTCCTACAAGGGTTAACCTTCAGGTGTTGATAATTGGTAAGCTCTTGATACAAAGATCATTATGACAAAAAATAGGCCTAACCAATTAGGCTCAAACTTTCCTTTATTGTCCTAATTTGGAACATTCTTCTGATTCAACTTGAGGACAAGATCTCCTACCTAGAAAGACTGATTATTGATCTTCCTTTTATAGCTCCATTTTAGTCAGTTTTAGTATGCTTGTAAATGATTAAGGGTATCAAGACAATTCTCATCCAAAAATTCTAAATCATTTAGTCAAGATACCCTATATTCTTCATCAGTGATCAGTGACACTTGCAGTGAGGGAAGCTCAACCTCAATAGGTAGGATGGCTTCTGATTCATAGACCAAGGAGAAAGGGGTTACACACGTAGGCATGTAGATACTGGTTTGGTAGGCCCATAGGGAGGGGTTTAATTGCAGATTTCAGTCACGACCAACTTCATTGACCATCTTCTTTAGGATTTTTAGAATGGTCTAGTTTGTAGCCTCAACTTGATCATTTCCCTGGGGTAGTAAGGGGTAAAGAACCAATGTTGGATGTTGAATTATTGGCATAGATATCTTACATCTTGGTTCTTGAAGGGTGTCCCATTATTTGAGATAAGGGCATACAAAACACCATAGTGGTAGATAAGGTAATTCAAGATAAACTTGAAGATCTGCTTCCCCATTATGTAGGTCATAGGAATGTCTTCCACCTACTTAGTAAAGTACTCAATGGCCATGATGATGAATTTATGGCCATTAGATGAGGTGGGGGTAATCTTTTCTATGAGGTCAATCCACCACTACGAGAAAGGCCAAGGTGTGACAATTGACTAGAGCTCCTAAGATGGAGCATGGATAAGGTCTCCATGTTGCTAACACTAGATACATTTCTATACATATTGATGAGCCTCTCTTTCTATGGTTAGCTAGTAATATCCCATCCTCAACAGTTTCTTGGATAAGGTCATACCACTAGAATGTGAACCACATATTCCTGCGTGTACTTGTGTTAAGGTAGTCAAGGCTCCCTCTTGGTTGATACATCATAGTAATGTCCCCTCAATGCTTCTATGGTATAAGGTATCACCTAAGATGATGAATCGAGATGCTTTCTTAACAAAGTTTTTTCTTAAGATTGGAGGTGATATCAGATGGGAGGGTACCTCTACTTAGGTGAATATATCATGATACCATGTGGAACCAAGACCAACTATTACACACGCAAATTCAGATTTATGAATTTTGGAAGTTGGTATGAGAAGTTGTTCTACCAAGAATTCACATTGAAGGACATTGTGTGGCATGTCTAATAAAGACCCAATTATTGCCATGGCATTCATTGCTCGATTTCTTGCATGAGGTATTTGCAAGGTTATATCAATGAAGAAGTCCTTAAGAATTTCTACCAAATTCTTATTAGGAGTGATTTTATCATCCTTGGTTTGGTAGTTGTCATTGACTTGGTTAACAATCAGTTGTGAGTCTCCATAGACTTTTAATTCTTGTATCTACTATTGGACTAGTATTCTTAACCCTGTCATTAGAGCTTCATATTCAACAATATTATTGGTACATGGGAATGACAGCCAATATGACTTTAGAATACAATCACCTTGAGGGGTGATAAAGAGAATACCCGCCCCTAATCCATGTTGGGTATATGATCCATCAAAGTACATTTTCCATTGATCCGTTGTATTAAGAAGAAAGAATGACTCATCAGGAATCTCAAATACCAAAGGGTTCTTTGCATAAATGGGTGCCTCAACTAGTTGGTTTGCAATAAATTTTCCTTTGATAGCCTTGTGCTCCACATACTCTATGTCAAATTATGTCAAGATCATTACCCATTTGGCAATTTTCCTAGTGAGAGTTGCTTTGGATAACAAATATTTTAATGAGTCAATCTTTGCAATAAGCTTGATTTGGTGTGCAAGCACGTAATGTCTACATTTTTGTGAAGTAAAGAACATTGCTAAACATTCCTTCTCAATGGATGATTAATTCATTTCATATCCTACCAAGGTCTTGCTATTGTAATAGATGCCTCTTTCCTTTCCCATTTCATCATGTTGGGCTAGAAGAGCACCTAGTGTTGCTGAAGTTGCTGAGATGTAAAGGATCAATGGCTTGTTTGGTATTGACAACATGAGAACTAGAGGAAACAATATGCAGTCCTTGATCTATTGAAAGGCTTTATCACACTTTTCATCCCACTTATATGTTATTCCTTTATGGAAAAGATGCAAGAATGGGTGGATTTTTTCTGAAAGTTGTGCTATGAATCTCCTAATGGATTGCAACCTTCCTTGTAGCCCTCTCATCTATTTCAATTTTTGTGGTGGTTCCATGTCTAAGATTTATTTCACCTTTGTTGGATCTATCTGGATCCCTTTTTGTGACACTATGTAGCCAAGAAGCTTCCCTGATGTAACCCCAAAGACACATTTTTTCAAATTTAGTTGTACCTTATACTCTTTGATCCTATCAAAGATTGGTCCCAATACCTCTATGTGCTCATTCATTTTTTTTGATTTGGCCAGAATATCATCCACATAGTCTTCAATTGTCTTATGGATCATATCATGAAATATTAGGGTCATCACCCCTTGATAGGTTGCTCCAACATTCTTTATCCCAAACGACATCATGTTCCAACAATATGTTCCGCATGGAAAAGTGAATGCAGTTGTATGTTGGTCCTCATTAGCGATCATGATTTGATTAAAGCTTGAAAATCCATCCATGAGTGATAACATTTCATGTCTTGTTGTTAAATCGGCAATGATATCGATGTTGGGAAGAGGGAAATCATCTTTTAAACATGCTTTATTCAAGTCCCTAAAATTGTGCATATTTTGATGCCTCCAACGGGCTTAGAGACTAGTACGAGGTTGGAAAACCACTCGGGATAATCAATGGGTTGGATAAATCTGACGTCAAAGAGCTTTTGTAATTCTAGTTTGACCAGTAATGCAATTTGAGGGTGCATTTTATGCAACTTCTGTTTCACCGGTTTGGCTTCAAGATAAATTACTAAGTGATGTACCACCACTTTAGAATCAAGCCCTAGCATATATGTGTATGACCATGCAAATTTTTCTCTTCTCTCTTTTAGGAATGCTGCCAAGTTTTTCTACTCTTCATCTAACATTGATTCAGCATAAAAGGTTATCTTAGGTGCCTCTTTTGTTCCTACATTCACTGGAGTAGCCTTCTCTGCTAGTACTACCAATTTTTCTAGATGTGTTGCACTAAGGGGGAGATTGATTCCCTCATCCTTAGGCACTTCAGAGAGTTTTTCACCTTCAGATGCATCCTTTCTTTTTACTATTTTAGGATCTAAAAGTACCATAGTGTGGTTTTCACTTAAAGACCTACAAGTTATTCTCATGTCATCAATTTTGCAATTGAGGGATTCAATTTTCTCCCCATAGTACACCTATGTGTTGAGCTCTATATCAAATCCTTCTTTGTGATCCCCACATGGTAAGTTTTTGTATAGAGTCCCAAGAATTTTGAGATTGCCTCATCATTTTTGAATATATCTAGAATTGTGTTCCTTGTTGGTCCCAGTTAATGAGTTGGGGGTATACTTGGCTTAATTCAGTGGTTTTTCCATTTGGGGTGAAAGATGATGTGGATATCATATAGAGAGAGTTATCCTAAAATAGGCCAGTGACATCAAGAGGGAATTCATGTAGGGTAGTGTCACATGATTTTGGTAACCAAGAGGAAGCCTCAACCCATTTAATAGAAGTGCCATTTCCAATAAGGGTAACCTTACTAGTAGTACATCCTAAACCAAGATTATTTGGACATCTCTCAATAATTATGGGTTCTAGAAAACCATTGTCATTTTGTCCTAACTTTTCATTCTTGTTGTACCCCCATCCCATCATTAGCTATAAACCTTTATTATCATTTTCCATGGGAAGAACATGCATGGGTAGTTTGTCTTGATAGAGCAGTTTGGATACATCTTCCTCATTGACATCCTCTTTGTTCAAATCCCCCCACTTGGTGAAAGTGGTAGATGCAAGCTTTAATGTTTCAGTCACTTTGTTGATAGGTGTGGGTTTCCCATGAGATTTAGGGGAAAGGTGTAGTTCTCCCAATACAAAAGTATCCTTCTTTAGGTTATAATCTCCACAACCATTGTCCTTGATTACTACCTTGATGTTGGTTATATTTTGTACAATAAGTGATTTTGATTCGAAGATAGATGCAAGGGAAGATGGGTCAACAAATGAGGAGGATGTAGGCCCTTCATCATTCTTGGGGATTTGGGGTATCTTGTAGAACTTGGTCTCAAGGTTATTGTAGTAGTAAAAGGGCTCAGGATCTCCATGGATAGTAACTTCCTTATCCTCAAAAGGAAACTTGACACATTGGTGATAGGTGGAAGTTACAACTTGCATTGCATGAATCCATGGTCAACAAAGCAGGATGTTATAGGGAAGATCAAGATTTAGCACTTGCAATGTAGTCTCAGCAATGATAGGTCCCACTTGGATTGGAAGCTTGATGATGCCTTGGGATACTCATTCTTGATCGTCATAAGCTCTTATGGTTGTACTCTTTGTTTTCTCAATAACATCCTCTGAGTAACCCAACTTTTTGACTAGTTGAAGGGTGCAAATATTTAGACCAACACCTCCATCTACTAAGACTCTTTTGAATTTATTATTATCAATGATGACCTCAAGATGTAAAGCATGATTATGTGACAACTGCATTGGGAGATCATGTTCTAAGAAGGTGAGAAGATGGGGGGTAGTGATGTGCCCTACCATAGCTTGGAATTGTTCTATATCAATATTCTCAGGAATGAAAGAAGTCGATAAGGACTTTTCTAATATCTCCCTATGTGTAGGAGATAGCTTTAATAATTCTAGAATAGAGATCTATGTGGGGGTTTTCTTGAGCTGATCTAATGAGACTATAGTTGCTAGGGTTTATTGTTGGTAATGTAGGTTGTTCCCTAGGTTGAGATGAAGATCCATGGATTGTAACCTTGCCACGTTGTGTGGTGACTCCAAACTCTACACTAGGTCCTTTGATAGTAACCACTGTCACAAAGTTATCACAAGGGGTGACCACATTAGAATAGACATGCCCTATGTTAGTGTAATTCTTCCCCTTTCCATTGTCATTCCCTTTGCTATGATCTAGTATAGGGGTCTTGTATATCTTAAGGTCTTGGTTACTGATTGGTACATCAATAGATATGTCTTTGTTGTCAATAAGATCTTCGATAACATTTTTAAGTTTCATGTAGCTTGATGTTTTGTTCCCTTTGATTTTGTGAAAGTCGCAAAGATCCTTTTTGTTATACCAAGGTGGTTTAACTAGAGGTTCTTGGTGTAGTGTAGAAAAATGTACCCCTTTACATTTTCACACTTAATTTTGGAATGATCAACATTAAAATTAACCGAATATTGCCTTGATCTAATGTTGTAATGTGTTTTACACATTCACATTAGATTTAGGGTCCTTTTAAGCTAAATTGACCTATTTTTTCCTTAATTTAGTGTTGTAAAGTGTATTTATTTACACCTTCATATTAAGTTTTTGGCCCTCTTGCATTTATGACCTTCATATCATCATTAATAGGCCCCTAAGACCCTTTATTATGCATCATGGGGTTTATTTCAATTGAGATCCTAACATAATCAACAAATACACTTAATATCTCAACTCCCTGATATTTCTTCTTTCTAAAAAGTCTTGGTGGGACCCATATGCCAACTTGGGCACATGAGTCCCACCTAGATGGGACCTATACACCATAAGTGGCATATGAGTCCCGTTTGAACCATTTTTAGGGTTTTGAGCGAGAAATCAAGGTTTTGAATTCAAATTTCATGAATGTCGGCATTTGGGATATAATAAACGGTAAGTTAGATGGAATGCATATATAAACAAGGTTTTAAATCATTATTTCACCTAAGCAATCATAATATCAAGCTAGCAATCAAGAGTTAAGCATCCTAAGACTTCACAAGAGTGTCAAGAGAGTTTACAAGAGCATTTCTAAGGCATTCAAGATCTATTGTCATGTCAAGGTTGTCAAGCTTCAAGCATGTTGTTGAGCTAGTGTTGTGATGTAGCATCTGAGATCCAAGATTAAGCATTGTTCAAAATCTAATTCAAGGTCAAGATCTACATTCTACATGGCCATTTCACATTAGATTGTTGATTTACATTTCAAGATATCATTCAAGGTATCATTGTTCATGTTTCATATTTCATGTTTCATGTTCATATTTCATTGTTTCATCATAAGGTTTAATTACCTAAATGGGGTTCGACCAAGGAAAACCCCTATTCCCTAACAATCAACAAGTTTTTTCTCTACATATGTGATTGCAGATCTAGGTGTCTTGGAGCTTGAAGGATCTTTGAATATTAAGTTGCAAGATTGAAGAAAGTTATCCAAGTTGTCTTAAGGTTTTCAAGATCATGGAAAGTCACCTATAGGCCAAAATTCAGGGTTTTAGACTCAGAGATTTGACAAGAAGGAAGCTACAAGAAAACACTAGAGAATACCAGAATTTTAGCCAAACCTTAATACTAGGACTAAATCACCACTTGTAGTGTATGAGTCCGAGTACTGCCTTTTTTCCAAATTTTAGGAGATTCAGATTAGTTACTAACATATTCCAGTTTTGGAACAGAAACCCTAGTCTGGGACTAAATCACCCAAGCTAGCGTATGAGTCCCATAGGGCATCAAACAACATGAATTTAGGGTTTTGGAGCTTGTTTTTATCACATCTTTCTTCAAGGTGCACCTCTATTCATTCTCAATTTGTTATTCTAATTTTCAATTTCATTTCTTAGGTCATCTAGTTAGGTTTTACATGTTACATTCATTTCTTATCTTTCCAATCCCTAGCTTGGTGGTTGATGTAGAGCACGAAGGAAAATCACAAACAATCACAATTCAATGTGTTTCAACCAACTTTCCAATCTCCAAAACCCTAACCTTCCCTTATTCCTCAATTCTTTCATATTTTCCTAGTAGCATACCAAACAGAGTAAATTGTGTATATCTTCCCAAAGACAACTCAAACCCACATGAGGGTTGGCATTTCAGAAACCCATTTTTACATACTTCAACATATCTATAAATCACATACCTTTTTTTGGAGCATATTCTCCAAATAATTGTTGCTATGATGGACAGAGCCCCATTTACATAGAAAGTACACACCAAACACCTTCTGAAACCTAAAAATATATTTCAATATTCTCCACATGCCTCAAATATCTTGAAACCATAACTTTCATTAGTGGAAACAACTAAAAATTCACCAAGACACAAAACCCTCACTTATGCCAATTTAGGCATGTTCAATAGGGGGTTATTGAAAATAACAACTCCACACCTAAGTTCACCTTTCCAACACCTCAAACACTTAATTCTAGGTCCACCCATGCTCATTCAACCTTTACAAATCTTTTTCCAGGAGTTTTTCAATCATCCCAAACCTCAAGCCACCAAACTAGGCCAAAATTCAATGAAATAACACTAGGGCATCATACAAAATCCCTCAAACTGCCCTCCCTTCTCTTAGAAACCACTTAAATACAACATCCTACATCTAACCATTCCATTCCACCAATTTATTATGTATTTCACTAGGTGAAATCGCTTAAATTTACATTTTACCCTATCAAACCCTTAAACTCTGAGTTTTTGGCCGCTTATAGTAAATTGTTCACCAAATCCTCCAAAATTGATAAAAATCAATCAAACAACACAAAAATGAGATTAACACATGTATTCAAAAAATAAAACACACCTCAAGCTATGATCTTCCTATTCATTACCGTATAGAACTTGGGAGCATCAAATATTAATTGGAAAACACAAAAAAGAGGGTTTTTTTATTGCTTTTCTTCCACAAAATCTTCAACCAAGAGCTTACATCAAATTGTTTGAAGCATATTTAAACTTTTCCATCTAAAATTAACTCATCCAACTAACACAAACCAAATTTTGAACCTCTTGACCATTGGTATTCCAACTACTTGTATTTTGCAACTTTTTCAATATGACAAATTTTGAGAATTTTGACACTTTTGCAAGATGAACCAAAAAATGACCAAATGATTCAAGTTACAATATAAGATGGTATATTATGACCTTGTTGAATGATTAAAAGACTCAAATACCCTACAACCTACCATAAGACCCTATTTTCAAAATAGACTATCATGGTGCCCCTACACTAGTGGTGAACCCTTCTTTAGTCTTTAATAACACCCTAGGATAGCCTTTAGTAGATCGCTTTCCCTTATTCCATCCTTGGATTGAGATATATAGGGTTTTCTTGAGTGAAACTAAGTGAAATAGGTCTAGTATCCTTTGTTCCATCTCCTAAAAGGTGGAACTCTATTTCCTAGGTTTCACTTGGTAGTTTTGAAAATTTGGGAGTGTAATTAAGTTTGACTGTCAATTTTTGCAAGACAAATTCAATGGGTTCCCCCAATGGTGTGTATTTTCATTTTGGGTAGTTGTTCTTATTGGGAGGTCCTATTTGTTGGGTGTCAATGTTGTTGATTTGGTTATTTTGTGTAGGTGGTGCAGTTTGTTGAACAATTTATTGTGTGTTGGTTGATTGGTTGGTGTTTTGTCTAGGAGAACTTATAACCACCTTAGCATCAACGATTCCATCATTTTTCAAGTTCTTTTTCTTAGCCCATACATGAGGCTTGTCATTTGAATAGGTAGATGGATGATTGTCTTTGTAATTTTATGTGGCTCTCTGTGAGATTAGGGCTCTCTCAATGTTGAGGGCCCTAGGGATAAGCTCATCTTAAGTGGTAACACATTGCATCTTCAAGTGGAAGGATAATTTTGATTCAACATTTGCTATGATAATACCTACTTGTTGCTCTTCAAGAATGGGCCACTTTCTCTTACTAAGTCGTTTCCTCCACCTTTGTAGGAAGTTAGTGAAGGATTCTCCTTTATTTTTCTTAAGAGTGTACAATTAATCTAAGCTTAAGTGCATGTCTAGGTTAAAGAAGAAATGGTCTATGAGTTTATCGATGATTTCTTGGAAGGTTTTGACTCTTGGAGGAAACTGTGAAAACCAATCAATTGCAGGGCCTGCCAAACTGTGTGGGAAGAGAAACATAAAGCTAGAATCATTGTAGGCTACCTCCATACACTTGAAATGGAATTATTTAATAGGGTTCATAGGATTTCCCATCCCTTTATATTTATCAAACTTATGGATCTCAAAATTGGGTGGGAAAGGTACCAGTGCAATGTTTCTATCAAATGGGTATTGACACAAGTTTTGTTGTGTATGTGGCTTCTTTGTTTTTACCATTTTAATGCCTTAGATCTATTGTGTTAGCACCTTGAGTTGTGTTTCCATATAGTCTTGTGGGCTTCATGGAGGAGCATATGTTGTGTACTGTGGGATGGCAGATGAGTTATATGTGGGATTTTGATATGAGGGGGTGTTGTATGGTGTGTAAGGTGGAGTTTGTTATTGTTAAGGTGATGGTGGTGGAGGTATATATTCTCCTAATGTGATTGGATTGATAATATTTTATTGAGGATTATAATAGAATCCCTGTCATTGTTGTGCTAACACTTGTTGCTATTGGGCATATTGTTGTGCTAGTAAAGCTTGTGTTGGGCTTGTTGTTGTTGTTGTTGAGAAATTAAGGTTTGTTATTGAGATTTTTAATGTTTTTGTGTGATCAAGGATTGTTGTTGAGCTTGTTTTTGTTTCAATGATTTTTGATAAGCTTGTTGTTGTTGAAAAGCTTGTTTTTGGGCTTGTTGTTGTCACTAGTACAAAAAAAACAATAAACTACTAAAAAAACTACTAAAAACTGCTTAAAAATGATTGAACTTGGTCACATGACCATTAGTAGTTTATTGCTAGTCATATATAACGTGACGAGATTGATGAATAAACCATTTTTAGTCATTTATTGGTTGTTTTGATTGATCAATTCAAAAGTATATTTAGTCGTTGATTTAGTCATCGATTGTTGTAATCTGGTCACTTATTTAGTCATTTTTTTCATTGATATATTTAGTAGTTGATTTAGTCATTGATTGCTATAATTTGGTCACTTATTTAGTCATTTTTTATTCATTGATATATTTAATTCGTCACTTATTTAGTTTTTGATTTAGTCATTGATTGTTGTAATCTGGTCACTTATTTAGTCATTTTTTTATTCACTAATATATTTAGTCATTGATTGTTGTTAACTAGTCACTTATTTAGTCATTTTTATTCACCGTTCACTGATTTCTTTCAATTGGTAGTATATTTATTCAATTTAATTATTAATTGATGGACCAATTAGTAGTATAGTTAGTCATTTTAATTGACTTATATTTGAGGATTTAAGCATAAAACATAGAAATACACATCAACCATCAATTCCACACAATAAGACAACCATTAAGAAGGAAAAATCAGTGAAATTTATTCATAAAAGAAAGGTGTTCTAATTAAAACTTAGAAATAGACTATTACAATTGTTATTTTCAGTCACAAGATTGGAAATTTGAGTTACAATATTGTACATAAATGACTGCAAGAATGAAACTTCTCCAAAAGACTCTTCCAATGATGGAAACACATGCTTGAAGCTCTTGAATGTGATAACATGCCCCTTTCATCTCTTAAAACTTCTACAACATGGGAAATCTTTCTAGAGCAAGCTATAATGTGTAGAATCCAAGAAGGAGAGTGTTGATCGTGTCCCATATATGAAGCTCTCTCCTTCAATGCAAACAACAATAACCCTACTAGAATCTTTCCTCATTTGTATGCAACGTGCCATTTGATATGAGCAACATGGTGTTTCCTTTTCCACCATGAATGAAGTTGTGCCTCAATACAACCAACAAAATTACTATTAGTCTCAATTTAGAAAGAATAAAAGTGCATTATATATTGCAAGTTTACAAAAGTCTAAACACAGCAGAAAGATAAATCAATTAAAAAATTGTAGCCTTGTCAACAAATGCCTTAAACAAAGTGTTCAACATAGGCCTGAAATATGCATATTGAACCCTTGATTTTAGAACCTTGCTTAAAGTTTAAGAAAGGTGATATGCTCAAATTATAGAATGAAGTTGACATTATAGAATGAATTATATCAACACTAACCAGACTGGAACAACATTATCAACAAAAATTTCTGAAAACCAAGCCCAAGAATTCCATCAAACTTAATTAGACAACAAAAATGTCAACCCTGGTTCATGTGTTGTCTGAGTAAAGACCTGCACCATGGAAGAATACATTTATATAGAAATTCTAAATTAATTTGATGAGAAAAGATCTTTGATATCCAATTGGGAAGCCTTAACATCCAAAAATTACTAACCTGATGTTTCACAACAAGTTTCTCAACTATGACATCATCTTTACTTAAGAAACTGGATATTGATCCACTACCATATCAAATCTCATAGGATTCTCCTTCACAAAAAAAAAATGATATATATTAATTTTTTAGCAACTTCCTTAATATCCCCATGTAAGGAGACTAAAATAAGTGATGTTGAGGGTTTGAAGTTGAGTACCATCTTCTTGGTATGTGCTTGAATTTGATGACTTGTATCTTGAATGAAAATAGCAAGCTAGCTTCACTGTAAAATCATTGTTAATCATTGTTACAAAAATAACCATAAAATCCTCTTTAAATAAAATAATCCTTCTAGATATTTGAGTTAATTTCTAAGAGAGTTAATTTCACTATCCAAACAACCATCAATCTATTTACTGTATATAATTTCCCAGAATTTTGAATTTGAATGTAGTGAAACTAACCATAATTACCAAATATTTGACACCAAAATGTAGTACAAAATCAATTATTTCATAGAATTCCTCAAAGAGATGTCATCTCATGGAATGAAATGATATGATTGTAAAATGTGAACAAAATGGATTTTCCAAGGAAGCTCTCAAAAAATTTGAATTAATGAAGCACTCTAGGACACTGAAATTGTAAGCTTTGCTTGTGTTTTAGATGCATGCAGTCATGTAGGTTTAGTGGATGAGGGTTACACGTACTTCACACATCAATAACCCTTATTGCATTACATATATAGTTGATCATTAGGTGTGCATGGTTGGCCTTCGTGTTAGTGTTGGCTATCTTGAGGACACCCTAAACATTATTACTGAGATGCCAGTTAAACCTTTGGTTCCTATGGATCATATATGAATATAGGCCAAGTATTCCAACAACATTGATTTTTTAGTTGGATCCTAAAATTCCTGCAACTTGTGTTCTTCTCTAAAACATTTGTGCATAAGTGGGTAGGTGTGGTGAGGTTCAAATAGTAAAGAGATTGATGAAGGATAAAGGAATTAAAAAAATACCCGTATGTAGTTGGATTGAAGGGCATAAAATGGTACATGTTTTTTCTGTAGGAGACAAATAACACCCACAAACATGGGATATCTATGCGAAATTGGCTTGGAAAATGAAGATAGTAGGGTATTTCTAGATTCAATAATTTTACTTAATATTTTGGAATAGAAGAAAAAGGAATCATTTATTTGCCACCATAGTGTAAAGTTAGCAATTGCATTTGGTTTGTTAAACATGGCCCTTGGTACAACTATTAGAGTTGTTAAGAACCTTTGAGTATGTTCTGATTTTCAAACTACATCTAAATTCATCTCCAAGATTGTTGCAAGAAAAATTGTTTTGAGAGATGTGAACCATTTCCATCATTTTAAACAGGGACAATGTTCTTGTGGAGAATATTGGTGATGCTAAATGAAACAATCTAAAAAATAGGCTTAAACTATAATAATGTGCATTACATCAGATATCCAGTAATAATGAAGGGACTATTGAGAAGTTGTTGAATATTTTTTAGCATTGTTGTCATTGATGTCAAAACCTTGGATCTAGAAGGATGTGCTCTGGATGATGAACAGACTTAATCTATCTTATCATATGCTATGATGTCACGCAGTGTGGATATTATCCTTGATCCGGATATGGCAATACTTCTTTTTGGGACATCTGTTTAATTTAGTTAATGCATTAAAATAAAGTCTAATCTTTTGTTGTTGGTTGTTGTGCTCAAAGCTTACTTCGGGTAACCTTGCTATCTAGAACTTCGTATAGCATGTTGCAAGTTTTTGTATGTCAAATTGTGGTTCTCTAGTTGACACTGAAATTGATGATAATCAAGATTTGGTCTTGGTTGTGGCATTCTCACCGACTCCAAAATATATTTCATGTAATTCAAAGTTTGTTATCTCTTGGAAATTATGCTATCTTATGTTTGACCCATTTTTTGTCCCTTGGTAACATGGTGAGAAGATCTTTATGTGTGATCTATCTTTTGGGTCTGGTGTTAGCGTGTAAGGTCTTATTGAATATCTTAAGGTTGTTCTTTATGTCAAAATGCCTTGTGGTGATCTAAATTCAAATGGTGTTTGGTCGACTTAGAAGACTATGAAGTTATTGTGTGGCCGACTTATTTCTATTATAGGGGTATACATACATATATATAAAGAACATCTTTTTAATTCAAGATATATAAGTGTGGAAGAAGTATAATGAGTGTGAGCAGATAAAAGAGTGCAGGTGTGTGAACAGACAAAAGAGTGTGAAGGAAGGAGTAATATGTTTTGATAAAAGGTTGTGCGTGTTGGAATCAGGGAACACTGAGAGGGGGGGTGAATCAGTGTTCTACAAAATCTAACTTTATTAATTTTATCTTTAAACCACTTACAACATTGAACCAAAAGAAACCATAACACAAGGATTTTTACGTGGAAACCCTGCTAGGGGAAAAACCACAGTGGAGGTCAATCAACAATTTGAGTACTAAAATATAAGTGTTTTACAAATGTGGAATGCACACGCATTCAGGTGCACTTCCTAGAGCTCACTGCTCAAATACAAAAAGAAAACTCACTATCTTCCAAAGGATTTGAATTACATACAGAAGATTTTAACTAAGAAAGTAGCATCTGCTAATGCCAGATTACAGTTCTGGTTAAGCTCATCAGTCATATTCTTGACTTGCTTGTCTGATTCTACTCTTCTGCTCTGTCTGCTTTCATTTATATCACGAATCCTTTCATGCACAAGAGAAACCGTGCATAATCTCTCTACTATCCTTCTAAATTTCACAACATAATTCACACACTCAATTCACATACACAAATGATATAAATGATCGCTTATATATATCCGCAACAAAATATTTAATCAACCATATGTCAGCTTCAATAAAACATAAAATATTTTCCAACCGTTGACCCAAATCTCAAATAATTTACAATGTGCATCAACCAAAGTCGGCCACAACATAGTGAGGACCCAAAACAAAATCCTCAAACTCAAAAATATTCAAAAAAATTTGCCTCGAACATCCGCAACACGCCACATTCACTTAGTCGGCCTTTTAGCACTATTAAACATAAAATCAATCAACTAGATCTCCTAACTCATACACCAATTGATGCGACAGCACAAAACTCAAGAATAAGTTATTGTAGATACCCAACGACCTTCCTTGAGATCCACAACTCAAACTGATAAACTGGTAAAATTGACAAACTCAACTTAAGTCAGATACCCTGTTCACTCTATCTTCCGATATGGAAAAATACTGAAGTGTGGACTAGATCAATGACTTAGGTTACCATCAATGACAACACCAGAAGCCATATTCCAACAATCTCCCCCTTTGGAATTGATGGAAACAATTAGTGAAAAATGACTAAGTGTTGGAACCAACATACTGCAATCCTTCAAGACTTCAAAAAGTCATAGCTGACACAACTCCCCCTGAATTTGATAAGGCATTTTTTATTGCTCTCTCTCCCCCTTTGAAATCAATGACAAACCAAACTTTTTTTTCCTACAGTATTCCCTTTTGAAGTGAAACCAAAAACATATTCAAAAATTGGTTCAAATTTTTTGAGGAAATACAGTTGCTACTTGTGTTAGAAAATTATTTGGTATTTTTCCTTCATCTTCAGAAGAAACTTCTTCCATGCTTCTATTGCAATCTTGGTGATTATGATCATGCTATTTTTTTCAAATGTTTGGTTGATAATCTTGATGAGGGATTCCAGAATGGTGATAGCTTCTTCTAATATCTCTCCTTTCCTTAGTATCTCAATCAACTGTTCCATTCTACATTCTATTATGTCCTTCACTTTCCAAAAGGTGTCAACAATCTTGATCCTAAAACATGTTAAAGTCTTGTCCAATATTGTTCAACTCTATTTCAAAATTTTCCAACTTTTCTTTGTACTTGTCGACTGCATGAGGCCATTGAAGACATTAGTTATAGATGTTTTTTGTTGTGTGTATGCATTGCCTTAGCTGATTCATGTGCCTTTTTAGCTTGGTGAGTGATAATTTGTATTGCTTCTTTAGGTGTAGAATTACTTCTTCTTCTTCCTTATTATGAGACTCAGAGTCCATGATTTCCTTGATGTATTCAATCACCTCTTCTACAAACGTATTATGTAAACTCTCTAATTTAATATGGTTGTGCACAAGATGAGCACTTTGTATGTTTAAAATCATGTCCTGCTCATATGAAGGTCTGATAGACCATATGTCTATGATTTTTTGCATTCCATCTTCCTCATGAATAAGCTACAATAGCTCTTCTTTGGTTAAATCACCTTCTTCTTCACTTTCAACTGTCATTTCCTTTTGTTGTTCCGGTTTGGCTGTTTCCAGTTATTTTCTTTGGGTGCCCTCAGTTTCCTTATCATATTCCTCATCTGGTATGTCCACAATCACCCGTTCTTTTCCTTTTCCTTCAACTCTTGGAGTCTTGCATGCTAGAGGAGTGTAGACAACAATTTATTTTTCTCTTTTATTATTTCTCTCCATCTCACCAGAGGGGGAACCAACTTCAAGTGACCTTATTGGAAGGGGAATACCAATTGAGCCAAACTTTCCTAGCAAAAATTTAAAGAAACTTTCATATTCTTGATCACAGTTTGCCAAATTGTTAGAATGTATATAAATCTTCTTGCAAACTAGTTCACTCTCTTCCCATATTACATTGTTGTTCAGTGGTAAGCAATTTAGAAAGTACATCACAAGACATATAACCAAAGCACCAAAACTAAAAGGGTAATCTGTCATCTTTATCAATTGCACATTCTCCATTAGTTGATCTTTCAATAATCCACAAAGGTCAAAATCTTGATCTTCCATTATCATCTTTTGTGAAATGTAAACAACACCTGCCGAAGTTGCACCTTCTCTGTTTCTGAAAAAAAAATTGTAAGATACTCCATTTGTAATGTACCTTTTCACTGAACCTCTGATTGTTGAGATTATTAATGCCCTTTGATCTCCAGTTACTCCAATTAGGGTTTCAACTTCTTTATTTTGGATTGAATTATTTCTCGACACATCCCCAACTTTGCATAGCCCAGTAATAGTTCCAATCGCTTCTTTCGAGATATGGTAAGGTTTATCTAGAGCTAGAATATTGTCATTCAATCTGTCTAGAATAAACTTAATGATTTATGCGTTCTCGAAATAGGGGAATTCACTCCAAATATCCAAGATTTTTTGTTTTTCTTCTCTCAGCCATTTCAATTCATCGAGTGACAACATGTTTCTTACAACTCTAATCTTCTTACTACTATACTCATCTAGGTTTATCATTCCTTTCATTTGTTCCATTTTACCTTTCGTACTCATATCTTGTTTCTACCAAAGAAATTCTTCAACTAAACACCAAATTAAACAAAAATTTCTCAATACAACTAAAGTACCCGATGAATTAGGGTTTTTCCACCGAATTATCTTCATGCTTTCAAAATTTTGTTGCAGAGTGCTCTCCTTTTTTTTTCAATATAAAGTGGCAAATGAGGGTTCCAACTTGCTTTTTATAACTCGCACATCTAACATTTTGTTGTATTAAATTCTTTTGGCCCAGGTATTTTGAATACCCTATTTTCTCAGTCAGTGAGAGAAAAATTCTTCTACAGACCTTCAATTGCTTGAATTTATTTACAAGTGTTTTCCAATGCATCTATAAACAACTGTTGACAATCTGCTGCATTTTGGCACCAACTACCGACAGGGGGAAAAAGGATTTTCTTGAAAAACTCCCCCTAGGCCAATGGCCTAAAATCAATTCCCGGAGCAATTACCAACACCGGATTCGGTTACAAAACCATTTCCTACATCAGACTCACTCTTTCTTACCCATGTCTTCTTCATCTGACCTCTTATTTCATCCATAGTCACTTTCCCTTTTCCTTTATCATCTTTCTGTGTATTTCTACCTTTGTATGCCGAACCTCTTCTAGCCATATTTTTGTTTTTGTAGAATCTTGCAATGTGACTGTATTTGTTACAATTGTAACACAACATTTCCTTGTTCAGACCAATCATTCCATTGATTTCTTCTTGAGCTGCATTGTTTAGCAATATGCCCAAATCTTCCACAAGTATAACATTTAACATTCCTTCTATTGACAAAGTTGTTTGACATATTTCTGCATTATATTGACTTATGACCAAACTTATTGCAATTGAAAAATTGACCGAAGAATGATGGATCACTTGATTTCATTTTACTTCTACATTGAGCAGCCATATGACCAAATTTATTGCAAGAAAAACAATATCCATTAAAATTTTGAGCATTAGGTTGTCTTACCGGATTCCTTTTTTCTTTGTTCATCTGATTTCCTTGCTTGAAATTCCTTTGTTCAGATCTGAAACTTTCTCCTTTCTCATATCTAAGACCTCGCTTGTCATTTCCATTCTTTTGACCTTGAGTCAGCTCATCAAGCTTAACTGAGATAATCTTGAAATTCTCCTTGTATTCATTTGCAGTAGCAAGTTCATCCCTGAGAATAACAATCTGTCTTCCAAGCTCTTCTTCATTGTTTCTAGGTTATTGCAGTTCAATCTCCAACTGAATGAATCCTCCATTAATTCTGTTGCATTCATCCAATTGTTATTTTAAGGATTGAGCAATATTCTCCTCATTCTTCTTTCTCTCTTCAATCTCCTTAGTCAGGTTCATCACCATAGACTCCATCTCATGTTTTAGGGTAGCATTGTCTCTTTTTGCTTAATCTGATCACAAATATCCTTTCTCTTCTCCATGGACTTAATAATTTGATCCCTCAACGTCTGAATGAATTTCTCAGCATCCTTAAGACTTGCTTTCAATTCTCAGACTTTTGCTTTGGACTGATTAAGATCATCAAGTGCCACCAAAAGTTTTTGTTGAAGACTACAAGATTCCATTACATTCCAAGATCCATCTCATGTTGTTAAACTTCTTTTGAGGAACTAGGCTCTGATACCAATTGTTGGAATTAGGGAACACTGAGAAGGGGGGGTGAATCAGTGTTATACAAAATCTAACTTTATTAATCTGATCATTGAACCAAAAGAAAGATGCAAGCACATAAAGCAATCATCCACAACACCATAACACAAGGATTTTTACGTGGAAACCCTATTAGGGGAAAAACATGGTGGAGGTCAATCCACAATTTGAGTACTCAAATATAAGTGTTTTACAAATGGGGAATGCACGTGCATTCAGACGCACTTCCTGGAGCTCACTGATCAGATACAAAAAGAAGACTCACTGTCTTACAAAGGATTTGAATTACATCCAAAATATTTGAACTGAGAAAGTAGCATCTACTAATGCCGGATTATAGTTCCGGTTAAGCTCATCAGTCATATTCTTGACCTACTTGTTTGATTTTGCTCTTATGCTCTGTCTGCTTTCATTCGCGTCACAAATCTTTTTATGCACAAGAGAATTTTTTCATAATCACTCTGCTATCCTTTTGAATTTTGCAACATACATTGGACACTCAATTCGCATACAAAAATTATATAAATGATTGCTTATATATATCCGCAACAAAAGATTTAATCAACCATATGTCAGCTTCAATAAAACATAAAATATTTTCCAACCATTGGCCCAAATCTCAAATAATTTACAATGTGCATCAACCAAAGTCAGCCACATCATAGTGAGGACCCAAAAAAAAATCCTCAAACTTGAAAATACTTCAAACAATTTCGCCTCAAACATCTATAACATGCCACATTCACTTAGTCGGCCTTCTAGGACCTTCAAACAAAAAATTAATCCACCAGATCTCCTAACTCTTACACCAATTGATTTGACAACACAAAAATAAAGAATAAGACATTCTAGATACCTAATGACCTTCCCTGAGATCCACAACTCAAACTACTAAACTGGTAATGCAAATGGATCGACAAACTCAACTTCAGTCGGATACCCTGTTCTTCACTTTGTCTTCTAGTATGGACACATATTGAAGTGTTGACTAGATCAATGACTTAGGTTTCCATCAATGACAACACCAAAAGTCATATGCCAATAGTGAAAAGATTATGGAAGGAAGATGTGCAGAAAATTCTTAACCGGATCTACTACAGACAGAAATTGTGCTCTTAACTAGAACTAAACTCATGCATATGTAGATGCAACTTCATTAGTTCACTTTTGTCAATGAGACTATTTTTTAATCTATTGTTTTGTATTTGGGAAGTGAGCCCATCGGTAGTGAGCCACCCTGCAATGAGCAACTTGGCAGTGAGCCCTTGTAAAAATCACCTTAACCAGTGTCACCTTAACAGATGCTTTATAATTGAGAATTATTATTCGCTGTGGTTTTTCCCTTCTTGGGTTTCCATGAAAATTTTGGTGTTCATTGTGCTTGGTGTTGTTGTGTGCATTCATGTTCATATATGTTTGATTAATTTTTTATTGGTATAAGTCTACTCTAGATTAATTAATGAAAAGAAAAGTATTGTTGGATAAATGATTCACCCCCCTCTCAGTTATCTGGAATATTCAACAATTGGTATTAGAGCTTGATCCCTTGGAGATAGAGCTTAACCACTTGAGGGAGATCTTGGCAGTTTGAACAAATGGCAGGATATTATTACTTTGAGGAAGAACTAGAGATAATGCTAGATGACATGGAAAGCATGAAATTGTAAAATGAAGAATTGAAAGAAAATATCAAGGAGGAAAATGCTTGTATTGCAAAGCTAAGGGAGAAAATTTGAAAGTTCAAAGCAGGACATAGAGAGGTAAGCTAGAAATTAAAAGAGTCAAAAGAAAGTATTGTGAATTTAAAACAACAACTGGATGAATGCAAGAAGACTATAGAATCTCAAAGATACTATCATTTATAGAAAATGGAATAATGAAAGAAGACTAAAGAAAATCTTAAAGATACCATTAAACAAAAATCAAAAGAAAATGAGAAGTTAGATCAAGAATTAAGAAGGCTGAAAAATGAAGCAAGAGTATGTGAAAGTAGCATGATTTTGGATCAACTTTTGTTGCTACAGAAATGTCACAAGGATAAAGGAGGACCTATATTCACTGGTGAAAACTCAAATCAAAACACTAAGGGTGAAGACAAAGTAGTTGAAGTTGAAGCAAGATCAGTTGTAACAAGCAAGGTCTAAAACTCTAATGCACCTACAAAATACCTCTGGTCAAACAACCAAATGCTCAAAGGTACTTATCATTCAATGGTTACTATTTTCTATGCAAAAAGTTTGGAAATAAGGCTATAGAATGTAAAAGCAAGATGGAACCGAATACTCAATGCTTTAACTATTACAAGTTTGGTCATAAAGCAAGTCATTGCAAAAGTAAATTATCTTATCCGACAAGAAGGAATGGAATGAACAATCTCTTTCATGGTTATTTCTATTTATGTTGTGGTTATGGTCACAATGCTAATCAGTGCAAACCTAGGGTTCACTCAGCTAAGTTAGGACAAAGATGTTACAAGTGAATTCAACCCAGACATTATGCTAACACATGTAGATATGTTGCTTCGGAAAAGCCTGAGAACAAAAAGAAGGTTGCAAAATAAAATGAATCTAAGAAGAAGATGGTCACAATTTGTAGGAATAAGGAAACAAGTGTGGAAGGAACTTCTATGGTACCAGATCCTAGTACATTCCCTACCGGTATCTGGTCCAATCTTCCTTGTCTTAGGGGAAGTTTTGCATTGTATATCCTATCAGTTCCCCCTCTTTGAAGTAATATTGAAGTGATATTTAACATGATTAAGTTCAAATCGATTGATGATAAATGATGAAGCTTAATTTGGTTGATAAAAAAGTGAAGTACAATTGTTGGTGTCATCAATGTGCTTCTTTGGCGATGAAATCATTATGAGTAATTAAGAGTCAAAGGTGGGAGTTTTTAAAATAATTTCTCACAATTTGCAAGAGAGAAGAACAACAAGTTTCGTTGAGCGATAAAGAGTTTGAAGCATGATGATGGAATCTGTTAACAAAGGATCGAGTGGTGGCATTATGCTAAGGTTGAAGGGAGTTGAGTTGGATGAGTTTGATCATCAAAGATAAAGGAGATGGAACTAGGGTTGAAGATAGATGAATTGAAAAATGTAAATACTCTCGGTATGTATTTATGGGGAGAATTTCCCTAGTTTATAGACAAAGAATCTATCGTGTTCTTGTTGAGTTGATTCAAGCATGGCAACATTGTTTTGGAAAAACCCTATTCAATCATGAAGGAAGCCATTGAAGCTATTACTAGTTTGTGTAGTGTTGGTGACCTCCCTGGGAAGAAAACAATGAAATACAGAGACATGGAGGAACTTACTAGTATTGACAAAGACCCCCGAGCTCTACTAATAAATGCCACTTTCAATCCTATAGTAAGGTATATTTCTTATGACATCACATATAAAATCTATTTCAAAAATCGTGAAGGTTCTACTTCAGCTATTACTATATATCTTGCACACATGATGGTGAAGGAAAATAAGTAATTTGATTTATGTAGCCTAATAATGGAAAACCTAACTAAGAATTTTAGAATGTCTTTGGTTGAGAGTTATCCCTTCCGATTTGGATCTTTGCTCACATGTTTGGTATTTTACTTTCTGAGTTTGCTACCAACAAAGGATAATGTTAAATGGAAGTCTGGAATCCCTATCGGAAAGCAATTTTATAGGTATTTGGAATATATGGAAGATAAAGCAAGTGTATGCAAAGTCTATTTCTCATCCTTATACATGAATCTGTGCTCTGGTGTGATAGTGTCCAGTCAGTTTGAGGAGGGTTCCTCCTTTGGTAAGAAGGAGTTGGAAGTTGTTATTGGTGGTTCCCCTTTGGATCCCAAAAAGAGGAAAGTTAACATAGAAGATGTTGTCACTATCTCAGAAGAAAAGGAGAATGAAGAATAGTCTCTCACTGGATCTAATTTTGTCAATCTAGATGATATTCGGTTAGTGTTAGATGAAGGTGACATGAAGAAGGTTGGTGAAATGTTGTGTGCCAACTCTCCGATTAGAAGGCTTAAAATTGATGATGCTCTAGTTGATTAACTACTCAAAAGGGGTATTACTATTTCAGATGTTTTTAACTTGTTACCGGATAGTCTAGTAGAAGTTGTTGAAGAAAGGATGTTGTTGGAAGGACCTGAAGGACATAAGTTCTAAGTTATGATTGAGAGAAGATGTGTCAAAGCTAAACAAAATTTATCCAAACACATTGGTGAGACAAGATAATGCATTAAGGAGATGTCTGACATCTACATGTATTGTCTCTGGTGGCCTGTTGTTGTTGATAAATTCAGAAGTAGAATTGAAGCTATTGAATCTGAGATGAAGAATATTGGAAAGAATTTTGATTTCTTCAAAGAAAAAGATGGAAAATAGAGAATAAGAGTTGGTGAGTTGCAATAAGAGTTATTGATTGTTCAGAGACAGAGGGAAGACTTGGTTAGAACTTTCTGGTTGGTCAAGGAAATTGTTCAGGGCTGGTTGGATTATCTCTCCAGGATACTTTCTGATGCAGATGAATGTGAATGATAGTGCTTGTCTCAAGACTGATCATCCTCATTTATGTTGTTGACTATGTTGGATTGTATGAGTTCCAGATTGGATTCTGTAGTGCTAGCTTGAAAGAGGATTCTTCCAATTGCGAGAGAAAGGTACAAGAAAATATTTCATGTGAAAAGTATTATTTTTACTTGAGTTCCTAAATGTTTGAATTTTGGCCCTTTTCCTTTGATGGAAAAAAGGGGGAGAAAAATGAAGAAAAAAACAAAAAAAAAGAGGTATTGAATTACTGGACAAAGGGGGAGTACTTGGAGTTTTTGGAGTTTGCAGTTTTGAGCTGGAATTGTGGAATTTTTTGTTTTTGAGTTTTTGTTGTTTTTCCATCAATTCTGAAGGGGGAGATTGTTGAGAAGTTGTTGAAGATGTTTTAGCATTGTTTTCATTGATTTAAAAACCTTGGATCTAGAAGGATGTGCTTCAGATGATGAACAAACTTAATCTATCCTATTATATGCTATGATGTCACACAATGTGGATATTATCCTTGATTCAGATATGGAAGTACTTCTTTTTGGTACATTTGTTGAATTCAGTTAATACAGTATAATAAAGTCTAATATTTTGTTGGTTGTTGTTCTCAAAGCTTACTCTGAGTAACCTTGCTATCCAAAACTTCATATAGCATGTTGCAAGTTTTTGTATGTCAAATAGTGGTTCTTCAATTAACACTAAAATTGATGATAATCAAGATTTGGTCTTGGTTGTGGCATTCTCATCAGCTTCAGAATATATTTCATGTAATTCAAAGTTTGCTATCTCTTAGAAATTATGCTATCTTATGTTTGACCCATTTTTGGTCCCTTAGTAAAATGGTAAGAAGATCTTTATGTGTGACCTATATTTTGGGTCTAGTGTTAGTGTGCAAGGTCTTATTGAATATCTTAAGGTTGTTCTTCATGCAGACATGCCTTGTGGTGATCTAAATTCAAATGGTGTTTGGCCGACTTAGAATACTATGAAGATATTGTGTGGCTGACTTATTTTTGTTCTAGGGGTATACATATATATATATATATAGAGAGAGAGAGAGAGAGAGAGAGAGAACATATTTTTAATTGAAGATATAGAAGTGTGGAAGAAGTATAATGTGTGCGAGCAAATAAAAGGGTGCAAGTGTGCAAATAGAAAAAAGAGCGTGAAGGAAGGAGTAATATGTTTTGACAAAATTTTGTGTGAAGATTATGGAAGGAAGATGTGCAGAAGATTCTTAACCGGATCTACTGCAAATATAAATTGTGGTCTTAATCAGAACTAAACTCATGCATATGTAGATGCAACTTCATTAGTTCACATTTGTTAGTGAGACTATTTTGTAATATGTTGTTCTGTATTTGGGCATCGATCCCACCAGCAATGAGCAACTTGGCATTGAGCCCTTGTAGAAATTACCTTAACCAGTGCCACCTTAATCGGTGCTTGATAATTGAGAATTATTATTCTCCATGTTTTTTCCCTTCTTGGGTTTCCACGTAAATTCTCGTGTTCATTGTGCTTGGTGTTGTTGTGTGCATTCATGTTCATATATGTTTTGATTAATTTTTGATTGGTATAAGTCTTCTCTAGATTAATTAAAGAAAAGAAAAGTATTGTTGGATAATTGATTCACCCTCCCTCTGAGTTATTCAGACCGTTCAAAAGGGACATCCATCAAAGAATAACAACATGGATTTTTTTTCATATGTTGTAATTACAAGTTCCCTACTAGACATACATGAAAATATGGAAGCAATCTACACAAGGCTAGCGAACTATTTCAAAAAAATGCCTCAAAAAAATGTGATATTTTATTTTATAGTTTAACCATGATAGCACACCATTTTGACATGATCCTTGTGGTGATGTAGGATGTTGTCATTACATCACACCATTATTGATCGACCTTTGCGATAATGTGAGATGTTATCGCTATAGCGCACCGTGTCTTCTTGGCTCTTGTGGGGATGCGGGAGAAGTATTTGATTTACCACCATACCAAAAATCTATTGCTTGACCTTCACGGTAATGCGGGATGTTACCGCTACACCGCATTGTTTCTTCTTAGCTCTTGTGGTATGGTGATATTATGAAACTTGTCACAACAATCTAAGAGTTCATAGTAGACAATCATATACCCTTAAAGACCTAACAGTCATAATAGACCTAGTGGTAGATTTCAAAGTCATAAGAATAAATTCATAGGAGAATATATGCAAGAGCATGAAAAGAAACTGAGATGGAAGGGCAGTTGGTAGAGTTGAAAAATCAAACCTATAGTGAGAAGGTAGGGAGAACAAAGTAATTTACAGTCAAGAGCATCATGACAGTTTCTCAAGTGACTATATTTGGGCAAGGAGAGAACTTAGTGACAACATCACCATAAAAAAAATAAGGATACTCACAACCCTACCAAACCATAAGGAATTTTTCATCACCTCGTAGAGATATCAAACATGCATGAAAATATTTCACAGAGATGAAAATCATCTCTATTTTTTATTGTCACAAAAATTAACAAAAATTTAGATTTACAAGTGATGAAAAGAAGTACATGGGAAGTATATTATGCTAAATTTATTTAAAAAATAAAAATAAACCATTAACTATCCAATACAATCTAACAAAATACAAATATACAATGAAATATTATGATTAACAAAATGATAATTTTAACGGTTATCTTAAGGTAGATTTTTTTTTTCTGTAAGTGAAAAATAAAACCCTTAGATTATTCTGAACAAATAACATTTTCATTTACATCATTTTCAAGCAACAGTTTTTTAGATCCATCCAATTGTACAAAAATCTTCAACAATCTCAAAGATCTAAAGGTTTAAAAATCTAATATTTTTAGATCTATTCTTGGGTGTATCCTGCATCTCACTATAAAAAAGACCGAATCTTTTTCTCCAATACGGTAAACACATAGATCATTATGATAGATTTTCTTAACCGTAAAGCTTATTTTTTGTAGATTATAGGATCCATAAGATTTTTTTTGTGTTTTGCAGAGTCATCTCCCTTGTGAGACTCCTCCAACTCTGTTAAAGTGGAGGAATGAGGATCTAACAAGCTTGATAGGAAATGGAATAGGGAAGAGAGAAGAGTGGGACAAAGTGTATGATTACAATTTGTATAATGATCTGGGAAACCCAGAGACATATGGAATAGGGAAGAGAGAAGACTGGGGCAGGGTAGCATGGAGGTCTTAATGAGCTATTCGTGTCACTGTGAAGACCCAACAACTGTGCGGTGTTGTGGTGGTTGTGCAAAAGTTTTTATAAATTCGAAGTGGAACATGCAACTACAATATCTAATAAAAATCCACTTGGTGATCATTGTTAGAGAGTTGTAAACTATGAGTTTTCCTATATCCTATAGGACTGAGAAAGGAAGAACACTGTCAAACAGTGATTGAATCATAACAAACAATCCAAAAAAATGAAAGTTACTATCAAATGGTGACAAAAATCTGTCCTCTAAGTCATTTGCACATGGTGATTGAGAACATAGTGAGTAAGAAGTAAAAAAGCACTAGATCATAGCACTAAAAAATGGTCATGAGTTATGCAATAAACTTTACTATTCTTTTGATCACAAAGGAGATTGAGATAATAACCAACATACTGATGTGCACAGAGAATGTTCATGAAGTGAAAACTTCCTTACAAAGCAATTACCACATCATATTTTGAGGTGAATTGCACTTGCTATTTTATGCTGATATGGATATGTTCTAACCTATAGTTAATTGTTGTAGCATAACATATAGGATAAATAGTTTTTCATATACCATTGTTTCAAATTCTAAATTGCTATACCTTATTCTAGGAGAAAATCACAGGGGGAGTCTATACATAAGACACCATTTTTTCAAATTCAAAATTGTTGGCTCTTTCACAATTCTTTGCTTCATTTATTTGATCTAAGACAGTCTGTTGTATAGAAGATGCTCTCAAAATCATAGTAAAATCCTTTATTCTGGGATGACTATTCAAAATCTTCCCATCATAACAATGAACAAAAGCATCAGTCATTAACCTGAACTTTGCAAGAGTTTCATCAAATTCTACTTTTCCACTCTCTTTTCCATTTTGAATTTTATTCCCAATTTCATCCATGAAGAACTTCTTTATCCTTTAGATCTTGGTGTTAGCCATAACTTTACCAGGTGTTGAGGATAGCTTCGATTTTTTACCCAAGAAGCAATTGACAAAATTCAGCCTTACCATATTTTTTCAGTTGCTACTTGGGTAAAAACTTGAAGCTATCCTCAACACCTGGTAAAGTTATGGATAACACCAGGGTCTAAAGGCTGAGGAAGTTCTTCATGGATGAAATTGGGAATAAAATTCAGAATGGAAAAGTAGAATTTGATGAAACTCTTGGAAAGTTCATGTTAATGACTGGTGCTTTTGTTCATTTTTATGATGGGAAAGATTCTGAACAATCATCCTAAAATAAAGGATTTAATGTTATTTTGAGAGCATCATCTATAGAGATGGCTATCTTAGATCAAATAAATGAAGCAAACAATTGTGAAAGAGCCAAAAAAATTGAATTTGAAACAATGGTGTCTTATGGATAGACTCCCCCTCTGATTTTCTCTTAGAATAAGGTATAGCAATTTAGAGTTTCAAACAATGGTATGTGAACTATTTGTTATGCTACAACAATTAATTACAGGATAGAACATATCCATATCAGCATAAAATTTTAAGTGCAATTCACCTTAAACTCTGTTGTACCTAAGTATGACAATACCTAAGCTTCTAGTGTTTCTAGATGGAACCTATAGTGGAAAATTGTAGTCTCCATCTGAAGGAACCATCTTCAAAGCTCTTCCTTGAAATGAGGGTTGAAAACATTAGAAGAAAAGAAATACCATAATTCTAAAGTAACAATTTGTATCAAGCCAAATGTCAGAAAGTATAATTAAAAAGACAAATCCTTACAATTGGACCTCAAATTGGACCAAGTAGATTTATGATTTTATCTTTAGAATGTAGGAACTTTCTCTGTCAGAGCTTCATGACTTCAAATTAGATCTCAAATTGGACCTATAAAATTTATGATTTAATCTTTAGAATGTAGTAACTTCCTTTGTCAGAGATTCACAACCTCGAATTGGATCTAAAATTGGGCCAATAGATTTATGATTTTATCTTTAGAATGTACAAACTTTCTCTATCGGATATTAAAGATGTTAGGTTGGATGTCCAATTGGACCAATAGATTTATGATTTTATCTTTAGAATATAGGGACTTCCTCTATTGGATATTTAGAAGTTCCTACACCTAGGTTCTGCTTCCCAGTAAAAACACCCGGAAGTGTTTCATATTGGCTCAAGGTACTCTCCAACCTAGCTATGTCACTAATAGCAATCCAATTTTTCTGAACCATCCATACCCAGGAATTTCATCACAATCTATTCTTCCTACACATAAAAAGTCCACATATTAACCCCTTCTAAATAAAACTCAAAATCATCATAAAACCATAATTAATAAATCATTTCAGCTTTAGAAAGAATCCAATGTCATTTACTATAAAAAAAAAAGCTGTATAAATCACAAAAAATCCACGAAGCCATCCATCCAAAGATAAAATAAGCAATGTAAGGATTTGAGCAATATAAGTCCAAAGGGTTATGTTGTAATGGTAATGGAATCATCATAAGAGCACAACCGATAAATAAATTCTTGTGACTATAATTATGTGATTCATAACTCTATTGGTTATGTGGAACAATTATGTTGTAACAAATACATGATACATTCATGTGTGACCCAAGTTTAATGGGGCTATGTTGTGATAGAAATGGAGGAACTCATATGAGCATAATGGTCATCACAAGTATGTGTCAATCATCATTGGGTGCATTTAGGTTGAATCAAGCTTAACAGGTTACGATGTCATGATAGCATGATCTAAGAGTGATTACCTCTTGCTGCAATAAAGAGCCTATAACTCTAGTTGATATGTAGAGTGGTTGTGTTATATCAATTATGTAGTGAATTCAAGCACAACCCATGTTTAATGGGCTATTCTAGAGAGTGATCAAGATTTTCTAAATATTATGAAGTTTACTTAAAAGTGTACAACTTAAACTACAAACCAAGTTTGTTACATACTTGAATGCAATCTTTGGTTACCACAAACTATAATAATGTGATATGCTAATAAGCATTATGGAAAGTATTAAAACAAGACCCATGCTATATAAGATACATTTCCCTAGTCGGGTTTACATACCTTAATGATCAAACACAAGCTTCCTATACACTCTAGGATACAATCCAAGATCATACCACAACCCCGTCAGGACAACTAATTTTTTGACCCAAGATTTAAGGTTGATTTTTAATACCAACAAAAGCATTGGTAAGAGCATGACTAGGGTACAAACCCTAGGCCTCTATAGAAAAATAAACCATAACTATAGTAGATTAGTGAGGTTGCAATACTAGAAAGATTGAGACATTGTAGCCAATGACAAAATCTTGCAATCTAAAGATTGCAGCCAATAACAAGCACACTATGTAGCTTAGTGACATTTGTAAATGCAATCTATGATAAGAAGAATGGAACTCAATTCAGGTGTGATAGTCAAAAAGAGGCTGAGAAATGACAAGATAATAAAGATCAAACCTTGCATAGTAAAGTGGAGATTTTAATAGTGAGTTTCCTTACCCCCTTGCTGACCGTAAGGGTTTTTCAAATGCTATTGGCAGTGTTAGACAAGGAAAATGCAATCAGGGAATGATTATCGAAATGAAGTAACAGTGGTAAGTAATCACAGGTTCGATGTTTCTTCTTAGCCATTTTATAATGGAGGTAGTGGATTGCATGTTTGAGTAGTGTTTTGAGACTCATCAAAGATGGGAGAATAGTGAATAATACCTTGTGGACTATGAAGGTAGTGACAATAAGGTTGAAGGATCTTAAGACCCACAATACCATGAAATAATGAGTCCCTGTAGTAAGTAAGTAGGCAGTCTATAGGGAATAGTTTGATTTTATAGAAGGATTCTCATGAAAGGAATCTTCAAGTGACAGTGAGTGAGATGTTTGAGATTACAACTGAGGGTGCAATATCTAGTCTTAAAGGCAATTAGAAAAAATAGTAAATTTGCAAGAAAATCAAACCGTACACAACAAAAAATTCACAATGTTATCTTGCATAATTCCTTAAGTTTGAAGACAAAAATTTCATTGTATCTTGATGAAAGTAGTGACCTTAATGGTCAATCACTGGCAACCATGATTTTAAAATATTTTATTGTGCTTATCGAGGTAGCATTTTAAGCAAGGCAGTGAGTGGTGGTTTGGAACAGTGGTAGGTATGAAGGACTTGCTTTATATGCATACTATGTAGTCTAGCATAAGAAAACATTATTAGAAGAGAGTGAAGGTGGATTATGGAATTAAAGGATTACCATAATAAAGATTAAAGTAAAGACTAAGATCTATTTAAAATCCATTGTCATGAAGATATTAAAGATGTAACATGCAAAACCCTAGCAGCTAGAGTAATGAATACAGTTCCAAAAGAGGATAGTGTGCTGGGGTAGATTTAGGAGATCTCCACATTATCTAATAATAGGAAAATACATCATTTATTTGTTTTTTTAAATTAAAATAAATCATTCTAAACCCTATATAGGATACATTGATACTTTAAAAGCATCTGAAGGAATTTGAGATTATGAAAATATATGTCAATTAAATACCCGGATTAAAAATAGTAGTGTGAACAATGTAACCCTTGTTGAGCAAAGCAGGAATGAGATAAGAAACAATGAATCCTATGCCTCCTATCATGCACATATCCTTACCATTCTCTGTCATTCTTTACTGAAACACTTCTCCATTTTGGTGGGATATGCTTGAAAATAAGGTTTCAACAAAGGTTTTAGAGTATGTTTATTAAAATGAAAACTCCATTTTGGCGGGCTACACTTGAAAAATAAGATTTTGACGAAAGTTTTAGAGTATGTTTATTAAATTTTTAGAGTATTTTGGTGTGCTATATTCTTGATTCCTTAAATGATTTATTCAAATAGATTGTGACTAAATAAATGACTAACTATTTAGTCATTTTTATTTGTGTGACCAATTAATTTTTAGAAAATGACCAAATTAGTCATTTATTTACTCATTTATAGTTGAGTTGAAAAAAATATAGAATTTAGTCATTTTTAGTTGTCATGACTAAATTTTTTAGTCACGTAGTCATTTATTTGCCAAATTATACTAGTGTGTTGTAATGCTTGTGCGTGAGCTTGTTGTTGTTGCAATGTGGGAGTGTTTTGCTATTGTGAATATTGTTGATATTCAATGATCTCTTCCTCCATGAGCTCAAGGGGGTTGTTTGTGATGTCTTATATTGCATACCCTTTGTCTACTGAACTTTGTGTTTTTTGTGAAGGTGTAGAATGACTCCTAGGATCGAATCCTTGTGGGTTAGGATCACTTGTCGTAGATGTGGTGTTGGTTTGTTCCATGATTCTCTTGTGTTGTGATCTTGTTGTAACCATAAATTGTGGGCCAACTATGGGAGAGGTGTGTTGAGATTTGTAGTGTTAAAACTCTTTAGTTGAATCAAATTTTGGTAAAAGGGACCCTCTAAGTTGTTACCCTCTAAGTTGTTTTGGACCAATGGTGTGAATGGATGATGAAAGGGGTGAATGATATGATGAACTTTGTGAACTTTTGGACAACACTTTGGACTATAGGTTTGATTTTTTGATGTTTGGATAAAAGATGTTTAATGAACTTGTAAATCTTTAAGGTAGACTTGTGACCTTTAAGATAAACTAGTCCAAAAATGTGATAACTAACTCAACTAAGTGTATGGAAAAGGATCCATTCCACATACAAAGTAGTTAAGTTAGGGGATTAGTTTGATAATAACCTAAGTCCAAAGTGTTGATGCATCCAAAAATTTTCCAAAGTTGGTGAATTGGAATGTAAATATGATGAAGGAGGATGAGATTTTTGACCCAAAATGTTAACCTAAAATGAACCTTTATTTTGCAAGACCAAAGTAGTAAGAAACATAATATACCTCTAAAGTGATAAAACCCTAAGAACTCAATGATTTTGGTAATAGAACCCAATGATTTTGATAATAGAACTCAATGATTTTGGCAATAGAACTTGGACTAAATGTTTTGCAATACTTTCCTTGTCTCAAATTTGCTTGTGTTTGGGGAGTCAATGTTTGAGCATACCTCAATGTGGGGTGCTCATTTGATTTAATATTTTATTAAGTAAGATTGTTTCATTACTACATCAAGAAATTCTTTATTAATTTTCAAACTAAAGCATCTAAGTCTAAGCAACCTTCATTCCACAAAGTCCATTATGTGAAAATAAAGAAGTTAAGGCCATAGATTCCTATGTTAACTTTGGAAAGTGTGAATGAAGAAATGAGTCCAAATATTTAGAAGCCTCTAAGGATAAAATCCTTAGGGACAAGCAGTCATATAGGACTCCTCAAAAGGTATTCACACTTTTCAAATATTTTAAAATTTGATGAACATGTTGATGTGTGTGTGTTTTTTTTTTAAGCAAAGGTGGTAAACCTATATATTTATATATAAATATAATAAGAGTGAATATACATAGTAAGAGAATATGTCCATGACTTCCTAGATAGAACAAAATATTACATTAGATTGCACAGGGAATGAAAAACTTTGATGCAATACTACCTAATCCTACTAAGAGATTACAAAACTTTCTGGTCAACAGAAGATTGACATTGCAGTATCCCCAGAAATAATCAAAATTTAAAAAAAACTACAAGTCCCAACATTGGCTATTCCTCCATTGGAGCCAAATGTACAGAGCTTTCATCATGTGCCCTAGGGCTTCCCCCAACACGACTGCCATATCGCGCATGAGCAACAACAGATTTTGAGCCCTTCTGAGCTAACCACCCACAATTATTGGAGCCTTGACCATCGTAGCTTGTTTTTACTACAGCTAGACCACAACGCTCATGCCACCCACAAGCAAATGAAACTTGGGCAACACCCAAGGCATTTGAAATTGATGGTAACCCCAAATCTCTGCTAGTGCCACTTCCATATGACTCGACAACCTCAATACCCAGATGACCCACATGTGTAGTTGATGAAAACCCTTGAAAATTACCACAACCCATACTGAAAGCTAGAGAAGCATCATGGTTTACCACACGACCCAAATTCAAGGTTGACAAAAGTCCTCTCCCATCTCTTCAAATAGAATTAGCAGGGGCATGAGGAGAAAAGTCCCAAAGAAAAGACACTGTATAATACTTATCTTTGATAGTCCTATCCATGCTTATCCATACTTTCCTACAATTCTTTCACAGAGCATTTAACAGCTTGCTATCATTCTTATACTACAGGGATAACCTAATGGACTCAAAAACCTCCTCAAATCCTGAATGATCAAAGATGAACTCTCTAGGGAATAAACCACGTAACACCCCTTCCCCAACAAAGACATTATATTTTTGAATTGCAAACAACAGGGCATTGTTCTACATAAAATGAGGCTTGAAAAATTGACCAACAATGAATGCTAATTCTCTATAGGATTGAAGCGATAAAAAGACCGAAAGCACCTGTGAAGGTAAAATAATCATTCTCACTAGTGGACTAGTGACCTCCGATCCAAGGATGATACAAATAGCTTCTTCCACTAGAGGGATTACTAGATGAAACACCACCTTCAGAAAATTGTGCGAAAGGTAATCCTCAAATGGAAGCTCTCATTGCTAAATCTCCATACAAACCCTTAGATTCCAAGGCATAAAAGCCATTCTATAGATTCTTCACACAAACAGAGATAATTGGGTAGACTAAATAACAAACAATGCAAGATGATACCACTTAACTCTCGCCATCCTTTATAGGCAATAAAAAAGCATGCACATATCTTTGGCATAATTAATGGTGAATATTGCATTTTTTTTAGGCAGCAAATTTAGAGAACGAAATAAGAGTTTCATGTGATGAGGCATGTGAAAAATATTTTATGAGCTCCCAAATTTGGACCTCCTTTCAAATCATCATACCATTTTGTACCTTCATATACAATGAACATTACAGGAAAAAAAATTCGTACAACACCCGCTTAAAGATGTACACAACTGGTATTATCAAAACTTAAGGTGAATTTTAGAAAGCCGTTAGAATCTTGATGACAAAAGATAGAAATCATTTGGCATACATCAACAACCTGACAACCATATTCATTAATAAAACAAAGCTATCCACCTCATTCAATATGATTCCACGTCACCTATCCTTAGTGTAAAGCCAACACATATGTTTTACCTTTCCAACTCACATCATATTTGTCACCCCTGCTAAGGTATCGATGGACAACACTACAATCCCTGAATTTACACTTTAAAATACAAAATATCACACATAGCTCCACTTAGTTAGATCAGAGCAATACCCAACACACAACTTAATTAACGTTCCAACTGAAGAACATATACCAAGCACCACAACATCTTTCATGAGAACACTTAATTTACATCTTCATCTACAAGCATTATTAACTGAGGGTAACCACTAGCAATCTCCAAATTTCCTATGACTTCAAAATTATGACCATCACAAGCCAAATTTGCAACTTTATCAGCTAGCTTATTACCCTCTCTATAGGTATGGGAAATTTGAACTTTAGTAAAAACATCCAATATTTTCCAAACTTTGTGCAAAATATATCTCAACTTCCAATTCTGAACAAACCTTTCTTTTTACATGCATTAATGATGAGAAATGAGTCTCCCTCTATGTGTAGTTTATGGAAATGCATAGCTTTAGCTACTTGTAAACCATAGAATAACGCTAACCCCTTTGCAAAATTATTAGTGCAATTGGGAATATGTATTGCCTTGCTTGCTAACAAATAACCCTTCCAATCTTTGATGACTATTCCAACACCTGATCTCCCTAGATTACCCCTCGAGGATCCATCAAAGTTAAGCTTGAAAAAGCTCTGTAGATGGGATTGCCACTTGACCTTTCTTCTATCTACTTTCAAAGGTGGGGCAACCTTTTGAGACCCTTTAAAAGGAAAAGTTAGATATTTCAAATTCTGAAGAAGCCAACTATCCCAACTTGAGAATATTGAGGAAACATTTTTTTTTCCTTTGGACATAAGCATTAGCAACCTCTGATATGGAATGTTCAATCTTACCTTTCAATTGCAAGATTGTCTAAACCTACTGCCTAAATATCCTCTTATTTCTTTCCCACCACAAGTTCTAGACTACTAGTGTAGGAGCAATTCTCCAAATGCATGCAAAAAAGGAATATTATACAAAATCGCCCAAGCTTTGAATAAATCCCACAACATGAATGGCATTGGAAATAACACATTCAATTTATTTTTGATGAACTACCAACACTCTTGTGCCCAGGCATAATTCAAGAACAAGTGATCTATAGTTTCATAGGATTCTTGGCAAAGAACACACATGAATGGTTCAACAAACCCTAACTTGCTCAATCTATCACTTGTCAATATCCTTTTACAAAGTTCCAGCCAAGTAAAATTACCAGCCTTAGGAAAAACCATCAAATTCCAATAGAAGGAATATGCTCTATGTGACTGTGATTGTTCCACAGATGATGTAAGAGATCTATACCCATGTTTGACTATGTAGTTTTCATCCTTAGACGATGCCCATATTAACCTATCAGATTCTTATAATAGGAAGACTATCCTCTCTTCCAATATATCTTGTAAATCACTGAACTGTTTAGAGGATAACAATGTTAAAGGCATGCTTCTCCATATAGCTTTCCGATACACAGGATCAACATGATCAACATAATCCTTCAATTTGGTGCCCCATAATGGAGAAAGCACTTCTTCCACTCTACTTAGATCTTGAATTAAGGACAAAGGGGGGGATCCATTCCTTGAATCTTTCCATAAGTTGATGCTTTCTCCATTCTGGACTTCCCATGTTAAGAAAGGAACAATCACCTCTATGGAAGCTACCATAAAGTTCCACATCACCGAGCCTTCAGGAGGATTGGAGATGGTTAAAATTCTAGCTGGATTATCATTATCCAAGTACTTGTCCTGCATTATAGAACACCACCTCAACTCTGGCCTTTGATACATGTGCCAAACTAGCTTGGCTCCCAAAGTTAAATTCCTAGTAGAAAAATTATGCATACCAGCACCTCCTCTACTTTTACTAATGTACATATTTTCCAGGGAGATTAATGGTATCTTTTTTGTGTCATCTATATTTCCTCTACATAGGAAATTCTTAATAATCTTTTCAATTTTCTGCACTATACCTTTTGGTGCCTTCAACACTGCCATAAAGTAGTTTGGAATTGTTGCTATAATTGACTTGTTCAAAAGGATACGACCAGAAAAGGATAATCATCTTTCCTTCCAAGATAAGATCCTGGATTTTATTCTATCTATAACCTTTTTCCAATACTGGATTTTATTTGTCCCTGTGAAAAAAGGAATACCTAGATAAGCACTTAGGAGCTTAGCCTCTTGAAATCCCAGAATATTAACTAGTCTTCTTGAGAGTGTTGTGGAGTATTAAAAATATATACTTTTTATTTTGAAGAATTCACTTTTTGACCCAAAGCTGATGAATATTTGTCAAGTAATTTTTTGACTTGTTTTGCCTTCGATATAGATGATTTCCCAACTAATAAAGTATCATCAATGAATAAATAATGTGTAGCTTGAAGCCTTGTATTTGGTATGGAAACACTCTGCCAAAGACCCAATTCATGAGCTCTTATGATAATTCTACTCAATGATTCTTCCATTATGATGAAAAGAGTTGGGGACAATGGATCTCCCTGTCTCACCCCCTGAGAAGAAGCAAAAAAACTAGCTGGAGACCCATTGATCAATATTGAAAAATTTTCCCCTGATAAACACGACCGAATCCACTTGCACCATTTCAGTGCGAATCCAAATCTTTGTAGCACCTAGATCAGAAAATCTCAATCAACCCTATCATAAGCCTTCATCATATCAAGCTTGATAACAAAAGAAGGCAGGGAATTTGTTTTAATAGAGTACAACACTTCATGTGCAATAAGAGCCCCTTCCAGAGTCTCCCTGCCAAGCATGAAGCCTCCTTGCTTCTGAGATATTATTTTAGTTAGGAGAGGCTAAATCCTAAGATAAATTTCCTTCGTGAATATTTATATATGGTATTGCATAGAGAAATTGATCTGAACTCTGCAAAGGACTTTGGCTCTTTAACCTTAGGAGTAATTGCAATGTGTGTTGTGTTAAATTTCTTCAACATGGTGCCTATCTTTCTTGATTCTTCTAAGGCTAATAAGATATTGAAACTAATAAAATCCCAACACTTCTAAAAGAATAACCCAATAAAGTCATCTAGCCCCAGAGCTTTATCAGGTGGCAAAGAGAATACAACCTTGTTTAACTCCTCAAGGGTGAAAGGCCTTAAAAGAAAATCATTCTCCTCTTGATGTAGTAATTTAGGGATGTTCTCAATTAGTTCCTCAACATCCTTAAGATCATATTTTGATTTATTCCTTGAAGCCGACAACAAATCAGAAAAGAACCAAACCCCTTCCTCTTGAATACCCTCTTCCTTTGTTAGAATTTCTCCTATCACCAAGGGTTGAATGGAAAATACAGATTTCAAAGATTTTTTAATTTGTGTTGAAGCATGAAAGAACTTTGTGTTTTTATCTCCATATGTCAACCACAACTCTCTATATTTCTCTCGCCAATAGATCTCTCTTGCTAGCAGCTCATCCCATTCTTCCTGCAAATTTTTTTGAAGCTCATAAGAGGAATTATTTAGCCTGTTCTGAATTATATCCTCATTTACTTCAAATAACTCCTTATATACCCTCTCTTATTCTTGAAAAATATTCTTGAAAACAGATTTATTCCACTGCACAATTTTCTTCTTAGTATAACTTAGTTTTTTGCTTAACTGGAACATCCGAGAACCTCTAACAAATGGTGCACTTGTCCACCATTGACACAATAAATCCAGAAATTGTGGATGCCTGAACCACATTCCTTTCAATTTGAATGAATTTTTCCCTTTTCCCTTTGGTGCAGATCCTTCAATGCATAGATCAATGGAAAAGTGGTCTGATCCTAAGAAAGGTAGAATTTGGGATACCAAAGATAGTCAGTCCATAAACCAATTTTCTGATGCCAGAAATCTATCCAAACGTTCCACAATTTGAAGAAATCCTTTCCTTCTATTTGTCCATGTTGATGTGTGTGTTACGTCTCAAAAAAATGGACTTTCAACCTTAAGAGGGTGTCAATCTCTTAATACATTTTTTGCTAACAAACAGGGAAAACATGGTTGATGACCCCCTGCTCTTAGGCACTGCTAGACCTAGGCAGTTGTACCTAAATGATAAGGAAGATTTGAAAGTTTGAAATGGTTGCTAATTTTGGAAATCTACTTGCAATGGCACATGTGGGTGAAGTAGATGCAAGGCTTGATGATTAATTCCTACTGTATGCTTTGAGAATAAAGTGTATAAGTAAAGTTTGTATGAAATTTGTTTTGAACTTGACTAGTGCCTAAATCTATTGGGTGAATGGAGTTAATGGATGGATAATGATTATGGAGATAGATTTGTATGATAGGTACACCTATTATTCAACTTAACTCTAACTATTGGGAAATTTTAAATGTTTGCACCTTGTACAAATGTGTAGGTTTGTTTGCTACAATACTCTCTTTATAGATCCTAGTGTTATTCCCTCAAATTACTGTGATGCTATGAAAGAAATTTTAATTCTTAGCTTAAGGGAAACCAATTAGACTAACTATCTTAAAAGGATTTTTAATCCTTGAGGGAACTAATTAAAATGAATTAACTAAAAGGATTTTTAATTCTCTATCACCATAACCCAATCGAAATAGTCACACAGTAACAAAAAATGTGTCCTAAAAAATCATATAGATTCAAATAATTTAAGATAACCACTTTGGAGACAGCATTGAAATATATAAGAATGAAAATCCACACAACAATTGAACATTGAAAATAGATGGCCAATTATAAGCAGTCTTCTCCATTATATTGCTTTAAATGATATACATTAATAATGGAAGCCTTTGAGATATGAATCAATGGATGGAAAATGCAACCTATCTACTTCTACTAATGGTGATGGTAATATATAATGATGATCAAAACCGGACCTTGGTTTCCCATCTTATATGGGAAGCGACAAGCTATAGGCCCTTTTACAAAATAAGGAGATGTTTCAAAATTACACCTCTTCACTAACTACTTGCCTAATTAGCATAATTAAAGAAAAAAACAAGAATTAAGACATTCAGACATTATGAGTCTATTAATCAACGTAGAAGGCCCATGATCATTTATCTAGAAAATCCTTCTTCTCCATGATAGATGTCCAAATGCTCTCATCCCAATGACCTACTCCTCAAAATCCAAATATTTCTCCTCCCATTGATATATTGTAAAATTTGATGGTCATTTGTACTTCTGAATCCATGGTATATGTGTGAGATGCACCTGCCACTGACTATCTAGCAATGCTTTCACATCATTAAATAACTTCAGGTATCCAACATCGAAAGCAATTAATCCATCTAGAAGTAAATTAAGTCTGTGAAGATTCATATCACCGCCCTCCTGTATGTGGGTAATACACTTATGGATAATTTGACCAAACTCCTTTTTCCACTCTTCAAAGTCTCTCAATTGATCATCACCTTTTACTATTTTTGGTATATACCACTACTTCAAGGTGTGGAAAGAATCCATTCTTGTCTTAACCCTTTTGTCTTGTCCTTGTTTATACTAAAATTCATTAATGATCATCTTGACTATTTTCTCAATTCGTTTTAATGTTGTAGGAGCATCAATACTCCTTTGTAGGACTCTGTATAATTTAGAAAAAGTGTGGTGTATAGGCTACCACCTTTTGAACAAGGGTTCCAACATAGGTGTATGTTCCTTTAGTTGATCAACAACTTGTTGGAGTAACTTATAACTGTCATACACACTCTCCAATTTATCTACAACCAACTTTACCCTGTGTTCAAGAATATTTTCTATAGCTTCACAAACATGTCTCTTTACCTTATCCTGTGTTTTATTGATGGCTTTCTTCATTTCATCCACTTACTTCTCAAGAGCTTGCATTTGTTGGGCAGAAATATTTTTTCCAACATCTATTGGAGCACTAGGAGGCTTATACAACACCATTTTCATACCTTGAGATTGCTCCTTTTAGTTGCTCTTTTAATTTTACGTTTTCCATAAATAGCTTATTAACTTCATCATTCAGGAATCTTTTCTCCTTCTCATATTCTTTTAGTTTATCCTCCAATCCCTTAACAGTTGCACAAGTAAACATGGTTGAATGCATAGTCATTGTGGCTTCCTCCAAAGGGGTGGTGTCTTGTAGTGCTCTCACCATGGTTGCCCCTTTTGTTCCCTGTATCACATCCAATAACTTTGGCTTCTGTGTGTTCTTCTGCTTGATCCATATAGCCATGGTTTTGATCTTCGGATTATACCCTGTTCCACTCATTCCTTCATCAAAGTCAAACTTTGTAACTGGAATTGGATCTTCTTGATCATGTACTTGGTCAAGCAAAAACATTTTCTTCAATTCTAAACTAGGGAATATGCGCATGTTACTTTTCAAAATCTTTTCTCTAGCCTTCTGACGGCTTATGTCAATATGGTCAATCCTTAATTCCCTAAAGGTTTGTGCCACCATTTGATCCTTTTGGGATTCCTCAGTTCCCATTTCATTTATTTCCATTCTCTCCTCAAATTCTTTCACCTTCATTTTTGTCCAAAAATCCTTAAATTCTGGAGTTTTAATAAATTCATCATCTTCTATGAATCTCCTAGCTGCAACCTCTGTTTCATCTTCATGTATTTTTGTATCCTTTTTTGCTTCATCCATCCTTTCTTCAGACTTATGGGCATTGGTCTCATCGACTAGCTGATCAACCTCAACATCACCCTTTAATGATTGTAACATGGTGGCCACTTCTTCAGTGTCTCCCACTCCTTCACTCTCTTCATAAGGCACCAATGGTTTAGTCCTTTATCTCTTTTGTCTTTTAGGAGTCATTTTCTCCATGGAAGATTCAAAGGTTCTATCTAGGGTGTGCTCTGCTATTACCTTACCACTGTGTTCTTGAAGATATGCCTCCCTTTTGTCATATAACTCTTCAAACTTATCAATTATCAAATATATCTTTCTGATAGGATCCTTTTCTTCAACAAAATAGCCTAGGAAATCCTTGTGTTTTTTATTCCTCTCTTCTTCAAGCTTCCTCATATATCCCCATTTCTTCCTTCTACTGAACACATCTTGATAAGTAATGTAGTTTCTTATTACATCTTCTTCATAGTCCACTTGGTGCACAACCATTTATTTGGTGAGAAGATTATGCATTATATTATTTATATGATTTTCAGGATCAAAAGCTCTTCCTTTTCCAGAACCCAGTGAATATCTTGTCTTTAAATAGTATTGCAATTCTTCCAATGTGTCTAAGCCTACAAACCAGTCTTCACACTTGGTTAGGTTTGGCAGGAATGTGCCCTTCTTTTGCTTGTGCATCACATCATTTTCCATCCACATCATTTTCCACATAAAATATAGAAATTCTAGTCTAAGGGGCACAAATTTTGGTAGTATGTGCGGGGAAATAGGGAACCCATAAACTCTTATTATTGTGATTTTAGGGGGGAAGAACCAATCATAGAAATTATGCGTATGACCATGCTCTTGTTTTAAGGCTAGAGGTCTCAATAGTTGTAGCATTTTGGTTGGAAATCTCAGTATTGAATAACCAAGGACTCCTAGGATTCTATGAATAAAATCTTCATAGAATATTCCAAAGCTAGAGGTTTTACACTAGCTATCCCAAATATAGCACCATTTGTATATAGGTGTAGGATTCCCTTGCTCATTAATTCTAGCTAGGTCCATTCCTTTAGTCCATTTGTCTTAATTCTGGTATAGTATCTGTAGACACCTAAAAATGGTCTGGAGAATCTAATTAATTAAATACGACTTATTTGATTAATTTATCATAAATTCATCTACTTAGTAAATAAATAGAAATATTTATTTATATTAAGTTCATTATTAATTCTTCTATTTTTCTCTTAATTAAATAAAAAAAATTGAAAACTTTGTTTTATTTAATTATTATCATTTTTATCATATTATTTCTCTCTTGATTAAATAAACAAAATTAAAAAAAACTTTGTTCTATTTAATTATTATTATTTACTTCTATCATAAATTAAATACACAACTTAAATAATTTGTGTTATTTAATTACCTCATCACATTTCTTCTTAATTAAATAAAGATATCTAAAATCTTTTATTTAATTATCATTTTCCTTTTGTTTTAATTTAATAAACAAACCCTATAGTTTGATTTATTAAATTATTCAATCCTCTTTTTGCTAAATTTAAATAAATTTAAATTATTTAAATTAATGCATAAATCATTTACCACTATTCACTCACCAATAAAATTAAATTTTCAAAATTTAATTAATTCTACTGTCATTCACGGGAAGAGCTTCGGGGACAAACCTGCAGGAAGTCCTCTCAATCTTCTTCCTCCAATCTTCCCTCTTATCTTGACTGGTGTTTTCATGGGGAGAAACAATCCTCCATGATCAGATCCATCTTCTCATCCCATGCCCTTCAATTCTCCAGATTGAATCTCAGCCTCTTGTCCCGTATCCTTGTGCAAATGTATTGCTGTGAAAGCTATAAATACAGCTCTTTGGCTATAGGAAATGGATCCCAACTTATGCAATCCTACTCTGCAGGTTTTTCAAAGCATCTAGCATTCATCCAACATTCAAGCATTCAATATTCGCTCAACATCCATCCAACATCTTAATTCATTTCATTATGGCAGTCTACAGTAGTTTGTTTCTTAGAAGCTTTGCTGTAGAATCGTTTTAGTTGCATATTTAAATCATATAGGAATAGAATAGTTCAATTCTCATTCTCTAAGTGTCATTTCAACATTCTATTAGCTTCTAAAATCTGAGAGCAAAGTAGATTAGAGAGATCTTTAGAGTTAGAGAGCAATAGGATAGATTTATGAAGATTTCTAGTTTAAATTAGTTTAAATTTCTTAAATCTTAGATGCAATGTCCTATTTAGAGGTGTAGAAGCATGTTTAGATTGTTTAACTCATTCCTACACTTACAAATTGTTGCCCACCGTGGGGGCTAACCCCATATTCTGCTTAATTTTTGAAAAAAGTGTCCTACAGGTATCGGCGTGATAGTTTTCGTGGAACTGTGACTTTTTGCAGCGCGCCAGTTGGATTTCATAGCGCATCGGTGGTCTATTTCAGCGCGCCAGGCTTCTGTTGTAGCGTGTCGCGTCACTGTTTCAGCGCGCCGGGTTTCTGTTGTAGCGCGCCGCGTCACTGTTTCAGCGCGCCGCATCACTGTTTCAGCGCACCGCGTCACTGTCCTTAAAATCATTTTTTTTTATCTGGATCCGACGCATCCGCGGCCAGATTTTATTTTTGTCTATTTTTTTGATTAAAATTTACCAATCCTAGGATAGAAATGGATAAAATTTATCAATCCTAGGATAGAAATGGATAAAAATTGATCAATCCTAGGATAGAAACTTCACATTTTCTTGTGGGATTAAAATTGAACATTATGTTGTTATGGAGCAATATCTCCATGTAGATTAACTAACTTGTCTTTTGGGTTTTAAAAAAGAACAACTTCTTTGCTGTGATTGGGTGATAGGTTTATGCTCTCCCCTTTACTGGGTGCATCAGAATACTAGACTCACTTTTCTTTACGCATTTTTAAAGCTTTTTAAAACCTTTAGATAGGCTTTCCATAGTGGGAAAAAGTACTCACCCTACGGGAACGACCTGAGTGGGGACAGCCAAAAGCCATGGTATTCCAACCCACTTAAAAATTTATGTGAATTTGGGGAAACCCTCTTTCAACGGAAGTGTGCAGGATAACCATCCCCAAATCTTTGTTTTAAAGATTGGGAGGTCTCTCGAGGGAGTTTATCCATTTGCCGCTCCGAACAGAAACCTTATCTAAGAACCTAGAAATAGAAGCACGCTTGTCAGTTTCTAAACATTGTAATACTCGGCGGTGCAGGGGCGGGGAAGAATCTACCCTCAAGCACTCACCATATAATTGCCAAGGACTATTTGCTTAGGGGATCCGGTATCCACTTCCGTCACTCTGAGTACGCACCTGGAAAAGACAAAAACATGGGCGCCCTCTAGGGGGTGACATGGCTATGTGATTCGATGCAATTCCAAGCTGTGGGCCGTTCGAGTATATAACGATGACCTTTTGTCTCTAGGAGTCAGTCTATCTGAAGTATCTTATCTGTTATAATCCAGTGAAAATCAAGAAGAATCATGCTTGATTCTTAAAGAACATACACTATCTGTTTAGATTCTAGGATTTTAAAGTCAACCATTCTATTCTTGCTTGCTGTGTTTTCTCTCATTAAATTCAGATAAGATCATCACAAAAATTTTCAAAATCAAAATACTTGTGAAATTCTCATGATTCGAAATTGGGTATCCACCAAATTTTTCAAGATATCTCTTGTCAAACGAATCAGAAAACCAAAGAAAACACTTACATACAAACAACTTCTGAGAAGGCAACGATTCTTATATCAAAGTAGGAAAGTTCTACTCCAACATAGGACTTTTATTCATAGGTATCACGATTTCTCTAGAGGTTATATGGACGACTATGCTGTAGCTCCCTTAGATTCACAAGCATTTTATCAAAGAAGGGCTCTTAGGCAACACCACAATCACAGTCAAAGAATTCATCCAGAATACATCCCACAACCAGCCATACAATACAATACCAGACCAAGTGAGTTTCATAGAATAAGATAGTTGTCTGTCTTAAGACCTCATGGTTCTGTTTTAGCACGTCACTAGACTGTTTTAGCGCTTTGGGTCTCTATTTTAGCGCATCGCTGGACTGTTTTAGTGCTTCGCTGGTATGTTTTAATGCTTTGGGTCTCTGTTTTAGCACGTAGCTGGTCTATTTTAGTGCTTTGGGTCTCTGTTTTAGCACGTAGCTGGTCTGTTTTAGCGCTTTGGGTCTCTGTTCTAGCGCGTCACTGCTCTGTTCTAGCGCATCACTACTCTGTTATAGCGCATCCCAGCTCTGTTTTAGTGCTTCAGAAAGTCAGAAAAATAGAGAGTTAGTAAGACAGTTTGTCAGTTTACCCATATCAAAAACAAGGTTTTCATCAGTCCAAAACATTTATTTCATAGTCCAAATCATACAAAAGGAAAAACTTTACTATTGCGCCTAGATCTTGAAACATCTTGCAAAGTGTCCTTATCACTAAATCTGAGATTTTTTGTCAAAGTTTCCCTATCAAGGATTTTTTATATCATCCTTCCATCATGAAACTAAGACACGACTAAATTAGATTTTAAATCAAAAACCTCGACACTTATCCAATCAAAAATCCAAGATCAAAGTCTAGAGTAAAACTCTAACGTTTGTATGCCTATTTTCACATGATCAGCATATCAAAGACAACAACAAGAAGAAAATGAAAGAATAGCAGCCATGGCTGAAGAAAACCCTTGGGGACGATACAGTAACACTGATCCTCTCACTAATTCACACGAGAAAGAAATAATTGTAGAAGAAATCGAGAAAGTTCAACAAGACCCTCATTTCCATAAATTTATGGAAAAGATGCTAGAGCAAGATATGGAAAAGTATCTTCTACTATTAGCTGACAAAGGTGCTAAGCTTCCTAAAGACTTTGATGTAAATCAACTCAAGGAAACGACCACACCCTAGACAACTAGTATGGAAAACCAAAATCAAATAGATGCTTTGACAAAACAAATCCAACAATTACAATTACAGTTCCAAAATATCCAACAAGGGCCAACAAAAAGATATCCCTTACAAGACATTTGCCCTTATCCATTCGATCCAAGTATTAACATGATACCATTTCCACGGTATTGTGAATACTCGACGTACAACAAATACAATGGAAGAACCGATCCATTTGATCATGTACGGGAATTTCGGGCCATGAGCATAGAGTTCGCACACGAGGACTCTTACTTACTACGATTATTTCCAAGAAGCTTAGGAAACACTTGCATGGAGTGGTTTTCTAAATTAGAACCCGGGATCCAATCTTTTGAAGAACTGATCAATAGGTTCATAACACACTTCTCATTCAACATCCAACATGGGGTGACCTTAAAAGAACTCTACAACACCAAACAAGCAAAGGGTGAAAAGTTTCTTTCCTTTCTCCAACGATGGAGAAGGCTATTTGCTAAATACCCTAGATCTATTCCTGAAGAGGAGAAGATAGAGATGTTCATTGATAACTTAGTAGATGACATGAATTACAGATTGGACTTACAATGTCCATCTACATTTGAACAAGTTATCGAAAAGGGCTCAAAATCAAAGAGGCTCTAATCAAAAGAGGAACAATCAAACACTTCATTGAAGGTTCAAACAATAACAATTCCTCTAACAACAACAACGAAAAGCCAAGATTTTGGAAAAAGAACAAGAATAATGATACCATGATTGATACACACACGTCTAAACCAGTATTCACCTTGACGCCAACCACTACAAACAAACAAAACAATGGTCTTAATGTCAAACAAAGTAGTGATCAAGGAAATAATCAAAACAGTGGAGAAACAAAAACCCAATCATTCCAATGAGCATCCAATAAACGAAAATTCACGCCATTAGGACAATCATTGGAATCAATCCTCAAAGAACTTTTAGATGAAAAAATCATTCAAGTAAAAGAGGCTAGAAATTGGGACCCTCAAGTCAAACCATCATGGTGGAATGACTTACATTACTGTCACTACCATCAAAATAAAGGCCACATGACTGAAAATTGTTGGCAGTTAAAACATGCGGTACAAGACCTCATAGATCAAAAGAAGGTATTTGTAGAGGGACACCAAACAAACAAAGATCATACAACGTTCAAAAATCCTCTACCCAATTATCAGAAGGGAGAATCCTCTTCCGCAAACACCAAAGGTAAGAACGTCGGTTATGTTTATGACACAACGATCCTTTGTTTTTCTGTTGCCAAGGAGGATGAAGAGTTATGCAACCAAATCAATCAGAACAATGACATTACATCTACCAATTTGGTACAACATATGGACAAATCTGAAAACCAAATTAACGTAATCACACTCAAAGGGAAACAAGAGTACCAACCGGTTAATGCCACAACAAGGGCACAATCCAAAGTTATATTGAAAGGAGCATCAATATCATCCCCATATGTGGATCCTCCCTCTAATCAATATAATCTCATCGATCAATTGCAAAAATACCGGCACAAATATCCATCTTGGAACTTTTAAAGATTTCCCCATCACACAAAGAGGTTCTTGAACAAGCTCTTGTATCAACCACGGTACCTAACAATTTGGATGTGTGTCAGTTCCAAGCTATGGTGGGACATCTATCTGCACCTCATTGCCTTTCATTTTTCGAACATGATGATGTATCACTCACCCATCCACATAATTCCGCCCTTCACATTGAAGTCCTCATCCATAAACACCGTGTAAAGCGTGTCCTGATAGATGGAGGGGCTGGTTTAAATATTTGTACCTTAAAGCTGATTCGTGCACTAGGATACTCAGATGAAGCCATTGATACAAGAAGAAAAATCACAATCAAAGCATATGATGAAGAAGAAAGGTCCTCTAAAGGGTTGATCATATTACCCATTCAAGTGGGACCTATTGTCCAAAAAGTGGTTTGCCAAGTCTTAGATAGGGAACTGACATACAACATACTGTTGGGACGCCCTTGGATCCATGATATGCAAGCAGTACCTTCCACCTATCATCAATGCCTGAAATTTCCCGTCAATGGACATGAGGTAACAATCACAGCAGACTATAATGACACCCAAGCTTGTCATACATTGAAAACATCTCAGGATACATTCATACCTCACAATAGAGAAGTTAGCACATCAAATGGTGAGCAACAACAAAGCTTCATATCAAAGTGGCTTCCAAAACAACAAAAAACACAAGAGATCAAAGTGGCACAATCTAACCCTTCAAATGTTGAAGAACAATTGGCTCCACTCTCACATCAATTCACCAACGAAGTACAGATAAGTGACAAAGGAATAAGTGAATATGGTGCTGGACACTCTTTCCATCTATCACAGATGTTACCCTCCTTACAAATGTATGGACAACCATCTACAATCACCCAAAATTCAACACAATCTACAACGGCATTAGATGGTAGATTTGTAAGAGTAGGATATTTAGATGAAGAATCAAAAGATAAGGCTATTCTAAATTGGATTTATAGGGATGAGGAAGCTTCCACTTCCACGAATAATATCATAGAAACAAATCAATATGGAAAGGGAAAAGCTATTCTGGAGAAGATGGGATATTCAGGACAGGGACCTCTTGGGTTAAGGAAACAAGGCATAATAGAACCAATCCAGCCACTCACACTCCAACATAAAGATAAAACTGGACTAGGATATGCAGCAGAACAAGGACCTCTTGAACGAGGGGAACAAAGTGTAACGGAACCAATCTGAGTTCTCACAAATGGCAGAACTGGACTAGGATACACAGAAGAAGCAAGGGCAGAACTCACTAATAAAACTGTGGAGCGTATTCTTCAAATAAGAGATAATTCTGAAACAGATTCAAATGAATATGAGTGGGACAACTTATCAGATGTTTCCTATGAGGATATTCAGATCGATGTTATCAAAAAGCATACCCCCAAACGTGAGGAGGGTCAAAGCTCGAGTTTTAATCCTATTGTCTTTGAAACACAAAAATTTGATGACTCAAGTGAAGATGAACGGACATCGATTGAGATAAATGATGTGGAAGAAAATACCTTCGTAGGCCTCGACATAACCATTAACAACCTGGATGACATTTCCGTCCGAGCTTTCACCATCGCTGACCTTAACCCATCTAATGATTCATTGCCTTTACTACATCCCGAGCTTATCGAATGGGAACCCCAACACCCTATCAATCTCCTTGTTTTTGACAATGACTCCGCTATTATTAACTACCTTTGCTGTGAGGAATCTGATACTTGTTCTACCAATGCTTCTTTTAACAATGCTTTCAGGCAGGAGGATGCCAAGCCTTCCAGTTGCAAAAATATGGAAATAAAAAATGGATCCAATAGTGAAAACCATTCTATGGTAGTATTTGATCCTAAAATAGTAAAAACAAAGAACGCATCCAATGGTATCAACATTTGTGAGGCCAAATGGCATCCTTGCGGGTGGTAAATGCACTTTTGTACTATTCTAACTCTTTCACTTTCACCTGGTTATACCACAAAAATCCATCCATCATGGACAATAATTCACACACAGTTACTCTTTGCAGCATAGCCTCCATGTTTGGGAGTGGATAGTTGTCTTTAAGAGAGGAGACATTCAAATTTCAAAAATCTACACACAACCTTATGTCTCCATTCTTATTTTTTATAGGAACCAAGTTGGAAACCCAAGAAGAATGACTGATGGGCTTGATGATACCTCCCTCTCTGAGCTTCATAAGTTCTTCATGCATCTTCGATTCTAGAATAGGATTTACTGGTCTTTGCTTTTGTATGAAAGGTTTTGCATTAGGCTTTAGTGGAATTTCATTTTGAAATAAATCTTCTCTATATGCCTTAAGGTCATCATATGACTATGCAAAAACATGCTTGTACTTTCTCAACAATGTGATTAGCATCTTTCTGATTGTAGGGTTTATCTTCTTTCCAATGTACACCTTTTTTGAAGTCAATTCAGTCCCAAGATTAATTTCCTCAATATCTTCCCTTCTCACTGGTGTTTTCTTCATAATTTCTCTATCATTCCCATCAAACACCCTTTCTAATGCTACTAATCCCTTAGGAATTTTATTTCTTTTGAGTTGCACTACCTCTTGGCCAAACACAGTTTGTTTTCCATCTACTTCTTCAACAAATGCATTGAATTTAATCTCTTAGACCTCATACTGATTGATACTGTGTAAGAATTTGATCAGATTTGTGTCATCACTGAAGACCTGCCAATTGTAAATATTGTTAGGAACTGCAGCTCTAGTCTTCAGCTCCACCTGTGAGATCCCTGCCAAGGCAACATTATCTTTTTTCAAGGGCACATTTTCCAAGAAGTCATTCATCAAGTTTTTGGATCTATCCACCCACTTGATGGGGAAAGCATCAAAGAGTTCTATAGTATCCCACACAACATTTCATATTGCTTTAATCTCTCATTTTTTGTGGAGTACTTTGATCTTACTTGTGAAACAACCAATTCAGAATCCCCAAGAATGGATAACATTTTGATCCCATGTTTTGTGGCCATGTTTAGACCTAGCAACAAGGCCTCATATTCTGCTATATTATTTGTGCACTCGAATGTTAGCAGAAATGAGTATTTAAATGTTGTGCCCTTAGGTGAAATGAAGACAATTATAGCTCCACTCCCTTCTTTGTTGCAGGCTCCATCAAAGTACATTCGCCATATGCCATGTTCATTTTTAGAGACATCCCTAGCAATTGGATTTTTGTTTAGTAATTCAGGGTTTGAATGTTCAATTCTAAAACTCCCCAAGTCTACGTTACAAAATAAATTCATTTGATTGGGATTAAAGAGTTCAATGAAATGTTCTAATCTAGGTTCTCTATATAACTTAACTTCCCTTCCATTCAAAGGTTTGTGGCATAAGACAAGTCTAGATGAACATTCCTACCTACTGCTATAGTCCATTTCCTTAATAATAACATCCCATAGTAAGGGGGAGTGTCCACCACAATAATGTTTGTTCTATAAGTCACCTTAGGGTATGATGCCAATTTTAATTCTACATCCCATATCACTCCAACTACAGGGACCAATCTGTTATCCATGGCATAGCACTTCCCATATGTATTATTCACACACATACCTAATTCCTTCATGATAGCTAAAGGCATGATATTGATTGCTGCCCTTGAGTCAATCATGCATTTTTTCACCAATTTGTTGTTGATCACCAATGTGGTGTAAAATGGATCCACATGGGAGGGATTCCTTTTGAGTGTGTCTCCCAAATATATTTATGGTGTCTTTGTAATTTCCCACTCAATGGCATTAACCTCCTTCTTCTGATCCTTCTATTTGTGAGATCTGTTGGCAATCATTCTGAGGGTTATGACTCTAAACTCATCAATCTTCATCAACTCCATTAGGGGAACTATCATCTTTTTCTGAGCTAATGCTTGGGAAATGTCAAATGAAGGGGCAGTGATCCCTTGTTCAACCTTCTTAGTTTTAGTAACCCTTTTCCCTTCAGTTTGAACTTTTTTATTACTTAGTATTTTGTTAGATTCAATATTTGTAGTCTCTTTTTGAATACCTTTATGAAACTTCTTTGTTTCACCCTTCTTTTGATCAGATGTGACGTTCTCCTTACTCTTTAATTCTTTTATGAACATGCTCCTTGGTGTTCCCTGGTCTCCATTTGTGGGTCTACTTCTTAGGTTGTATTTTCTCCCTTTTTCCTTAGCCACAACTTTTGTTGTGATGGCCCTCTTCTCTTCTTCTATTGGTGTTCTCAACTGAAATTGTGGTGTTGTATTGTATGCATATGTTGCTTCTTATGTGTTTTCTTCCTAATTAGAAAACACTTCTTGCTCCACATTTACATTGTAATTTTGATTATTGACATCATATTCGTACCCATCCTCAAAGGATGAGTATCCTTCATTGTTTTGATGAGACCCCATCTTAACATGTTTACAGTGTGGCCATCTCTATCTTGCTCTTGTGCCCACTCATCTTCCTAAGAAGCTTGATCCACTTCATAATGTTTAGGGGCATGAGGTCTATGGCAAGGTGAATACCATGGTGTAGTATCTATTACATGTGCTCCATGTTTCTTCAAGGGATCAAGAGTCTCTTTCCAATTTGGTTTTCCTACTGGTCTTCCATCCTTCCAAGTGGTATTATAGGGCATGTCATGCAATCTTGGCCTCTCATTTTTGTATTGATTTTCTTGTCTATTCTGATAATTGTTGGGATTTTGTGGGATTCTAAAATTGTCTCTTTTTCCAATCATGTCAGCAGTTTTCCTATTGTTTTCAATGGTTATGGCAGTCTTTTGTGCTTCATTCAAACTTCTAGGACATTTTTTCCTAAGCTCATACCTTGTTTTTGGATGAAAGGATTTTAAATAAATGCTTAGATATGTTGAGTTGGTCAATTTAGATTGTGTGGTATCTTGTTATTGATCTTGGATAATCTCTTATTAAAGTCAAAAACAAATTCATTCTGATGCTTCTAAATAGTTATTAATTCATGTAGAGAAAATTTAGGAGCACATTGATTCCCATATTGCTCTAGAAATTGATCTTGGAAGTCTGCTACATAGGTAATTGAAGCATCTGATAGACTATTAAACCAGTCCCTTGCTTCTTCAGTACTCAAAAACATCATGAATAGCCTCATGAGGACATCTTCCTGTTCCATGCCCAAATATTGCACAAAAGCATTGAAGTTTCTTATGTGTTCCTCTGTTGAAATTGCACTATTCCCTATGAATTTGGGGACAATATTCCTCAAGTTTCTATCAGTGGGACATGGGTATATTTGATATCTTTTCAATTCAATTTGTTTTCTCATGCTTGTAGGGTTTTGCAGATAAGGATTTTGAGGTGGTGGATTAGGGTAATATATGAATCCATGTGGAGGCTGGTGTATGTTTTGTTGGATGTTCTAGTGAGGATATAAATTTTATTGTGGCACATGATGCTAATAGTGGGGAACATATTGCTATCCTGGTGGTGGGATGGATTGTGGAATGTTGTTGGTGTTTTGTGGTTGGGATCTCTATGGTGGAAAATTATGTTGGGAATGTTGCTTTGGGTTACTAGTTGTATTGTAAGGTTCTTTTGAAGTACCCAGAGCTCTCATAGTTTTAGATGACCCCTGTGGATTGATGTTACCTCCTAGCTTATGGGGAGGGACATATTTTGGTGGTTTTTATGTATGGAAATTCAATTGAGACATTTGTTGACTCAGTTCTTGAATTTCTTTTATCAACTGCTATCTCCTCCTAAGGTCCTCTCTCTATTTTTCCACATACTCTTCCAATTCTTGAGTGATCATTTCATCATAATTCTCAATAGGGGAAGAGTGATCCATAGATCCATACTGTTTTTCTTCTCCTTGCTAAAATGACATCATATGATCGTATACTCTTTTTTCCTTTGAATTTCTTCTTCATCAAGTTGGGTGAAGAATTCTTTCATTTTCTGAGTATCTTCCTTCCAGTGAAGAACAAGATGACTAGTGTTTACTTTCTCACATGGGGTATGGGGATCTCTACATGGATCATCATCATGATACTATAATTCATGCAATAGGTCAAAGCTATTGTGCAATACAGGAGGTTGTTCCAGGATATTCTCCTGATTATTGAATGTAGTGTTTGGCTATTTTGATGTTTCCTTGTTCTTATTTGTATCAGCCTTTGAAGGGGGAGATCCATGTTTATCTGTCCACCTACCATTGTTCTTCTTTGCACTCTCTTGATGTAGAGATCTTCTGTTGTTCATTTCGTAGGATGCTTTGATGATTTGAACTCTAGGGTTAGTTATTTTTCATGTATACTTTAACTTCTCAGTCATGCATTCTCTCTTACAGAGTCACCACTCACTTTTTAAGAAAAGTGAGAAAAGTTTATAATTTATTTATAAATGTTCCCACTGGAGTCTTATACAATGTGATGACTCTATGATGAAAGGCTTGGATTCAAAATTGGCTAGGTTATCCCCAGTAGAGTCGCCAATCTGTTAGGTCTCAAAAAAATAGGTTTTGAACCTTAAGAGGGTGCCAATCAATTAACACATTTTTGGCTAACGAATGGGGAAAATATGGTTAATCACCCCCTACTCTTTAGGCTCTGCTAGACCTAGGTGGGTGTACCTGAATGATAAGGAAAATTTGAAAGTCTGAAATGATTGCTAATTTGGAAAATCTACTTACAATGGTACATGGGGGTGAAGTAGATGCAAGGCTTGATGACTAATTCCAACTATATGCTTTGAGAATAAAGTGTATAAGTAAAGTTTGTATGGAATTTGTTCTGAACTTGACTAGTGCCTAAATTTATTGGGTGAATGGAGTTAATGGATGGATGATGATTATGGAGATATATTTGTATGATAGGTAAACCTTTTATTCAACTTAACTCTAATTGTTAGGCACTTTTAAATGTTTGCACCTTGTGCAAAGATGCAAGTTTGTTTTCTACAGTACTCATCTTTATAGATCCCAATGTTATTCCCTCAAATTATTGTGATACTATGAAAGGAATTTTAATTATTAGCTTAAGGGAAACCAATCAGACTAACTATCTTAAAATTATTTTTAATCCCTAAGGGAACCAATTAAAATGAATTAAATAAAAGGATTTTTAATTCTCTCACCAAAACCCAATCAAAATAGTCACATAGTAACAACAAATGTGTCCTAACAAATCATATAGATTTGAATAATTTAAGAGAACCAATTTGGAGACAACATTGCAACATATAAGAATGAAAATCCACACAACAATTGAACATTGAAAATAGATCACCAATTATAAGTAGTCTTCTCCATAGTTTTGCTTTAAATGACATACATTAATAACAAGTCTTTGAGATATGAAAATGGATGGATGAAAAATGCAACCTATTTACTTCTACTAATGGAAATGGTAATATATGATGATGATCAAAACCAGACCTTGGTTTTCCCTTTTATATGGGAAGCAAAAAGCTACAAGCCCTTTCACAAAATGAGGCAATGTTTCAAAATTACACCTCATCACTAACTCCTTGCCTAATTAACATAGCTAAAGAAATAAATAAGACTTAAGACAATCAGATGTTATGAGTCCATTAATCAACGTATAAGGATCATGATCATTGATCTGGAAAATCCTTCTTATCCATGATAGATGTCTAAACTCTCTCGTCCCAGTGACCTACTCCTCAAAAGATAGATATTTCTCCTCCCATTGATATATTGTAAAATTTGATGGCCATTTGTACTCCTGAATCCTTGGTATATTTGTGAGATATGTTGTACATGATTTGCACACATGCCCTGCTGTGGGTAGGGACCCCCTCTTTTCACTCCCAATGGGCTACTCTGCTCTTGTCTCATTTTGTGTGCCCCTTTCCTAGAGCCTAAATTGATCATGTTCCTTCAAACGATCAAATTCCCCTGACCAAATTTACCTACGTAAGTTTCACTGTCTTTTGCTTTTGCAGAAGTACTGCCCCTGCGGGTTTCCCTAAGTTCATTGCCTCGACGTCCTCCAGGCCTCGTGGACCTGCAGCTGTGGGTCGCCTCATGTGGGTCGCCACTCATGTTTTCGTGTTGAGTAGCAACTAATGCCCAAATTCCACCCACATGGCGGGATCCATGCTTAGTTTCTCTATTTGAACCTTGACCGAGCATCCAAACGAGCATGAGATTCCACATCTCACCTAAACTGGGTCTTCCATACAAAGAAATCAATGCACGCCATTAGTGGAAATTAGCCCATAAATGTTGCTCCATGCCCTTAATTTTGCTTGGGGCATTCTAATTTGGGGAGAAGCAAAGTCCCCCTTCCTTTTTTCTACTTTTTGCCTTGTTCCTACTAACTTGGTCCCTGATCGGTCAATTCACTTTTTCCTTCATTTTTGGCTTTGGGGACAAGTTTCCTATGGATTTGGGATGTTTTTGTGGTGCCTAAGTGAACTCCCAAGGTTTTGTTAAGTTTCAGGAAGTTGCAGAAATTTCATTCTAAAACTTCGTCCCTCCTTGGCCGTTTCTAGAACTCAATCCTTTCATGGCCATTTTAGGAACTCCATCGCTCCTTGGCGGTTTCCAAAACTCCATCCCTCCTTGGCCATTTACGGAACTTCATCCCTCTATGGCCATTTTGGGAACTCTATCACTCCTTGACCATTTCCAGAACTCCATCCCTCTGTGGCCATTTTGGGAACTCCGTCCCTCCTTGGCCATTTCTGGAACTCAGTCCCTCCTTGGCCATTTCTAGAACTCCATCCCTCCTTTTCCATTTCTGGAACTTTGTCCCTCCATGGTCGTCCGGGACTTTCCTTCTGAGTTGTCGTGTGCTCATTTTCTTTTTAAAAGGGCGGTGACCCTCCGGCTTTCCCCTTCCAAACTTCATTTTTTTTCAAAATGGGTCAAATCTTAAGAAATTTTTTCTTAGCACTCTTTATCCCCCTTTTCCCATGCGCTAAAATTGAAAAATCTTGGTTTTGCTAAGTTTTGTGAGGTTCAGGAACTTTCCTTCCGGACTGTTGTCCCTCCTTCGCCATCCATGAACTTCCCTTCTGGACTGTTGTCCCGCCGTCACTGTCTGGAAACTTCCCTTCTGGACTGCTGTCCCTCCATCATCGTCTGGGAACTTCCCTTCTAGAATGTCCTCTGACATTGGCCATTTTCCTCCCATCCGCCATCCGTTGCCTGCCTTCCGTTCGGGCTTGGGCGTCTGCCCTTGTGGAATGTTGTCCGTCGTTGGTCATTTTCCTTTTGTCCGCCACCCAACTTCCGTCCAGGCTTGTAGGTCTGCCCTTGTGGAATGTTGTCCGCCATTGGTCATTTTTCTTGCATCTTCCATCCACCGTTTGCCCATCGTCCGTAGCCCACCATTCATCATCCTTTCACCTTGTGGCATCCGCTCCCCTATGCGTGCATTAATGTTTATGCTCCAAATGTGGAACAATGATGAATATTATGATCTTTTGATGATGCATGAATGGATCTAACAAGGATTTTTTTAGGATTTGACTAATGTTTTCCTTGATTTTTCTATGAATGCACTTATGGGACTTCATCCATGTAGGATTCAAGGAGCCTACTACAGGTCCATTGGGGAGACCCATTGAGAAATCTGAACAAGGAAAAGCACATAGCTCCTGTCACCATTCATTTTATGCCCATCTTTCCTCATAGCACCCATCAACAGATTTGGCATTAGAAGCGGGCCTATTTCAAGGAATTCAATGAAAAATCTATAAAGGGTGGACTTGAAGGTAGCGAGAGGGAGCGGTTGTTTCCTCCCTCCAAACAAATGATAATGATCCATCAAGAGTTGTCTCATCAGATCATCTAATCCATTTAACAAATCTACAAATGGGATGCACTCGATTGGATGAGAAATGTTTCAAATCCATCATGGGAAAAAGGAAGCCTTCAAGCAATTTCAGCTACAGTGAAAAGGGAAATCAACAAGAAGACAAAATTGCTACAGTGACTGGCCACTACAAGAAAAAATAGACAAAAGACAAAAGATGTATTTTAAATTGCTGAATAATGAGGGGTAGGTGAATCCCTAGTGCAATCAAATCTGAGCCACACAATGTAATTTAGTCCTAGCCATTCATTTGGGCTTTGGAAAAATATAAATAGGGGTCTTCCCCTCATTTGTAAATGGTTGGAGAGCTTGTGTAAAACCATTTGCAGCAATAGAAGACAACATTGCATGATTTTATAGATGTTCTCTTTGATTTTGCTCATCTTGCATGCATGGTTCTACTTCCATGTTAGTTGTAGTGTTAGTTTCTTGAATGGAAGTGGTTATGGTGATTGTTGTTTCAATATTTGATGAATTTCTAGCTCATGCTTTTTGTGGTTCATTGATGATGAATCACTTTGAAAAGCTAGTCTGAGCTTCCTTCTTTTATTGTTGCAACTTAGTTTGATTGCATGCACATGATGTGTGTGTGTAATCTAAAAATTTGCAGTCCTTAGAAGATTGCACTGGTTTTGTGTAACTGTAGGATCCTCTTGGCCAAGGAAATCCCAATTTAGGGAGTTTGTCTAGTGTAGTAGCCTCCATGATCACTGTACATTCATAGTTTAAGATCTAGGAACTTCCTCTCTTCCCTACCCTTTTTCCTTTTTTTTTAATAAGTAACCTATGCTAAGGCTCATTGCACATTGTAAAGCCAAATCCAATGATAAAATGGAGTTCAATACTATTGTTTGAACCTACAACAAATGTACAAAAACTCTCCCATCCTAAGAACTTCATTTGCAAATCCAACTTCCCCACTTTGTGACTCATCTGTAAGTCCACCTTGTGATTCCAACAAATCACATCAAACAACTGAGATATTCCAAGCACTATCAAGACCTGACATTAGAGTCCTTGGGGTGATTTTCAGCAACTTGTTGTTGGAAATTTCCTTTCAATTGAGGTGATGCACCTATGCATTACCTATGTTGAGAAGTGCATAAAAAACACATCAACAAGATACACTTGCCACCGACTATCCAACAATGCTTTTACATCATTAACAAACTTCAAGTATCTAGCATTGAAATTAATTAATCCATCTAGAATTAAGTTAAGTCTATGAAGATTCATATCACCACCCTCCTGTATGTGGGTAATACACTTATGGATAATTTGACAAAATCCTTTTTCCACTCTTCAAAGTCTCTCAATTTGTCATCACCTTTTACTATTTCTAGTATATACCACTGCTTCAAGGTGTGGAAAGAATCCATTCATGTCTTAACCCTTTTTTCTTGTCCTTGTGCATACTAAAATTCATCAATGATCATCTTGAATATTTCATCAATTGGTTTTAGTGTTGTAGGAGCATCAATACTCCTTTGTAGGACTTTGCACAATTTAGACAAAGTGTGGTGTATAGGTTGCCACATTTTGAACAAGGGTTCCAACACAAGTGTATGTGCCTTTATTTGATCAACAACTTGTTGGAGTAACTTATAACTGTCATACACACTCTCCAATTTATCTACAACCAACTTTACCCTATGATCAAGAATCTTTTCTAGAGCTTCACAAACTTGTCTCTTTACCTTATCCTATGTTTTATTGTTGAATTGATTCATTTCATCCACTTCCTTATCAAGAGATTGCATCTATTCAACATAAATATTGTTTACAACATCTACTGGAGCACTAGGAGACTTATATAACTGTTATCTCTTGAAATTGCACCCTATTGAATATGAAATTCAACAATTCAGAGAAGCATGGGAAAACCTCTAAAGCTGTGGGTAACTTGTAAATAGAGGTCAACCTCCAGAGAAGGCCGACTTCCTATGGTGTCACCCAAAACTACTATTTTTTTAGAGGAAAAGGGAGAAGGAATGCTGGAAACTTGAAAACACTATCTCTATGGTGATACAGCAAACTAATAAGGATTATGAAAACTCATTTTGTTTACACTTGGCTCAAACTAATAGAAACTAAGTTTTCACAACCTGTCATAGTATACTTTTGCATAAATATTTCACTAAATGGTCAAAAACACAATAACTTGCAAAGGGAAGATAAACTTCACAATGAGTAAGTGATATGCACTTTATCAACACAATCAACATATTGCATTAGCTTACTATTTGTAGAAAAGGTATAAACATATGAGATAAAGCCACAAGGAAACTAAGAAATCATCACAAGATAACTTGATCAATCATCCAAACATACACAAATATTGCAAGAACAAGATGGCAAGAATTCCTTCACCAGAATTAAGCAAGGTATCCTATGTACTGCATATCCAAAGAGTTACAAAAGTTTGTAAAATTCTGCCAAAGGACTTAAAAGTCACTAAGTATAGAAATGCATATCAAGAACTCACTCAAAAATGAGTTACAAAAGTGATTAAGTACGCAACACCAAGTGTTTCCACCAAAAAAGGTTCTAGAAACCACCTTGGGTCAGATGTCTTCAAAAAGCCTAAAATATAGAACCTACATCTTCTCCAAAAGAACTCATAATGGGTGAGAAAGTCAAATTGGACCAAGTCCAATATGATGATATATGAAACAAACCCCTAAAAGCTCTCAGGCTCTCATAAAAGTCTCCAAGATGCCCTCCAAATGTTTCATAACTAAAAAAACATGCCTAAATTTGCTCCAAATGTTTGTAAACAGTCACAACTAAATCCAAGCTCCTCTATATTCATGGCATGTCATAAAGTGAAATATATCTTCCACTTCTCTCATTAATTGGTCATACGAACACATGTTCTTATTTTTCCATTTAAAAAAAAAAATAATGACTTAAATTAAGTGATTTATAAAGCATCACCTAAACTTAAGTATTTTACAATCTAAACATATGCAAAAATAAAATAAAAGACCATGCATTCAACCATAGATAAGGTAAAAGAAAATACCATAAAGTCATAAGACTTATGACATGGCATACACAAGGAAAACACTTAAAAGATTACAAAATCTTCTAAGGCATAAAAGTAGAAAAACCCAAAAGGCCATGGGATCTATAAGTTGATATTTCATTTTTTTAAAGATTAGGAAAAAAGCCTAAACTTCCATCGGCATGTTAGGGAAAAGAAAACCCTAAAACAAAAAGCCAAAAATAAAAGAACACTCTCCACATTCTAATCTCGAAGCTTCAAGAAGAAGTATAGCCTGTCAACAAGGGTTTTTCTGGGCATACTCTAGAAATTTTGAGGAAGAAAACATGGCTACAAAGGCATGAGACCAGGTACAGGCCAACAAAGAATTCTCAAGTAAGCAATTATTTGAGATAATATGTTGTTTTTGTGACTTTTGCTTAGAAAATGAGTTCGTTGTCAAGCGAAGACTTCGTATTATGCTTTCAATGCTTAATTTTTGTGTTTCCTTTAGTCATTTTGAGTTTCCATGAAAGATTTCAATGCATTTTAATGAAACAAACCTAAGGTTTCTAGAAAGAAAACCCTACATATTGCATACAGGCCACAGTCTTTTAAATCTCTTCTACTTCTGGGGTGTACATTTTAAATTTCTGAAAAGTATGAAAATATATCACCTTTCAATGGTCATAACCGCACATGTCATAGGGACCCATCTTTATGTTGAGGGTTTCTCTGTCTTTGGTAGATAATTAGAGAACTTGTTTCATTATTTAGTTGTTATGGCCTATAGACTCCATTTTCTTGATGTGTCATGGCATGGCCACATTTTCATGTTGGTCATCAAAATTTGTATGGAGTTATCAAAACCCATATCTTCCATTCATGTTTTATGCTTTTTTATGTATAAAATTCACAAGGGTTTCATTGGTTGAAGATATCTTTTAATTCCTTTGTCTTTATTGCAGAAAAAATGGTATTTATTCTATTACATGCTCGAGCCATGTGTTTCCTGTACTTCCTATGTATTTTCTATCTCAGATTCCTGAATGCTCATTTCCTTGCATTCATGATGGTCTTCCAGGAACTCAAAAGAAAACAATGTTCTTTGGTCTTCTATGAATGTTGCATAAAATAGTGATTGTCTTTTTGGAGCTTATATCATCAAACTTATTCAATTTCTTTCTCAATTTACTTTTCTTCTAAAGGATTGTTATCATGTTGAGGCCTATTCCACATTTCTTGATATATCCGCTTATGAAACTAGGAGAATTATGCCATTTCATAGATGGTGAATGAGTAAAACATAATCATTTGATAGGTGATCACTGATCATTTTCTTAAAAAAATGTTCACTTATCTTCTAATATTTTTTAACACTTTCTATAGTTGACAATAATGACTGTTGATATATGTTTCATGCTTTATGATTTTTCTGAATGACTATATGTCACTTATGATAGTGACTGATAACCCATTGCCATAAATGATGTATATTTGTTCCAGTAAACCATAAAGGGATGAACCCTTTCAATGTCTCTTAAAAACATAAAAAAAGCAATATGCTAGGCTCAACCCTTATGGGAGCCACATGCTGCAATTTGATGAATCAAAACAACAACATTACTTTTCATGTATCTGCATGACTGGAACCACTAGCTGTTTGCAATCATTCATACAAAATCTCTTAAGAACAGTCCTAACATACTTACTCTGACTGAGCCAAAGCTTTCTATTCTTCCTGTCCCTGGTTATCTCCATCCCCAGAATATACCTTGCTGCACCAAGATCCTTCATTTCAAACTTAGCAAACAACTGGGACTTAAGATCAGAAATCATTAGCTTGCTATTTCCTATGAACAACATATCATCAACATAGAGAGCAATAACAAGTACTTGATCACTTTCAGCTTTATAATATATGTAGTGATCAGATTTTGATCTTACAAATCCCAAAGACAATACAAAAATATCAAATTTTTGTTACCACATTCTAGGTGACTGTTTTAACCCATACAGAGACTTCTTTAATTTGCATACTAGTTTTTCTTTACGTTTCTCAACAAAGTGCTCAGGCTAGGACATATAGATTTCTTCTTCAAGATCACCATGAAGAAATGTTGTCTTCACATCCATCTGTTCGACCTCTAAGTCATACGCAGTTGCAAGTGACAATAGAAATCTGATAGATGTCAACTTTGCTACAGGAGAAAATATTTCCCCATAATCGATTCCCTCTACCTGGGAATAACCCTTTACAACCAGTCTCGCCTTGTACTTTTCTACACTGCCATCCAGACCAATCTTTTTCTTAAATACCCATTTGCAACCAACAACCTTTCTACCTTTAGGCAAGGGCACCAGACTCCAGGTTTCATTCTTATCTAATGATGCCATTTCTTCTTCCATGGCTTCCAACCAAGAATCTAAATCAGACATTTTAAATGCCTCTTTCACAGTCCTAGGCTCATCAGTACTAGAAATAAAAGCATAGGCACAAGTAGAATCTATCAAAGAGAACCCATACCTATCTGGTTGTTTTCTTTCTTGGGTTGACCTCCTCACTTGCTGAGGCTGAGGTTCTTCTTCTTCAGAACTTTCATAACTGCTTGATCTCTCCTTAGTTTTAGGTACATTTTGAATTTCTAATTCCTCTTTCTCTGGTGTAGGAGGAATTAATGTTACATCCTTATTGTTATCTAACTTTGTCTCTGATTGTAGATCCAAAGTGGAAGGTTTCAGCTCACAAAATATTACACTTCTGCTATATACAACCTTCTCTATATCAAGATTCCAAAGCTTGTATCCCTTTATGACAGCACTATAGCCAATAAAAATACATTTGACAGCATTGTTCTCCAGTTTAGATCTTTTCACATCCAGAACATGAGCATATGCCTCACAGCCAAAAACATGAACATGTCTAAGTGAGGGCTTCTTACCAGACCATGCTTCCAAGGGTGTTTTCTCAACAAGAGCAGAATTTGGAGAACGATTAATTAAATAACATGCAATAGATATAGCCTCAGCCCAAAACTTCTCCTCCAAGCCAACACTATTGAGCATACTTCGTGCTCTCTCCATCACTATCCTATTGAGCCTTTCTACAACTCCATTATGATGTGGAGTATAAGGTGTAGTCTTTTGTCTTTTAATTCCATGGTCTTTACAATATCTTTCAAATTCATCAGAACAGAACTCACCGCCATTATCAGTCTTTAAGCATTTTATTTTTCTACTAGTATGATTTTCAACAAGATTTTTAAATTCTTTAAACCGACTGAATAATCTTGATTTACTCTTCAGAAAATATACAAATGCTCTTCTTGAATAATCATCAATGAATGACACGTATTATCTTGACTTAGACAAAGAAGGAACATTCACTAGACCAAACACATCCGAATGAATATAATCTAACAAACTAGAAGATTTATGAGGACTAGAATAAAATGAAACATGGTGTTGCTTTCCATATATACAGTGTTCATAGAATTCAAATTCAAGATTACAATCTTCAAGCCCCTCTACTAGGTTTTTATTCTTCAAGGTTTTTAAACCTTTTTCTCCTATGTGGCCTAACCTATGATGCCAAAGCATAGTCTTCTCTGCAGGAAGTTTTACTTCTATAGAGTTTACATAATTAGGGATATTTCCCTCTTTACCTCCATGAGCAGGTTTCAGTGACTTTCCAGAGACACTGTTACATTGAACAGCATGTGCATCCAGCTTGTATAGGGTACCAATGTGAGCACCTCTAGCCAGCACCATCAAACCTCTAGTCATCTTGCAACCATTTCCAGAGAACGTAACTTGTACTCCAATGTAATTCAGCATACTTACAGATAATAGATTTTGAGCTAGACCTGGTATGTGCATAACATTATTGATTCCCTTCACTCTGCCATCAGGGAATTGTATTCTAACTCTTCCACGGCAAACAATCTCCAAAGTTGAATCACTCGCTAAGTACACCTTTCCACCATTGTATTCTTCATACTTTGTGAACCACTCTCTATGAGATGTCATGTGGAACGATGCTCCAGAATCAATCATCCAGACATCATCTGATGTCTGAGTTTCCAAGGCTGCAATGAAGGCATCACCATCACTATGAGAAGAACCATTATCGGAAGAGCCCTTCTTCTTCTTTTTCTCCTCTTTACAATCCTTTCGAACATGACCAGGTTGCCCACAGTTCCAAAACTTCACCTTAGACTTCTTGCCAGGAGACTTTGATCTCCCCTCTGATTTTGATTTTGATTTCTTGTCTTTCTTCTTGCCTTTCTCCTTTGACCTTCCTCTGACAGCAAGAGCCTCCTTCGCCATCTTAGAAGATTTCCTTCTCATTTCTTCTGACAACAAAGAACCAACAATATCCTCCATCTTGAAACTGGATGTTGTACTCCCAATAGCCATCACTAAATGATCCCATGAGTCTGGCAAAGAACACAATAGTAGCATACAACAATCCTCTTCTTTAGTCTTCACACCAACAGATGTCAATTGAGCAAGCAGCATGTTAAATGCATTCAAATGATCAGCTACAGACCCTCCTTCCTGCATTCTCAAAGAGTATAGTTTCTTCCTCAGGAATAGTTTATTCACCAAGGACTTCCCCTGATAAATAGACGCCAGTCTCTTCCACAAAGAAGATGCAGTCTTCTCCTCATGCACATTCAAAAGCACTGAGTCTACCAAACAGAGCCTTATCAGCCCCTTAGATTTCCTATCTGCAAGGTCCCAATCTTCTTGCTTCATGCCTGTAGATTTCACTCCAGCCACAACAATCCAAAGATCACGGTCAACAAGAAGATCCTCCATCTTGATTTTCCACAAATCAAAGTTACTGCCATTGAATTTCTCTATTTCAAACTTTCCAGATGTACTAGCCATCTCAACCTGTAATAAGAAATAACAATTTTCTACAAGACTCCCACTGAACAGAATTGACTCAAAAAACCCAGCTTACCCACAAGGATAACACAACTGGCCAGGCTCTAATACCACTTGTAAGGGAAATTAGATGCGGAAACAATTCTCCTAACGTCAATACCTCAGGAAAGAATGTAGATACACTTTAAAATTTACAATTACAGTCCAATTAATATGCACTATGAAACAAACAACAGAAACAGAGTATTTGACAATCACACATGAACACCAGATATACGTGGGAAAACCCTTACGGGAGAAAAACCCACCACACCAAGAGAAATCACTTTGTATTACAGTAATAAAATTACATACAAATTCCAGACTTATCTTTCTGGTGTCATTATACAGCAGCATTCACCATTAACATTCTTGTATAGGAATCTTCACGTTACAGTCCACAAAATTCATCCACTGATACAATCACTCAACAACTTGTCGATTCAACCAACAATCCAACCTGATCACAATCTACAATCTCAAAGTATATTCATGTCGTTCCCTTTCTGTCGAACTTCCTCACAAAACTGTCACAACCGATTGTCTTCCAACTATTCAGTTTCAGCTTCTCTTATTGGTCCAGGAGACTCCACATAGGATAGTCAAATAGTCAACAAAATTCGCTCTATGTTGGCATCTTGGTGAGACACTAACAGTGTCTCGCTGATGCCACATAGACTTCATATCAATGTCGCCAAGAGACTTTGTTATCGCTAAGACATTCTATCGAGCTCCATGAGTTACACCAAGTCACCAAGCAGTCGCCTAGACCTATCGCATTTGCCAGGAGATCATAGCGAGTTACCAAAGGTATACCAAAGACACAAGTCATATCGAGCTCCAAAAGATAGTCGGCAAGACATACTGATATCACCAAGAGGTCTCATAGAGCAACATTAGGTTACACTGAAAGCATACACCTATCGGCAAGACCAAACACCTTCGTTGAGAGGTTTCTCTAAGATCATTTGTTTCACCGAAACCGTCAGCAGTCACCAGGACATACACCTTTCGCTAGGATTTTACACTGAGCTTTAGGACTCACCCCGAAGTGTCATCTATCGCCAAGAGTTATTCCGAAGATCCCAAAAAATGCTCCTATCGGTGAGACCTTCAACATTCGCTAAGACGTCTTCCTGGGACCTTTGAGTTACCTCGATAGCCATCAGCTATCAGCAAGAAATTCACCATCGCTAAGAGGTTTCTCTGATCGCTTTGAGTTACACTGAAGAACGTTTGGATGTTTCCCCGTTGGTGTGACCTTCTCCGTTCGCTGGGACTTCTCACTGAGCCATATGTTACGACGAAGACACCAGCAGTATTCCTGTCGGCAAGACACTAGCTTTTGCTGAGACTTCTTAGCGAGAACCCTTAGCTATCTCGAAGCCAATGGTCGCCAAGAGTCTCCTCGAAATATGATTGAATGGCCTATCGGCCAGAGGTCTCCCGAGCACTATGAGGGCGCTATGAGGTCATAACGAATACACTATGTCACAGCGATAGACTCCACAGTGTAACCTTTCGGCAAGACATTTGCAAGGTCATAGCGACTTGTACAAAACAGAATGAATCAAGTTGCTAGTCGGCCAAACAATGAAGTTGTCACACCGACTTGGCTCTAATGGAGGTTTCGGCCTATATAGTGTAAGGCACATATTTCCAACATCTAGGACATCCAAGGTTTGCATGCTTGTTCTAATGTGAGAGACCTTCATTTCTCTAAGAACACTTAATCACTCAAATGCAAGAACTAGGAGCAGCATGGAACTAAGGAGAACACAAAGTAGCTCAAGGCGGAAGTCAAAGCAAGGAAACACACATTGAACCAGTCATTTTAGGCAATTACAGGCCTCTTTCCTTATATGTACATTCTATTTTAATTTTTACCTATCAGTGTATATACTTTTCTTCTTTACATTGAACAATTTAGACTCATGGATTGTGTGAGACAATATGCACTTTTAATATCAATAAAGATTACTTTTTTAGAAAAGATTTGTGTAAATCTTTCCTATGTTACATGCACTTGTATAAATGCAATAATCTATTAATGTAATCTTTTGATTTCTTCTTATGTACTTGAATGTAATGTCAAAAAGATTAAGAAATGTACCTTTCTCTCAGTTTAAAATCAAAGAGCTCATCCTAATTGAGTTGGTAGTGACATTAGGTAACATTTTTGGTGACATCTATTGTATGTTTTCCTGCTAAACATCTTGACGAGTTTCCTAAGCCTATGCATTTGGTACAGAGTCACTGAAAAGCTGACACAACTTGAAAACTGGCTTGTAACTTCACTGTAACTCACTAGATCAGTGCAAATGATATCTTGAAACTTACTGAAAGCAAAACTGTTGAAAGGAAGCTACTTAACTGTGTTGAACAACACTTAGGGAAATTGAATACTAAAACAAACCTATTCTAACCTACCATAACCAACAAAGAAGCTAGTCAAAAAAACCCATTAATTGGTTGGGTAAAATATCGGCCTCTTTTTCACCAATTTCCTCATGCTCATTCATCTTCTCTTGCTGATTGAGGCAATATGGTTCAATCCTATCAGTTGTCTCTTTGATCTCACCTTGTTGTTTGGAATCACTTGATTCTTGAGATGCAATATAAAACATGTTTGTTTCCACCACTTGCTCTTGTTGTTCATGGATATGTTCCTCAACTTTTGTTGCTTTATCATCCAACTTTGAACAAAAAGTCTCAATATCATCCCAGAACAAGTCTTCCTCACATTCTTCTTTGTGTTTTTGCATAGGAAGACTAATTTTTACCTTATGGTGATCTTCATGAATCAAAGGTTCTTGTTTATGCTCATTTATAACTTCTTGAACCAAGAACACATCACATTGTTGAACAACTTACAAGATGTTCTAGATCTACTACTAATGAAGACATGGGCAAGCTCTCTTCATCTTGTTCAACAAAAAAAGGTAATTCATTAAACATCAAAGAGACAATTTTATGTTCAACATATTCTTCTTGTTCCACAACCTGCTGTCGAGGCTGAACTATCTCCTATAATGGATCTAATTTCTCCTCCTTTTCAACAAGTGAAGGCTTATCAGCTACAAGTTGTTCCTCTTTAGACTTCCCCAATACCTCATTTTCCTTAGCAAACAATCTACTATCATAAGCAATAGGTCCTCCTTTGTAAAGATGCATGATAACAGGCTCAAAATCTTGCAAGTATGGGCCATGATGCTCTTCTAGCATTGAAGATGTCTGCCCTCGTGGAAACACAAGCTTAGGATTTTGCAAAATAGGTAAACTTCTAAAATTTGGAAATTGATTTGAAGATGTAGAGGATTCACCTTGCGTGACACTTGGAACTTCATACCTTGGAAGCACTTCCTTGTAAAACTAATCTGTCATGCAAAAATTTGATTGGGCTTCTTTTGCAAGCTCATCCTTGTATTGTTATTTTTGTGTTAGCAACTATTGTTCATGAAAATGGCCAGTGTAATCCAACTCCTCCTGCTATAAAGCATATTCTTGTTTCCACTCTATCTCATCTAGTTCCTTGGTCCAGTCAAGCAAAATACTCTTGATGTTTGCAAGCTTAGTTTTCTTATTACTTTGGAACTGATAAAAACAAGGCTACCGAGATGACTATGCAAGGGTGGGTGGGTAGGAAGTATGTTGAAACTGTTAGTTACTTTGAAATGGAGGATGATAATACATATCCCCATGAAACATAGAAATTTCTATTCATTTGAAACAAGAAAAAAGGGATAAAGCATATTTTCTTGTTGAAAAACTTGAAACATATCAGCACTTGAACTGCTGAAACCAATAGAGAATCTCTCCAAACTCGCCAAGTATGTATTTGAACACCTATAAAGGTAGAAAATAATAGTTTTACACACCAAACAACAGTGAATTAATGGATAAAATAACTGAAAACTAGTTCGTTGTCCCACCGGGCGTGCCAAAATTGTTATCTCTTGAAATTTGCACCATGTTGAATATGAAATTCAACAATTCAAAGAAACATAGGAAGACCTCTAAAGCTGTGGGTAACTTGTAAACAGAGGTCAACCTCCGGAGAAGGCTAGCTTCCTATGGTGACACCTAAAACTACTGATTTTTCAGAGGAAAAGGGAGAAGGAATGCTAGAAACTTGAAAACACTATCTCTATGGTGATACAAAAAACTAATAAAGATTATGAAAACTCAGCTTGTTTACACTTGGCTCAAATTTATAGAAACTAAGTTTGCACAACCTGTCATGGTATGATTTTGCATAAATATTTCACTAAATGGTCAAAAACATAATAACTTGAAAAGGGAAGAGAAACTTCACAATTAGCAAGTGATATGCACTTTATCGACACAATCAACAACCTACATTAGCTTACTATTTGCAGAACACGTATAAACATATGAGACAAAGCCACAAGGAAACTAAGAAAATCCCACAAGATAACTTGATCAATCATTCATACATACACAAATACTACAAGAACAAGATGGAAACAATTTCTTCACCAAAATTAAGCAAGGTATCCTCTGTATTCCATATCCAAAGAGTTACAAAAGTCTACAAAATTCTGCCAAAGGATTGAAAAGTCACTAAGTATAGAAATGCATATCAAGAACTCACTCAAAAATGAGTTACAAAAGTGATTAAGTACAAAACACCAAGTGTTTCCACCAAAAAGGGTTCTAGAAACCACCTTGGGTCAGATGCCCTCAAAAAGCCTAGAATATAACAGCTACATCTCCAAAAGAGCTCATAATGGGTGAAAAATTCAAATTAGACCAAGTCCAATATTATGATACATGAAAAAAACCCCTAAAAGATGTCAAGCTCTCATAGAAGTCTCCTAGATGCCCTCCAAATGTTTCAAAACTAAATAAACATGCCTAAATCTGCTCCAAATCTTTGCAAACAACTACAATTGAATCCAAGCTCCTCTATATTCCTGGCATGTCATAAAGTCAAATATATCTTCCACTTCTCTCATGAATTGATCATACGAACACATGTTCCTATTTTTGCATTTAAAAAATAAATAATAATGACTTAAATTAAGTGATTTATAAAGCATCACCTAAACTTGAGCATTTTACAATGTAAACATATGCAAAAATAAAATAAAGGACCATTCATTCGGCCATAGATAAGGTCAAATAAAATACCATAAAGTCATAAGACTTATGACATGGCACACACAAGGAAAACACTTACAAGTTTAAAAAATCTTCTAAGGAATAAAAGTAGAAAAACAAAAAAGGCGACGGGTTCTATAAGTTGATATTTCATTTTTTTAAAGATTAGGAAAAAAGCCCAAACTTCCATCAGCATATTAGGGAAAAGAAAAACCTAAAACAAAAAGCCAAAAATGAAAGAACATTTTCCACATTCTAATCTTGAAGCTTCAAGAAGAAGCATACCCCACTGACAAGGGTTTTTTTGAGCATACTCTAGAAATTTTGAGGAAGAAAACACAACTATAGAGGCATGAGACCAGGAACAGGCCAACAAAGAATTCTCAAGTAAGCCATTATTTGAGATAATCTACTATTTTTGTGACTTTTGCTGAGAAAATGAGTTTGATCCCAAGCCAAGGCTCCGTATTATGCTTTCAATGCTCAGATTTTTGTGTTTCCTACAGTCATTTTGAGTTTCCATGAAAGATTTCAGTGCATTTTAACAAAACAAACCTAAGGTTTGTAGAAAGAAAACCCTCCATGTTGCATATAGGCCGCAGACTTTTAAATCTCTTCTACTTCTGTGGTGTACATTTTCACTTTTTGAAAAGTATGGAAAGATCTCACCTTTCAATGGTTGTAACCACACATGTCATAGGGACCCATCTTTATGTTGAGGGTTTCTCTGTCTTTGGTAGATAATTAGAGAACCTATTTCATTATTTAGTTGTTACGGCCTGTAGACTCCATTTTCCTAATGTGTCATGGCATGGCCACATTTTCATGTTGGTCATCAAAATTTGTATGGAGTTATCAAAACCCATATCTTCCATTCATGCTTTATGTTTTTTTATGTATAAAACTCACAAGGGTTTCATTGGCCGAAGATATCTTTTAATTCCTTTGTCTTCATTGCAGAAAAAATGGCATTTCCTGTATTACATGCTCGAGCCATGTGTTTCATACACTTCCTATGTATTTTTATATCTCAGATTCCTGAATGCTCATTTCTTTGCATTCATGATTGTCTTCGAGGAACTCAAAAGAAAACAATGTTCATTGGTCTTCTATGACTGTTGCATAAAATGGTGATTGTCTTTTTGGAGCTTATATCATCAAACTTGTTCAATGTCTTTCTCAATTTACTTTTCTTATAAAGGATTGTTACCATGTTGAGGCCTATTCCACATTTCTTGATATATCCCCTTATGAAACTAAGAGAATTATTCCATTTCATAGATGATGAATGAGTAAAACAGAATCATTTGATATTTGATCACTGATCATTGTCTAAAAAAAAATGTCCACTTATCTTCTAATATTTTTTAACACTTTCTACAGTTGACAATAATGATTGTTGATATTTGTTTCATGATTTATGATTTCTCTAACTAACTATATGTCACTTATGACAGTGGTTGATAGCCCATTTCCATAAATGATGTATGCTTGTTCAAGTAAACCATAAATGGATGAACCCTTTCAATGTCTCTTAAAAACATAAAAAAATAGTAGGCTGGGCTCAACCCTTGTGGTAGCCACATTTTAACCCACATGTTGTAATTTAATGAATCAAAACAACAACATTACTTTTCTTGTATATTCACATGAAGCAAACAAGTTAGAAAAATAAATGAATATTTTGGATGTGTTTGATGACTTTGTTGTTCTCTAGGACATCCAAGGTTTGCATGCTTGTTCAATGTGTTTGGAGATCAGTTTTATGTTTATGGGTGCTTGTACATGTAATGTGAGAGACCTTCATTGATCTAAGAACACTTAATCACTCAAATGCAAGAACTAGGAGCAACATGGAACTAAAGAGAACACAAAGCAACTCAAGGCGGAAGTCAAAGCAAGGCAACATGCATTGAACCAGTCATTTCAGGCAATGACTGACCTCTTTCCTTATATGTACATTCTATTTTAATTTTTACCTATCAATGTATATAATTTTCTTCTTTACATTGAACAAGTTAGTCTCGTGGCTTGTGTGAGACAATATGCACTTTTAATATCAATAAATATTACCTTTTCGGAAAAGATTTGTGTAAATCTTTCCTATGTTACATGCAATTGTATAAACAGAATAATCTATTAATGTAATCTTTTGATTTCTGCTTATGCACCTGAATGTAATTTTGGAAAGATTAAGAAATGTACCTTTCTCTCAGTTTAAAATCAAAGAGCTCATCCTAATTGAGATGGTAGTGAAATTAGGTAACAATAACACCAATTTTGTGCCTTGCAAGGTTCCTGCTTCTTTTAGTTGCTCTTTTAATTTTGCATTTTCCAGAAATAGCTTATTAACTTCATCATTTAGGAATCTTTTCTCCTTCTCATAATCTTTTAGTCTATCCTCCAATCCTTTAAAAGTTGCATGAGTAAACATGGTTGAATACGTAGTCATTGTGGCTTCCTCCAAAGGGGTTGTGTCTTGTAATGTTCTCACCATGGCTACCCCCTTCATTCCCTATATTACATCCAGTAACTTTGGCTTATGTGTAAACTTTTGCTTGATCTATATAGCCATGGTTTCAATCTTGGGATTATACCCTATTCCACTCATTCCTTCATTAGAGACAAACTCTACAACTAGCATTAGGTCTTCTTGAGCCCGTACTTGGTTAAGCAGAAACATTTTCTTCAGTTCAAAACCAGGGGAGATGAACATGTTACTTTTCAAAATCATTTCTCTAGCCTTCTGAGGGCATGCCAATATGGTCTATCCTTAATTACCTAAAGGTTTGTGCCACCATTTGATCCTTTTGGGATTGCTCAGTTCCCATTTCATTTATTTCCATTCTCTCCTCAAATTATTTCACCTTCATTTTTTTCAAAAAATCCTTAAATTTTGGAGTTTTAATAAATTCATCATCTTCTATGAATCTCCTAGCTGCAACCTTTGTTTCATCTTCATGTATTTTTGTACCCTTTTTTGCTTCATCCATCCTTTCTTTAGACTTATGGGCATTGGTCTCATCGACTAGCTGATCAACCTCAACATCACCCTTTAATGATTGTAACATGGTGGCCACTTCTTCAGTGTCTCCCACTCCTTCACTCTCTTTATAAGGCACCAATGGTTTAGTCCTTTATCTCTTTTGTCTTTTAGGAGTAATTTTCTCCATGGAAGATTCAGAGGTTCTATCTGGGGTGTGCTCTGCTATTACCTTACCACTATGTTCTTGAAGATATGCCTCCCTTTTGTTATATAACTCTTCAAACTTATCAATTATCAAATATATCTTTCTGATAGGATACTTATCTTCAACAAAATAGCCTAGGAAATCCTTTTTTTTTGCTTCCTCTCTTCTTAAAGCTTCCTCATATATCCCCATTTTTTCCTTCTACTGAACACATCTTGATAAGTAATGTAGTTTCTTATTACATCTTCTTCATAGTCCACTTGGTGTACAACCATTGATTTGGTGAGAATATCATGCACTATATTATTCATATGATTTTCAGGATCAAAAGCTCTTCCTTTTCCAAAACCCAATGAATATCTTTTCTTTAAATAATATTGTAGTTCTTCCAACGTGTTTGAGCCTATAGACCAGTCTTCACACTTGGTTAGGTTTGGCAGGAATGTGCCCTTCTTCTACTTGTGTATCACATCCTTTTCCATCCACATCATTTTCCACATAAACTCAAGAAATGTTATTCTAATGGGCACAAATTTTGGTAGTATATGTGGGGCAATATGGCACCCATAAACTCTTATTATTGTGATTTCAGGGAGGAAGAACCAATCACCAAAATTATGTGTATGACCCTGCTCCTGTTTTAAGGCTAGAGGTCTCAATAGTTGTAGCATTTTGGTTGAAAACCTTAGTATTGAATAACCAAGGACTCCTAGGATTATATGAATAAAATTTTCATAGAATATTCCAAAGCTAGAGTTTTTACATCGGTTGTCCCAAATTTAACACCATTTTTTTTACAGGTGTAGGATTCCCTTGCTCATCAATTCTAGGTAGGTCCATTCATTTAGTCCATTTGTCTTGTTTCTAGTATAGTATCAAATGACACAAAAGAGAATAGTGTCTAAATGTAATAGGCTCCTTATCTTCTATGACTTGCAAGAATTCATCATCTAATGCCTTCTCTCGGTATGAAGCAAAGTCATATTCTATATTGGTCCCTGGATTTTGGATTCTCATGGCCATCATCATTAAACTTACTGGCATCCTATCTTGAGCATCCATCCCTAACACTTGGCATAGAGAAAGATATGTATTCAAAAAATAATATTGAAAGTTTTCCACAGTGATTGGCTCAGTGATGGAGGGAGAAAAGGTCATTGTTCTATTGCAAATTCATCTTTTCATGTATAGAGGAAGCTCATCACTTTTGTAATTTCTCCTTAACCTAGTATACTCCTCACTTTTTGGTAAGTCTATCATAGTCAGGGCTTGTTTATTCAAGTCAAAGCACTCAATGATAGCTGCCTTGGTTACCCCAACAAGTATTGCACCATTTGGACACCTCACAGTTTTGGTAGCAGAATGATAATGTTTAGTTAATAGTCTGATAAAATCCACATCAACAAATAATTAGGGACAATCAAATTTCCCAAGCTCAACACCTAGGGGTTTAACACTGGAACTTTCCCATTTCTCTTATTGTAAAAATACCAAAACAAGTCCCACCCGAATTTGAGGAATGAGGGCATCTCTACAACCCTACATGACATCTATGAGGAATTTTTTATTACCTTCCTTGGTGGACCCTTGAAGCAAGTCTAAAATGCATTGGTGAAGAGGCCTCATTTTTATCTTAGGTTCTTCATCCTTAATTTTGGTTTTACTTTCTTTTGCTTTTGATCGATTTCCTTTTATGTGGCATTTCTACTAAAACTTCAAAATGACAGAGCCTTTGGAAAATATTTACACCAATTGAGCTTCTTCAAAGAGTTATTTGTGCACTTACCCAGGTGTTTGACACTTGCAAAGCTCCTTCTCTTTGTATCCTCAACTCCTTCCCAAACAATGTTTTGCAATTGAGTGCGGTGATAGGATAATTCACTTGTTTTTAAATGGTGCTAAATTTAGTCATATCAGCATTAATGCCAACCTTCTGCCAAATATTTATGCAATAAGCTCATATTCTTGAATTTGATTATGCATTGTTGGATTCATGTGTCATGGTGGCTGACATGATCTTTTGCATTTACTACCACAGTCTATAATGATGCCACAATAGGTCCTACCATACTACTGCTGTGACTTATCATACTTGTTGTGGTATGGTGATATCGAGTTTTATATCCTTTTAACAGATGTTTCTTTCTATCCTTATAATTGCGGGACAACAGTGTACATACCGCCCTACCACAACTATGTTATCCACTTCATACAACACTGTGGTGTCTACCTTTCTTTCAATGTTTACCGCTCTATTGCTCTACCTTGAACTTCACCTCGTGGGATGGTGGTGGATACCCCCTTACCACGCTACCTTAATCTCCTCTTCACGGGGTGGCAGTGAGTACCGTTTTACCGTGCCTAATTCATAACCCCTTAACGGTATGGAAATTAATGTTTTCCTTCATGAATTAGGAGCCGCCCACCTGCACTGACTATATTTTGATGTTGTGGTACTACGGTAAAGGAATAAAACATTTTATTAATGACTATCTAAAAGGATTAACAAAGGAGATATCAATGATTTTATGGATCTTGTCACACAAATTGCTGCATTTCATGTCAAACACAATGTAAAACTAGAGGTAGTGGCTATTTTGATGTAGGTGAAGTGTGGATGAAAAATGAAGGTCGGTGGATACTGAGGGAGAATTATTTTCTCCAATAGTGTGTTTAAGATGTTTTGGAACCAAGCAATGTGTTAAACTAACTCACAAGCAATATAACATTCCTAGCTCAAGTGGGTACATTCTTCTTGGTAGGCTTACCTTATGCCCTTCGTAGTAGAAGATATGATTTTACATGAAATTAAGGGAAGAGTGTAGAGGTATGTTAAGAATGAATTCTTAACCTCTACACTTTAACCAAAGTTAGACATGGCAAGTAACTTCTTGGAATTAAATTCCAATTCACCACTTCAAAGAACTCTTTGGAAGGACAAATTTGGCCACTATTTAGACAAGGTTCTTAATGACAACAAACTGAGAACACTAAGACACATATTCACCTGCTGGCCACTTAAGGTTCTTTAACCATTCCCATTCCAATTAAGGTGTGGGATTAGGTGTAGTTTTTTATGGATACCCCAAATTGAAGCTATCTCATGATTTCACAACCTTTCATATAGCCTGCCAATAAATGCACTTCAAGAACTTTCCTATGGGATTTATGTTGCAGGATGTATCTCATAGTAAGTCCTCTCTTAAGGGTGGCACGAAACATGGAAGTATACTTGAGTATTTCTCTTCACCCATGATCGGCCGAAGCACAAAGGGAGTGGATATGTACTACAAATGCACACAAGCAATGAAAGTACACTTGAGTGTTTCTCTTCACCCAAGATCCCATGAAGCACAAGGGGAGTGGATATGCATTTCAAGTGTACACAAGAAAAGAAAGAACTCATTCATTTTAATCCAACATAGAAAAATGTATTCATTTTAGGCACCAATGGAAGTGTTTGATTGTTTTGTTCAATTTTAAACCGATCTTGCAAAATGAGGATATGTGGGTCCAATTTTAACCAACTTTGAAAGTAAGTTTTAAACCAAATGGAAATCTAGTGGTCCTAAAACACAAAGAAAAGTAGCATAAGATGGGTTATAATTGTCCCATAAGTGTAAAAACACTTTTACAATGTATGGTCAAATGATAGTATGCTTCTTCACTTCAAATTTTATTGTTCAAATTTGTAAAACCAATTAGCCTAAAAAAAAAACTAGATGTTAGTGGAATGCTAGAGAGCACATGAAATAAAAAATTTAAAGCACATGTCAAAATTAGCTCTCTATTTTGTATACTAGTAAAAAGTGTTGTTGATCACAAAGGTGTCATTGTAATTGCAAAGGCATTGATCTAATGAAAATAGTGTCGCTTTGCACAAAAATAGGGAGCACAATGGCGTTGGTATAAGCAAAGGTGTCGCTATAATTAAAAACTAGAGAAGCAATTTAAAATAGAGAAAAGTGTCGCGATATAGAGTAGTTTCAAAAAGATAGCATAACATCGTTGTCCACAATGGCATCACTATATGGTGACGCTTTACAATGGTTTTGATGTAGCCTTCAGAAGTGTCATATTTTTAAAATCAAGAACTTGAGAATCTAAAGAGAAGTTCATCAGATTCGATTACTATAGCCCTCCTTCTAGTGCCAGAATGTGACCATGATCATAGTGTGAACTAAATAAGCTAGATCCAAATGAATTTAGAGCCTATTTAGTCCCCTAATCCATGACCCCAATGAGATATTAAAAATCATCAAGAAACTAATATGAAATCAACACGAAAACATAATGAAAACCTATTTTAAGATCTTGAATCTTATCCCATTGGGGGAGTGGTGTCACAAATTTGATATGGAATGATGAACCTTTCCCAATCCCTTGGATAATATGAGTTATTCCATAATTTTATTGATAAAAACTGATGAAACTAATGAAATAAACTCATTTAATCATGATGAAAATGAATGTTAAATGTTAAAATACTTAATGGAAATGGATGCAAACTATGCTAAATGGAGATTAATTTCAAATATGCAAGCCATGGATCCAAACTATGCTAAAAATGGATGTAAGTTAATCTAAAATGGAAGCCATTAATGGATGCTTAAGCTAAATATGGATGAAGACGTAAACTAAAATGATAAGAAGTGCTCAATATGGATGCATGTGAGTATGAATTTCAATAGCATAACTTTTTTATCAAAACATGGATCCATTTCTCTCCAAATAGTGATGTATTTATAGGAGATCAAATGAAGAATCAAGGGTTAGGATCGATTTGATCAATTAATGATCAATAATGAATGAAGGGTGAAACATGGATCAAGGATTCTCATCAATGGACAAGAATCAAAGATCACATGGATCAAAGAAAGCATCAAGGGTTGAGAATGATTTCAACAAAAACACTTTGTAACAACTTTGAAATTTTGTTACAAAGTTTGTTAGGAAAGAATATTCCATTTGTTGGAGCCAAATAGGAGAATATTCCTTTGGAATATTCCCTATGCAAGTGGATGGGTGAGGAAATTAACAATTTAGTAAATTTAAAACTAAATTTTAATGTGCAAGATGAGGAATGTGAAGATATCCATTAAATAATTAATTTATTTAATGAAAAGGGGTTGCAATATGACATTAATTCAATAATATAGGATTATTTAATTAAATGAGAGGACTTAGGGGGTTTAAATTAAATAATTTGATTATTAAATAAAACTAGATGAAATGTTAGTGTGAGAGGGTAGGAATTAACCTAATTAGATTAGCTAGATTAATAGATGAAAATGATGCATTTAATAAAATAACTAGGCTTATTTAATGAAACAAGCGAAAAGAGGATAAAATTCAAGATGCAATGATGTTAGTGATCAAATTCAAGTGTGTAGTATCATTCAAGACATTTTTAAGTGTTTACAATACATATATGCATATACATATATATACATATGTACATATATGCATATACATATATATGTATGTACATATATGCATGTATATGCATATACATATATGCATATACATACATATACGTATGTACATATATGCGTATGTACATATATGCAAATACATATATATAGGTATAAAGATATGTGCATATACATATATACATATGTATATATACATATATACATATGTACATATATGCATATATGCATATACATATACATATATATATATATATATATATATATATATATATAAATAGATATATAGATACACAGATAGATAGATAGATAGATAGATATTTAGATAGATTTATAGTAATAGATAGAAGTATAGATAGGTAGTTTGATAGATAGATAGATTGACATGTAGATAGATAGGTAGATAGAAAAATTTGTATATAACTATATGACCTAAAAATTGAATGAAGACAGATTTTGGCTAACCACCAGACCAAAGAAAAATAAGAAATTAAACCCATTAGAGTCATAGTGATGCTTGAACAGAAATATGTTTTTCCAAAAGTAACTATGTTTATGAACACAAAATTTTCAAGTGTTTAGAAACACCCTAGAGGCCATTAACTTCATACACAAAGAAAGAAAGAGAACCTTCAAACTATGGAAAACCATATAAACACTTTCAATTTTCATTTCAAAAGCACCAAAAAATTTAAAACTATCAAATTACGAAACACAATACACCATTTATAAATCAAATAAATTCTATTAAAAAAGAAGCAACAATTGACAAGAGACAATGGTATAACCTTAGTGATGTTAAAAACCTGACCTATATAGTACAAAATTGGTTGATGATGTGGCTTGTTACAGTCACCTAAATGTTGACTTTCTCCAACTCAATCCTGGAAGAAAAGTGAAAGGAGGCATCAATCAAATAAATGTAGCAATGTATAGCTTAATACAGAAAGTGTAGTAAATAAAGTGTATACCTTTGAAGTGCAAGGCACCATCGACAAGTTGTAGAAGGAAGAATGGGTTGAGCCAAACATGTATTAAAATTACACACTGATCAAGCAGAGTGAACAAGAATAATATGGCTAAGTGTCAACCAAATATACCATAATCTCTTTAAGACTAAAATGAAGAACACATTTAAAGAAACATATATTTAAAGAAAAAATATTGATATATATAATTATATAATTTATAATCATATCTATATCTATATATATATAGATATAAACATATATATATATATATATATATATATAATATATCATTATGTTTTCTTTTTCCTACTATAGTGTAGAAAAATGTATCCCTTTACATTTTCACAATTGTTTGGGCCCTCCCTGCTAAAATTGGGCTTCTTTATGCCTCATTTTGTCCTATTATGCATCCATAAGCCTTATTAAATGCATTTTTCCAAGGATAATTCTGACACATATCTAATAACCAACCATAATTTATGTGTTTTTGGGTTGTGTCCCAGATTTAGTGATCTGAGACTCATACGCCACCTAGGGTGTATGGGTCCCACCTAAGTTTTGGGGTTTGATCTTGAATTTGGCATAGAACTTAACATTTCTTAAAATTTATGTCCCAAGTCTAGGCTATTGGGACTCAAATGCCCCAACTAGTGTATGAGTCTCACTTAGCTTGGATCCATTTTAAATATAAACTTTTGGTAGGATTTTATTCTCCTAGATTTGATGTTGACTAGTAGTGTTGTAATTTCAAGAAATTTGGCATAAACAAGTATAAATAAAAGGTTATTTCACATAATTTCATCCTAGGAACATAAACATATTGTCCATTCATCACTCCATCTTTCTATTTCCTTTCATTTCAATGTTTGATTACCAAAACGGGGTTTGACCAAGGAAAACCCCTATCCACTAACACAACAAAATTTTTCTCTCTCTATATGTGTGATTGTAGATCTAGGTGTTTTGAGCATGAAGATCCTTTGAAGACTAAGTTGCAAGATTGAAGAAAGTTGTCAAGAAGTTGTCACCTTAATGGAAAGTCACCTATAGGCTAGAATTCAAGCTTTCAAACTCAGAGATCTAACAGGAGAGAAGTTACAGGAAATTACTAGAGGATACTAGTTTGGACAAAGCCTAATACTGGGACTAAATCACCACCTTGGGCGTATGAGTCCCAGTATACCACTTTTTTGTCATTTCTTGTAAATCTCAGTTTACCAGTTGTAGATTCTAGATTCAGCCCGAAACCATAAACTGGGACTAAATCACCCAGTCTAGCATATGAGTCCCAATTCACACCAAAAGTTATAATTTCACGATTGTAGACCTTTTCTCAAGCATCTTCAATCTTCTAGGTGCACCTCTATTCATTCTATGTTTTCTATTCTAGTTTTAAGTTTAATTTCTTAGGTTACATAGCTAGATTTGCATATCACTTACATTTCCTTCTTTCTAAGCCCTTGCTTAGTGTTGAACCCCCTTTGTTAATCATACCCCAAGGATACCTTATAGAATATCTCTTTCCCTAATTGGATCATTAGGTTGAGATCTCTAGGGTTTCATTTAATGAACTAAAAGCGAAATAGGAGGACCCCTTCCTTTGTGTTCCATCTCCTAAAAGGTGAAACCCTATGTCATAACCCAATTTTATTGCTTATTTATCATAAAATGGTAAATTGAATTATTGAAGAAATTCAATTAAATATTAAATGGAGATTTTGGAATATTCAAAAATTTGAATGAAAGAAGTTGACTGATGTTGACTTTGCAAACTTTTGGAAATTATTTTATATGTTACCAAGAATTGAACGTTATTGATCAATTTACAAGTGCAAGTGTGTACAGTTGCAGGGTGACAAGTTGAAGGACGAGAACACAATTGAAGTAGGATTGTTTAGCCAGATCGAGTGGTAAGCCAATTGGAATCTGGGTGCAAACACCACAAATGGCATGATGAGTTTCATTTGAACTAATTTGCATATATAAGAGAATGAAATTTCTTGACTTGAATTGTTTCAATGTTTGAAAGTGAATGGCTTGTATATTAAATTTTCTACTCAAACACTATATTTTTGAAGGAAACGAAAGTGAGTATTGTAAAGAAAAAAATTCCTTTGTTAGTATAGATATATATACATATAAATAGATGCTCAAAATGAAAATTTAAGTTCCTTGTTTTAAATGATAATGTATGGAACTTATAAGCCATTCCAAAAAAACAACTTATACATGAATGCATATATAAATATTGTAGTCAATGGAAATGGCTACTCCCCACCTTTGAGGCATAAACATAAGGATAGGATTCCTATTTCACACTTGCTACACTCAAGGACACCTTATAGATCTCAATCCAATGAAGAATGAAGAGATAGATTTGACAATAAGGTATCCTAGGATATGATTTTAGATTACAAGAGGGCTTCATCACCAAGTTTAAACTTGGAAAGACAATGCAATGAAGGATGAAATGAAAAACCCTAGTTTGATGCAATACTTTAATGAATGACCTAGAAATGACCATGAAACAAAACTGAAAGTGTGCACCTAGAAACTTGCTGGAGATGGAATGGAGCTCTAAAATCCTAAAAATGTTGATTTTTAAACCTGGTGGGAATTGTGCCATAGAAAAATGGCCCCTTGTCATTTTCATGGCCTTTTAGGTCTTGTTTCATGGTGTTGGAACTATGTTGCTTTGATTTTATGATGTATCATGGCTTGAACATGCTTATTTAGGTACTAAAATTCAAAGAACGACGTCTTGTGAAGGTGTTGTGAAGTGTTGTAAGAAATTTCTACATTCTTCTAAACTCCATTTAATACATTTCACCTAAAAATCACCTTTTCACTCATCAACAAGTCCTATTTTGAAGTTTTGTAAAGACTTGTAACAAGATTTCACACTTTTCTAGGCACATCCTCACTATTTACACCTTTCTCATGCTTTATTTTGTCCCTTTATGCCCTCATATGCTTATATTGAGTGTATTTTTGGATGTTATCCCGACAAATAACATTAAACACAATATTTTTCCTGACACATGTTTTAGGTCCTAGGTGGGACCCATTCGCCAAGGGTGGCGAATAAGTCCCCCTTGGCCCCAAATTCAAAATATTTCAAATTTTCTTTTCAGGATTTTATTCAAATTCACTTGATGTCAGCCTGTGATGAGGTATGAATGGATATTAAGGCACAAGAATTGTATAAATAAGTGATTTTCACCTCATTTTATATCTACAACAACAACATATATCTCCTCATTTAAGCATTCAATCTCACATTCACTCAAGCAATCAAGCACTTTACATCATCATTTCAAGCACTATTCAAGCACTTTGAAGCAACCATTGACATTACTTTAGATTTGTGACATCAAGGATTTGGTAAGTTAATAGCTACTGCATGTTGTTAGTTTATCATTCCTTTGTATTTCATTATCTTTTCAAGGGTTTAATTACCAAAAGTGGGGTTTGACCAAGGAAAACCCCTATTCACTAACCCCTAATCATTTCCCCCCTTTGTGCTTGTTTGTTTGCAACCTTTGTTTGCATATTTGACAAGTTATTAGGTGTTGAAGATTGATTTTCATGTCAACTAGGTACTTCAAGTCAACATAAGTCAAATTCAAGCTTGGAGAAGGATATTTGTCTATTTTCTACAAATTTGACCCCAGCAACCTGACAAGCAGACATTATCAAATCTAGTGTTGCAGAGTTGTCTCCTAATTTTTCGTAAATTTGGGAGATGACTGATTCACCACCTGTGGAAAATGAGTCCCACCTTAGGACTGGAAACTTGAGTTTTGTCAAATTTCAGATCTCGATAGACAGAAACCAACTCCTAGCAGTTTTTCATCAGTGGTGGACTGATTCGCCACCCGGGTGAATGAGTCCCAACTGTGAAAAATCGTAAATTTTATCAACATCCAGGGCACTTCAAGATCATCCTACTTCATCTAGGTGCAGCATTTTACCCCTGTAGCTTATGGTTGCATATTTCTTTCAATTTCTTCATTCACATAGTTGTTTTCATATCAGGTGTGTTTTCCAGCTTTAATTACACATTTGCATTCATTTTAGCTCATTTCAATTAGTCAATTGCATTTAGTTAAGTTAATTTACATCATATCACATTGCACACATCCTAAATTGAATAAACCATTAACATTTTTGGATCCAATCTCTCTCCTTTTAGGTGAAAACCCTTGAAGTGCTAGAGTAGCATTCGGGTCCCAAAAATCTATGGTTCAAGACTCATTTTCCATTCTAGGTGAATTAGTCCCAGATCTAGATTTCTGCACAGGAGCAAGTTTCAAATAAATGGGTACCCAAATCTGCAAAGATCTTTGGAAAACACCTACAGTGGGACTCATTCACCACTTGTGGTGAATGAGTCCAGTTTGGATTTTTTGGAAATTCAAAGTTCTAATTTGCACCTCTTGGTCTACTCTTTATGTTCCTCCAGGTTCTTGGATCTGAAACCATGATTTTGGGGCTATAGATGGAATTTTAGTGAATATTTTGATCTTGCAAGTAGGGAGATGAATCCAACAAGTTTGAAACCTAATCTCCAATGATCTTCAAGTCTTCAAAGCACCTAGATCTGCAATCACACAAAGAGAGAGAGAGAGAGAGAATGTTGATTGTTAGGGAATGGGGGTTTTCCTTGGTCAAACCCCATTTAGGTAATTAAACCAAATGATGAAACATTGAAACAAGGACATGAAGCATGAAACATAAGATATGAAACATGAACAATGATACCTTGAATGGGGCCTTGTGAATGATGTCTTATAAACCTACAACTTAACATGAAATGGCCATACAAGATGTAGATCTTGATCTTTGACAATAGGAATGGAACAATGCTTGATCTTGGATATTCAATGCTACTTCACAATACTAGCTCAATAACATACTTGATGCTTGATATGCTTGACATGATGATGGATCTTGAATTGCTGCAACAATTGATGAAGAAATCTGCCCTTGAATGCATTAGAAATGATCTTAAATGAAGTCTTAAAATGCCTAACCTTTGAGTGCTTGACTTGATAATATGAATGTATGATGTTGCTTGGATGAAATGAGGATTTGAAACCTTGTTTATATAGGAAATTCATCTAATAACCCGTGTATTTGATCCCAAAGGCTAACATAGGAGAAATTTGAATTAAAAACCCACTTTTCCCACTCAAAGCCTTAAAAATAGGCCAAATGGGACTCATTTTCCATCTTGGCCAAATGATTCCCACCTAGATGGGACTCATTCACCCAAGGTGGAGAATGGGTCCTACAAGGGCTATTTTTCATGCTATAGTGTCGGGGAGTGAAGAGTTTTAGTTTTTATGTTAATATTGTCGAGTTTTTTATTAAATTATGCCTTGGGATGCACAATTTTGGGTCATAGGGGCCTATTAATGATGAAATTAAGGTTATAAATGTAAGAGGGCCCAAAATCCAATGTGAAAGTGTAAATAAATACATTTTACAACTTTAAATTAAGGAAAAATTGAGTCTGTTTAGCCTAGAAGGGTCCTAAATCCCATGTGAATGTGTAGAACACATTAAAACACTAGATTAGGTCCACTTACAAGCCTCCTAATTTTAATGTGAAAGTGTAGATAAATATATTTTACAACATTAAATTAGGGTAGAGTTAAGTTAATTTGGCTTAAAAAAGGGGCCCAAGACCTAGTGTGGATGTGTAAAACATCTCACAACACTAGACCAAGGCAATCATTAAGTCCAATTTATCATTAATTTATCCAAATCAATCGAGGAAAAGGAATACTTTTTTAGTGACTCCATATATATATTTATTATATATATATCTATGTAAAATAAATACGAATACATATATGTACATACATACATACATATATATATATATATGCATTATTCAAGGACAATAGGAATGTAGAAGGCAATCAAGGAGATGTTGGTCCAGGGGAAAGTCCACGAGGAAGAATTGAGGAAGATCTTTGGAAAGACCTCAAAAGAGTAGCACTGCCCAAGTTTGATGGTAAGGCTATCAGAGTAGGAGTTGAGGCTTGGATTATAGAAATGGAAAAATACTTTGGGCTATGTAACCTTTCTAAACAAACCAAGGTGACATGGGATACATATCAGCTCTAAGGTGAAGCGCCAACTTATTGGGATATGAGAAGTTAGAATGAAATATTTATCCTACTGAGATCACTTGGGAACTCTTCCTCCAAGCTTCCAGGAAGAGATGGTTACCACAACTTTTCTTTGACAAGAAAGTGACAAAATTTTAGAGCTTAACACAAGTAAATATGACTGTTATTCAATATTGGGAAAAGTTCACCAACCTATTGAAGTATGTGCCTCAGTATCAAGGAGATGAATGGTTCCATATCTAAGAATTTATAATAGGACTCAAACCTCACATAGGAGCTGAAGTAGATATGCACGAACCTCAAACCATGAATGAAGTCTTCCAAAAAGCCACCAAATAGGAACAGAAGCTGCAACAACTATCCAATCTTCATAGTGATTCAAATTCTAAATCACGATATAGGAAGAAGAAATTCCATAAGGGAGACAAGAGCCATCAGATCCATAATCTCAAGAGGGGAAGTGAATCACAAGAGAAGGGTGAAGATGGTAATGGTGGAAAGAACAAGAAAGAAAAGAAAGGCAAGGGAAAAGATGACCATAAGTAGAAGGGCTTTAGAGAGGACAAGCCAGGAGGTCAAAAAGGGCCTCGAGATGGATGCTATACTTGTGGAGGAAATCATTATGCCTTAAATTTTCCTTAGTGGTTAAAGTCACAAAAGGAAGGAAGCTATTAACAGAATCACCAGATCTATGCTATAGTGGGAAACAGATAGGCAGAGTATTAGGCTGCGCCAATTCAGCTAATGGGTAAGCTCTGTGGCCAATCTATCTCTATCTTAATTGATACTGGAGCTACTGATTTCTTTATATATCCTAGAATAATATCCAAGATAAAAATTAGACCTCGATACATGGAAAATTCATGGACAGTCCAATATGGTAATCAAGCAAAGTGAAGGGTAGACACCTGTCTCTTTTACAGTGAGTTAGAAATTCCAACCTTTCAAACTCAAATCAACTTGTATGTGACACCCTTAGGCTCATATGATGTAATTTTGGGAATAAATTGGTTAACTAAGCATCAGGCTATAGTGAGCTATGAGGATAAGGTGGTCAACTGTCTAGATGATTATGGAAACCTAGTTGAGGTTTGTGGAATGCAGAGACCCTTAGAGCTTAGAAAAAAAATTGTGATGTAGCTCAAGAAGGCTTGCCGAAAGGGGTGTGCAATTTATGTAGTGCATGTTAGTAATCCTAATAGCAAGGAGTCATACATAGATGACTATCCTATTCTTAAGGAGTTCCAAGACGTATTCCCTGATGATTTTATGGAGTTTCCTCCGAAGCGAGAATTCATTTTTTCTATCAACCTAGTTCCAAGAGTTGAACCTCAATGCAAGGAACCTTATCAAATGACTACTATAGAACTCTATGAGTTGAAGACCCAACTAATGAAATTGTTGGATAAGGGACTCATAAGACTCATTGTGTCTCCTTGGGGAGCACTGATTTTTTTTTGAAAAAGAAGGATGGAACTTTTTTTCTATGTATAGATTATCGGATGTTGAACAAGGTTACCATCAAGAACTGATATCCACTTTCAAGGATTGATGAAATGTTTGATCAAATGAAGGGAGCAATGGTGTTCTCCAAAATTGATCTTAGGTCAAGGTACCAATAATTGCAAATTAAGGAAGAAGAAATTCTGAAGACTGAATTTAGAACTCGGTATGGGCATTATGAGTTCATAGTGGTACCTTTTGGTTTAACTAATGCACTAGAATCCTTTATTCAAACCTCATGAATAGTGTATTCAGAGACTGCTTGGATGACTTTTTTTTATTGTCATTGATGACATTCTAGTCTACTTGAAGACTGTCAAAGATCTTGATAGGAATTTGAGGATATTTTTCAGTGACTGAGAGAAAGGAAACTTTTTGGAAAGCTATCCAAGTGTTAATTCTATCAGGATCAAGTGCACTATTTGGGCCATATCATTTCAGCTGAAGGAGTCTCTGTAGACCCTGAGAAGATCAAGGAAATTGTGGAATGGCTAGTACCTCAAAAAATTTCATAATTCCATAGCTTCATGGGCCTCACAGGATACTGTAGGAAGTTTGTGCAAGGGTTCTCCTAGATTGCATCTCCTAGTACCTCACTCCAAAGGAAGGGAACACATTTTGAATGGATTGAGAAATGCGAGCAGGAATTCCAACTCCTGAAGGAGAGGCTCACAACAACACCAGTACTGACTATCCTTGATCCTAATGGGAGATTAACAGTAATCACAATGCTTCAGGAGAGGGATTTGGAGCAGTATTAATGCAAGACAGATGAGTGGTAACATATGAATCAAGAAAGCTCAAGCAACACAAAGTGAACTACACGCCTCATGATTTAGAATTAGCGGCCATAGTTCATGCCTTACAAATGTGGAGGCATTATCTTTTGGGAAAGACATTTTAACTCAAGATAGGCCACTTAGGATTGAGATACGTATTTATGCAACCAAACCTTAATGCATGGTAGAGAAGGTGGTTGGAATTCCTTAGCGAGTATGACTTTGGAATTGAATATATAAAAGGGTTAGAGAACAAAGTGGTTGATGCTCTTAGTAGACAAAGACATATGAGAGCCATGATATCAACAAGGTCTAACTTAAGGTAGTAGGTAATTCAAAATTTTCCAGGGGATTAGCACTATGAGAGAGTGAAGAGCACCCTAGCAGTAAATCCTTTGGATCATCAGTTCAATGGGTATGAGATTGAACTGGATGGTATATTGAGATACCAGAGAAGAATATATATTCTTGACTCTGGAGATTTGAGAAAGTTGGTTTTAGAAGAAGTTCGCAATGCACCTTATTCAGGACACCCTGGAGTATCCAAGATGATCACGAAGTTGAAGACTCTATATTTTTGGCCCAAACTCAAGAAGGATGTAGTGGAGTACGTATCCAAATTCTTGGAGTGCCAGTGAGTCAAGGTTGAGCATGCAGACCCAGCCAGGTTATTGTATCCTCATGACATACTTGAGTATAAATGGTAGGTGATCAGTATGAATTTCGTACAGGGGTTGTCATTTAGCAAGAACAAGCATGATGTTATCTTGGTTGTGATTGATAAGTTGACTAAGGTTGCACACTTCATTCTAGGAAACCTTAAGGATGGATCATTGACCCTCGCTAAGAAATTTTTCGAGGAGATCTTCTACTTGCCTAGAGTTCCAAAGACTATCATTTATGATAGGGACATATGGATGACCTCAAGGTTTTGGATGACCTTGAATGCTACATTAGAGACTGAGTTGAATTTTAGCTTGGCTTATCATCCTTAAACTAACGGGAAGATAGAGAGGATGAATCAAGTAGTCGAAGACCTCCTCTGAATGTATTGTATGGACCAATAGTATAGGTGGGAAGAATATTTTCCTTTGGTAGAGTTTTCTTACAACTCCTATCATAATCCTTAGACATGGCACCATTTGAAGCCTTTTATGGGTGGAAGTGTCGTACCCCCATTAGTTGGGATAAATTAGAGGATAGGATGATAGTAGGACCTGAAATGCTTAAGGAAATGGAAGAACAAATGAGGGGCATTAAGAGAAAATTGAAAGAGGCAGTAGACTGACAGAATATTTATGCCAATAAATTTTTCTTGAGAGTTAAACCTCATAAAAGTTCTATTTCTTTTGGAAAGTCTTCCAAGTTGGCCCCAAGACATGTGGGACCATTTGAAGTATTGGAAGTGATTAAACCAGTTGCTTATAGACTAGCTCTACCACCTACTCTAGCTTGACTTCATAATGTGTTTCATGTTTTCTTGCTTAAGACATATCATCCTGATGTGACTCATGTGCTTAATTGGAAATCCTTGTAGGTGTAGGATCTAGGAGTGGTGCTAGTGTTGCCTATTAGAATCCTGGATAGACGCAATGTTAAGTTGTGGAGTAGAGATATTACTAAGTTTAAGGTCCAATGGGACCAATACGTAGAGCACAATGCTACTTTGGAGGATGCAGAAGAAATAGAATGCTCCTTTCTACATTTTCTTTCTTGATGTTGAAACAAACATATATATATTCTTGATGAGATGTTGAAATAGACATATATATTCAGATGTGATGTTGAAATAGACATATATAATTTGATTTGATGTTGAAATAGACATATATATTTAGATGTGATGTTGAAATAGACATATATAATTTGATGTGATGTTGAAATAGACATATATATTTTGATGTGATGTTGAAATAGACATGTATGTTCAAAATTTGATATGATGTTCTTTTATTTTTACTTACTAGACATCGGGACGATGTCTCTTCCAAGAGGGGAGGGATGTCATAACCCAATTTTATTACTTATTTATCATAATATGGTAAATTGAATTATTGAAGAAATTCAATTAAATATTAAATGGAGATTTTAGAATATTCAAAAAATTGAATGAAAGAAGTTGACTAATGTTGACTTTGCAAACTTTTGGAAAATGTTTTATATGGGTAAGAATTGAACGTTATTGATCAATTTGTAAGTGCAAGTGTGTGTAGTTGTAGGGTGATAGGTTGAAGGATGAGAACATGGTTGAAGTAGGATTGTTTAGCCAGATCGAATGATAAGCCAATTGGAATATGGGTGCACACACCACAAATGACATGATGACTTGCATTTGAACTAATTTGAATATATAAGAGAATGTAATTTCTTGACTTCAATTGTTTCAGTGTTGGAAAATGATCGGCTTGTAGATTAAATTTTCTACTTGAAAACTCTGTGTTTTTGAAGGAAACGAAAGAAAGTATTGTAAAGAAAAAATTCCTTTGTTAGTATAAATATATATACATATATATAGATGCTCAAAATGAAAATTTAAGTTCCTTGTTTTAAATTATAATGTATGGAACTTCTAAGCCATTCCAAACAAACAACTTATACATGAATACATATATATATAAGAAAATGCATTATTCGAAATACATATAGCTATATAAATAAATGTATATACATATTACATATATATATACATATACAAACATATGTATATATATTCAAATTCATTCAAAGTTGATAATCGATATATGATGAATCGGATTGTGGAAATCAATGAAAAATCAGAAGGCAAATCCATGAAGGATGTGGACTATCATAGTCTTAATGACAATAGTCAAACCCAGAAGTGGCCGATGGCATGCCTATAATGCCATTGCCCAAAAAACATGCAAAAGAGAATTTTTTCCATTTTGGAAGAGAATGCGGGGTGAAAAAGTAGAGGAGAAGAAAGTAATTGGGGAATTTGAAAGGAAAAAGTAGGGACGAACTTGAGAATGGAAAAACTCAAGGAAAATGACATCAAGTTCTATTTGGAGGTAATTTGATCTCCTTATTTTTGCATAGACTTAGCTTTATTGCTAATATTGAATCATGCATGAAGTTTTTCCTTCATTCTAATCAAGTTTTATCGTAGCATCATAAAAATGAGGTCATTGTTCTATCTGTGAATCAGCTTGAAGCCGAATGTAAGAAAATTTGTTTACCACCTCATGGAGGAAACATGGCCTATGACCTACATAGTATGGGAACCACCATAACTTAGAGCCTCCATGGATATTGTTCAAAGCTAGGCCAAGGGTCAAGAGCCTCCAATGGATTTTCCTTCATCCTTATGTTGCATGATAATGCTTAGCCTTATGTAGGCTATCAAAATTTATTCTGATTTACTATGTGTTTGTAAATATATTCCTTGAGAAGGATCAATTTTGATCTTGTGGGAAGGGTATGTATCTCTACATTTTATTGTATTGTTTCTAAAGCTTATTATCGTTATGTTGCATGATAATGCTTAGCCTTATGTAGGCTATCAAAATTTATTCTGATTTACTATGTGTTTGTAAATATATTCCTTGAGAAGGATCAATTTTGATCTTGTGGGAAGGGTATGTATCTCTACATTTTATTGTATTGTTTCTAAAGCTTATTATCGATGTGTTGATAACTATAATAGGGCCTGAACAAAATCTCTTAGAGCTTTGCATATATGTATATTGTCATTTAATGGGAAGCTGACCCCATTCGGTAGGAATGATGGAAATGTTTCTATGTTAGAGAAACACCAAGCCTTGCTTGGTTCAATCTTATTGTCAATGGACTAACCCCTGAATGTATAAATGGTACAGACGAAAGTCTGCATGTTTAGTATTCTTGCATGGATGGTATAACATAGTAAGCTCTCGTGGGAAATTTCAAATATATATTTGATGTTTAAGAAGACTCCTGACCATTGAGATTGGTTGATTCAAAGCAACCATAGTTTTGTTTTGTTGCAGCCTGAAAAGACATGAGTATTTTTTGAATTTGAAGTTTTTATGCCTTCTTTGACTAAAATATTTTCTCAATTATTTCATCAAAAAATATGTTGAACATAATTTTCCTTATACTATTAAGTTGCTTATTGAATTTCCAGTGATGAAAGTGTTCAAGAATTTGAATAATGGACATTCTATCCATATGAATGAAACGGGGTATTTGATTTTTTATTTCAGTTTGTAGTGGGAATCCATTATGTTGTTAAACAGAGAAAATTTACTTGAAAAGTGATCCTTTAGCATGTAAGCAGTTTGAGATTAGCAAACAGAGTAAACGACATTATTTATCTATAAATGAAACTATTTAGTTTGAAACAGTAATATGTTGATGTAAATGGTGGTTATTCTTTTGTAAACGACATTGTTTTGTTGAAAGTTATCTTTTCTCAATAAACTATTATTATGTAAACAACTCGTTGTATAACTATTTAGTAGGAAACAGTACTTGTTATGTTTAAACAATGAATGTTTATATATAAATAACTTGTATAACTATTTAGTAGGAAATAATACTTGTTTTGTTTAAACAATGAATGTTCATATGTAAACAACTTGTTTTGTAACTATTTAGTAGGAAAAAGTACTTGTTTTGTTTAAAAAATGAATGTTCATATGTAAACAACTTGTTTTGTTACTATTTAGAAGGAAACAGTACTTGTTCTGTTTAAACAATGAATGTTCTTATGTAAACAACAATGTTAGAATATCACAGTTGTAAGAATGCAATAACAGTATGTGTGAAATTGTTAGCATAGACTTGTTCTAACTCTTTATTTTTGACAAAGAAACATCAAATAGAATACTATTTTAAGATTTCAATCTGAATTAATGATTATTTTAGAATGTATGCACAAACTTTAACATTAGTAGGAACATATATGTGTATGCACATAGACTTCATCTATGTACATACACATACTTGTGACATACCTTCTTTTGCTCTTAGTACATTTTTAAATGAAAAATGCTTATGATGAAAAGTATATAAAAGTCATAAGAATGAAATGACTGATTGTTGAATCACTTTGTGAATCATAAATCTGATTTTTGTTTAGAGTATAAATTAGTATTTTGTTACTTCTTTTGAAGAAATTTGTGGAAGAATATTTTGAATACTTGAATAGAAAAATGATACCTTAGTTGACTAGAGCACCTACAGGTAGATGTTGCTAGAGGGTAGATAGCTATTATGAGATGTATAGTATAAAGTTACCTCTCGGGATGAGTGCCAAAATGGTGTTCATAGAGTACAGGTTTTCTTTACCAAAACCTATTATTTTTTATTGTTGTAACACATTTATTATGCTTGGCCAATCAATATAGTTCATTATGTATGTATGAACTCTGTGATTTCACTCTTTGCCAATCCTAGCATAGATCATGCATTTTCTTTTATAACTTGTAGATAGAATTGCATGTTGATGTACGAGAACACACCAAATTCCACCTTGCAGATTGTTCTCTTACTAAACTTTCCATGCAGGGTTGGGAATTCTTCAAGTAGGAAGAATTTTGGGGAAACCTAAGCTTTGTGGTTGGGTGGTAAAGTGCTTCAACCATGTTATCATCCACTAGTGGAGGTGAGCGTCAAAGAAGAACCTTAGTTGTTCTCAAGACTATTATAGTCTATGATGTAACTTGATGGAAAATGTACAATGTAATAACTTTGAGGCCTTAGGAGCCAAGTCAAACTTGATATTGTAATTTGAATTTTGAAGTGAATATAAGAATCTTTGACTCATTTTAAATGGACATGTGTAGCTATGGTAGACTTTAGCCACTATTTATGTCTTTTCTAATCTGGAGTATATTCATGCGTCATTTACAATAATATTAATTAAGTAATAATTTTGAATGGGTTATTATACCCTATTTCCTTCAATTCATTTTGGTGAACCTAAATTTTGGACACCTTATTTCTAATCAGGAGTATATCATAGTCCTAGATCTAGCTTACACCAAATTTGCATTAGATCTCACATTAGTTAATTTACATTGAGGACTTCTAAATCTTGCCTCAGTGAAAGTCCATATAGGTTGCAATTTTGCATCTTGCATCATTTAATTTTATTTGAAATTTGTAATTGCACATAATAAAGACAACATACAAACCAGAAACCTTAACATTCACTTAGAATTTGCTAAATTTGGTGTAAAAACCCTAATCTATGACTCATACACCCCTCTGGGCGATTTAGTCCCTATATAGGGTGTTTTACCTAATTGTTGGGAATTCTATGTTGACTATTTTTCAACATTTGAACCCTTCAAAAACCTTAATTGGGACTCATATGCCCCTCTTTTTTATTTAGTCCCATATCAGACCTAAATCAACATTTTACAACATTAAAAACCTTATTTTTGTGCTTATGGTTGTTGTTGTTAGATTTCTATTTCAATTTATTGAGTTTTAGTTTCATTCATTTCATTGGATCTAGATTAATTTGGTTTCTTTTCAAGTGCATTTGTAAACATAAGAATTAGAATTAAAGCGTATTAGTTATCTTGTGTTCATTGCATTTATCAAGCATTCATTGATTGTCCCTTGCATGAGCTTTACAACTTGGTTTCCTATTGCTAATACTATAGTGAGACGTAGTTTGAGACTCATGCCATCTCGCAATAGCACACTCATTGTGGATCTTAGGTTATCTAACTCTTTCACTCATAATGTTGATACTAGTTCACTAAGTATGGACCATACCCTTAATGACTCTTTACCTTCAAGTAGCATGAAAAATATCAAAACAATGGTTGCTAGTGTTCCTCAAGAAAACATAATCCAAATACATGAAGAGTTGGAAAATCTACAACATCAAGTGAGTACTAAAAAAATTTCCAATACTGCTATTCCTACCCTGGATAACATATAGCAGATGATTGAAAGTGAACAAGGAATAGAACTTGCACATAACCTAGCTTATATTTTTGGAAAACATCTTATCTCAACAATTAGTTGTGCTCAACCTTTGAACAATTTCAAAAATCAACGAGGAACCCAAATTCCTCCCCCTACAACCATTGCCTCTATTCCCACCTATACCAACCCTCAAGTTACGACAATGATGCAACCTACTAGTAATGTCTTTCCTACCTTGGGTATTTCCACTAGCAATATTGGTAGCTTTGTGGCATCTTATGTCATATCTCCTACCACTTTACCTCCCATAAGCATTCCATTCACTTCCCCCTCAAACACATATACACCTCCATTTCAAAATACAACCAATGACACCATCCTTAACCAAATCTTGTAAAAAAATTATCCCTTCAAAATAAAATTTCCACCTTAAACCAAAATAAAAAATGGCCAACCATCATACTATGTCAAAAGCAATCCATTATCCTTGGAGATATTGAGAATGTTGATACCAAAAGGTATAGAGATTCCTAGGCTTGAGAAATATGGGGGTTCTAACCATGTTTTTGCTTATACCACCTGATGTAGTGACTTTGTCCTTGAGGATAAGCTCCTGGCTAAGCTTTTCCCTAGGTCCTTGAAATATACTGCTTTAGAATGGTTTTCCTCATTACTGAACAACTCAATTCATTCATTCAATGAACTTGTTGAGGACTTTATCAACCATTTCTAGGTGCACATGACTCCTAAGATGACCTTAGCTCCTTTGATGAGATGTAAGAAAAAGGATGATGAAAAGGTTACTGATTTTATTTTATGCTACCAAATGCTTTATTCCCAAATCGACGTAAAGATTCCCAATCCTCACCTTCAATGGATGTTCATTGAAAACTTACAAACTAAGATACAAGATAAGCTTGGCATGATGAAGTTTCCTTCCTTTTTACAATTTTGTGATGCCCTTCATGATTATCAAAACTCGGTTAGTAGTCGTGAAACAAAACCCACCTCTAGGCATCCTGAAAAGTCTGAATTTGCAAACCAAAACAATTATCAACCTTTTAGGAAACAAAATAAAGGCTTTCTACAACTAAATCCCCCTCAACAAATTAAACATTTTTATACCCAAGTGGCTGCTATAAAGAAGACAATTTCTTTTACATTTGGGGATCCGAATAAACAATTTACTCCCTTACCCGATACCCTCCATAATACAATGTTACAACTTCTAGAACATAAAATGATCTCCTTACCTCCCGTTAAAACTCTCGATCCTAATAAGCCTTTACCTCTAAAATTTAGATCAAATTCCTATTGCCATTATCACTAACAAAATGGACATGATACATAACATTGTAAGCATATTAAACATCTTGTGCAAAACCTAATTAATTCTAGTCGACTTCAAATTAGAGGTGTTAATGATCAAGGAAACAAGTTCGTTGCCCCTCCCAACTAGAACTTGTAAATTTTTACCAAACTCATGCCAAATCATAACATTTCATTTGTCAAAGCTAGTGAAACTAAGAATAATGATGTGATGAATGTTGACACAGATGATGAAAACATGGATACTATTGAACAAGGTCTTATAACTACTAATAAACAAGGTCTTATGGATGATCTAGTTGTGTTGATCAAAACACAACCTTGTAAGGGCCGAACTAAAATGCCTCTTGACATTGCTTTCTCCTCACACGATATAATCGAAAGGCACCTGATGGTCCTCTTTACATAGTTGACCGAATCAATGAAAAGCACACTAATGGGATATTAATTGATCCCATTTGTGGAGAGAATGTGATCATTGAAGAATTCTTACTCATGCATGAACTCTATCAAGAAACATATGATATCCGAAAGCATGGATAAAAATGCATAATGGTTTTGCTTTCCCTACAATGGGATCGATCACCCTTCCTTTAAGAGTCATACCAAAACAATTAGATGTCCCATTCTCCATCATCCTGACATCGGATCAATTCCATTTGAAGCTTGGTTATCCATGGCTATGCTCCATGGAAGTCATCTTGTCGATTGTGCATAAATGCTTAAATTTTCTCATTGACAATGAGATCTTTATTGTGCATCCTAGTGGCTTTAATCTTGTGTCTTCCCATGGGAATTTCTCATTGGATTTATTTTGGCCTGTGCCTATGGAACCTATTAAACCTCATGAGGACTTCATTTTCAAATCCTATCAAAATTTTAAATTGAAATGCATAGCATAACTATATCTTAGAAACATGCCTCAACCCATGATTGAGCCTCCTATCCTTGATGAAACTATGATTGAACCAAAAGACCTTCCAAGTAACCAAGACCAACCTAAGATCTAGATCCTTTTCCTATCTCCTACAAATGACCAAGAGACAACTAAAACAATCACTTCATGCCTCCTAAGATAAAAAAAGTTTACAAAGCTAAAGAGAAAGTGGTTGAACAACCTCCCATGGTTCCTTCAGTTCCTCCTTTAAAGGAAGAAAATAAACCTATGGTTGATAAACCCACTCCCACACTAACAAAGCTTGAAAATTGTACTAAAAGAAATAGAAATACTAGAGAGTGTTTGTGTAGAAGTCATGCTATTGCTTGTATGTTACAAAATCAAGAAGACAAGAACAGCAAAGAAAATCAACATCCAAACTTAACTTAAGCAATACACGATGAGTCTCCCTTTGTGCCACAACAAAAAGGTCCTATTTCAAAATTGAAACAAGAGATAAATCCCTATTTGGACATTATCATTTGACCTCCCATTGTGATTAACTTGGATGATGATGATGAAATTACTATAATTGATAAATAAGTGCATAATGAGTTGAATACATTATTTTCCTCTTCTATGAGCTTAAATGACAATTCCCCTAAGAATATTTTTGAACTTGGTGATGACCCTAGTACTACACTCGCTATTGTCCCTTTGGCTAGTTTTCCACCTTCCATATACAATGAACAAGATTGGGATGTAGATGACCTGCTAATAGGTTGACTCACATGTGCCTTACTAGTCTTTTCTTTATTTTCTTTTTCATGTTTCTCATCTGTGATTGCATGTGTGTAATGTGATCTCCCGTATCATTTTGTTTGATGTATTTCTCTCTTTGTGAAATTCCTCTATTTGTACCTACATTCTTCTTTGTCATAAAAAATTCATCTTGTGTTTTCCTTTTGAGGATGATGCAAGGCATCGAGACACTAAGGTCTCTTTCATGTTGACCTAGAAGATTTTCTTTGTTTTCACTCTCTTTGTGTCATTCTTCTTGTTCCATGAGTATTTGGAGAATGATGATGTTTTTGAGCTCTCTAAACAACATTGTAGCAAAGACATATCGACCCCAAATTTGTAGATCCCTTATGTGTGATTTTGGGATTTCATTGTGGGGGAAAATTCTTTCATGAAATAGCTTCATATGGAAACATATGACTTGGCCTAGCGCTTTCCAAATAATCTCTCACCATTTTCTACATAAGTAATTTCTCACAACATGGTGTTTAGCAATTTCTTTAAAGTGGGGGCATACATTGGCATTATTCTCTTGTATTTTACAACTTGTGTTTCATTGTGTAGTGTTCTTACTTCATGTGATGCATCTTTCGCTTTATGGTGACATTGGGTGTGATGTCCTTCAAGAGCGTGATCTCTCTTAGCATATTATATTCCCCTTAGTGGCTTGATGTAACACACTGCATTTTCTAAGTTGTGAATCTTCTATTCTTTGATTGGTCCTCTCTTCGAGACATTAGGCACAATGTTCCCTAAGTTTAGAACTTACATGAACTAGGCATAACTCCTTTTAATGTACCTTACTCTATTTTTCAATTACAATAACTATTATATGGCCACCTCGCATAACACACTTTGCTTTCCTATGGATCCATCTTGTTTGTTCATGGGTGTCAAGCATAAAAAGTTTTTTCTTGCCTCTTGAATCCTACTACTCGTGTTGTGTGGTGCCTCATCAAAGTTATCAGGAGGTATAGCATTGGTATGGTTAGCATATGGGAGTCAAATTTAGACATGACTTTCCCATAGCCACTTACTTGTGTGTGTGAGTGCATATTGATCGCATGCATATGTGTCTCACCTTTTTGGGGGCTCACCTAGTGGAAGGCCTGAGATTCCACTAGCCCTTGTGAGCATGCATTTGGTTTGCATAATGGACATCGTGTTTCACTTGTGGTAGAGCTTTCAATATCTTTACAAAATATTGGGAAACCCTTGGTTTTGATCATGATTGTGAGCCTTTGTGCCCAAGGATGGGTAAAGGTTTTGGTCTAGAAACCCTCACTTTATAGATTTTTATAATAAACCCTTAGGTGTTTTAATACAACGTTGACTTGCTACTCCTGGTTGTTGGTCACTTAAGTCATGAATTGAGCCATTCAAAACATTGTTTTACCGACCCTTTAGCCTAATTATATCGATCATCAAGCTCATATTTATCGATTCATATTGCCTAAGTTGGGTTAAATATTTCATTTCAACAACTTATGCCTTAAGTCATTTTCTCGAGGGTCAGGTCTCATCAACCTAGTCATGGCCCCATCTTTAATATTAACACTATTTGCTTGTACAGAATTGCGAGGTCAGTGCGCTTGTGTCATGTTCCAAAGAGTTGTGAGGTCAATGGGCTTGTGTCATGTGTCCTTTTGCACATGTGGGCCCCAATGTCCACTATCATGCCTAATGCCTTGTGATTATGAGATCAATAGTTGTGACACAAAGTTAGAGTTAATCTTCACCATTCGTCGCTCACCTCGTGGGAATAAAATATTATTTTCTGAATTGTTGTAGGGTTAGTGGGAAAATGACACGTGGATTTCTTGACCGCTTGGAGATGAATGGTGGAGCCTACGGATGGGTGTGTTGGTGCCTAGTTGGATGAATTTCATCAGCCAAAAATTTTCAAGTAGTAGTGAATGGGATTCAAATGTGACTAACTCAATCTGAGTCGTCCAGTACACCACTTCATCAAGAGATTAACAACCAACATTCAAAACTAAAAATGTAAAGATAATAGTTGTTGTGCTTTGCATGAGTGAGAATTAATGGCATAAGATCTGCAGGAGTAATCAAATTTGATCCTAGTGTGTGTGAATAATTAATCTCTTGTAATCATTAAAGTTGATACATGTATTTTTATGCACCTTTGTGATTAACAATTCTGATGTGAAAGCCAATAGTTAATCATTTGCTCGCTTGTGCTAGTTTTCACTGAGCATTGATGATTAGCACACTCAATTTTCTTGATAAATGAGAGTTTGATTACATTTGTTTTCACCATTTCACTTAGGAGATAAAATTTTAGGTCTATGGGAAGAGTGGTGATTTTTCTTGTGAAGGTTTTGTCTCTAGAGAAGATGAGTAAGTCTATTGCTTCTACATCACCAACATAGAGGTCTCCAAAGCTTAGCTTGTAGGAATCACACCATGATGCTCCAGGGATTGGACAGAGCACACCAAGAGTTACTTCAACTCCAAAGGAAGAGTGTAAGAAAGAGGCTTGTGGCAAGAAGTCTATGTAGGTTGCCGTGAGAAGCAATTACTGGTTAAGGAGTCAAGTTGTGACCAAAGAAACAATAGAGGCTAAAGAGAAGGAGCCTGCAAAGTCTGTAAGGGAAACAAGGAGAAAGATTAAGTATGGTCAAGCTTCTCTAGGATGACACAATTCTCCTATTGATATTTCAGATGGTCCCCTAGATATCATGACTGAGACTGATTCTGGTTATCGCCAGTATCTTATGGCCCTGACAGAATTAGCAAGCTCGGATGATGAAGTAATAGCGGTTGCCCCAATATCAGGAAAGACACTAAGTAGGCATGATGGCCCTGCTATTGGAAAGGACACTAATGAAGATGAAGTGGTGGTTTCCCCACCCTTTGTAAGGACATGAAATGGGCATGTGCATCCAGTGTCTGGTTTCTGGTTTTGTTGTTTAGTGATAATGGTGCTTTGGTATAGTTTTGTGGCTATTGTACTGACTCAGGTGGTTTTTTGATGACATAATGAAGAACTTTTGGCTCGACATGGGTGTGAAATGTAAAGTCTTGATAACATCTAATGGTGATTTTGGTAGCATCAACTAGTTTTTCTTAAGCAAATGGTATAAATTTTGTTTCCCCTGTTTTGTAAATGATTATAGGCAACCATTCAGAAAATATCTAAAATGTAGTTGAAATTTTTTTTGAAATGAAATGCATGTGAAATTTAATTTTAATTGAGCCTGATGCTTGTTGCTCCCTTTCTCTATAAAAGGGATTTCAATTATCATTGCAAAGGGTTCGATTTTTGAGTCTCATCATAGTCTAGGTAGAAGCTAAGCTTAGGAAGGAGCATACTATAGAAAATATCAATGAATAGAGCAATAAATTGTCTTGGTTATGGGTCATGTATGTAAGAATCTTAAATTAGTTTTATAGAAGCCACAAATATATATAAAAATTAGTTCTTGAGCATGTACTCTCCTATGCAATTCTCTTGTAGATTATAAAGGAAAATGATCAATGATATTTTTGTTCGTCTCCTGTTGTTTTAAGTGGGTGTGTGGATTTTTTTGCTTCAATTCAAAGAATTGGTTAAATGCTTAAATAAAGTCATAGGTCTGTGAGTGAAGAGTACAGGATTTGGTAAGAAGTAGTGTTCTAGATGCAGTGAGTTGAATATTACAAAGTAGTATGGCAATAGTCCATCAATGTTTGAATTAAATGGTTGATATATTACTGGTTGTTGCATATTTGACTCCATTATCCCAATTGATGAAGTAATAGTCTATTTTTAGGCTATCTTACAAGTAAATGAGCTAGTAATATGCATGGCTATGGATTTTAAAATTAGAACGAAATTATTAAGAACTTTCAATTACACTGTGTGAGTCTGAAGTACCACCTATTCCTAGCAGTAGATGATAGTATGTTCTAAGACTAGCCAAATATTTAATGAATAGAGTCTATTTGCATGTCATAGGAATAAATATGTGTATAGAAGTGTTCTTGAAGAATTAAATATCAGATGAACATGATAAGGAATACCCTCCTAGGTCCCACAGAGCCTAAAGAGTAGGAGTGAAGGTCTCAAAATCCTTTACTCATTTGTTGGCCACTAGCATTGAAGATTCTTGAGCATAAGGGTTAGCTCCCCTTTAGAGAACTTCAAGGTTCTACTGGAAAAAACACCAACAGGATTGGCAACTCTGTTGGGGAGAATTTTGTATCTCCATTTGCAGACTTTAATATCACAAAGTCAAGTATTTGGTGGATCTGAACATTTGGTTTAAATGTTGAAATGTTCTTGGAATTGGAAAAGGTTTTGTTGCAACAAATTTTAAAGAATTTATAAGTGACTCCGCTATTGGAGAAAACCCAAATCAATATTTATCTTTGAAAGAGCTTCATACTACTTGAAGTTCAACCCTCTGTGAAAAGAGGTGGCGACTCTATCTAAAAAACCTATTAAATATGTGAAGAAAATTTCTAGAATTGTATAATTTGTGGTCAGGAAGAAAGGTTAGCAGCTGGTACAAGTTTCCAACTATTCTCATAAATCTAAAGAAAGCATTATTCTGTTTGAAAATAGTCTATGAGAAATCTTCAAGACTTGAGATGATAAATGGTTCCCTATTAGAAGAAATTGCAATAAGAAAGGGAATAGTAGTAGTCCTTTCCATACTTCTAATGTGTAATGTGTAATATTTGTAATGATTTGAGATATATGCCTATTTTTGAATTATGCCTCTAAGAAAGCTTTAAGGCACAAAGATTTGATCTATATTTTAGAATCACGGTTGAATTAGTAAATGAGGAAATTGATAGCTATGTATGAAGTTTATAATGATTGAATATGGATACAAGAGGATTTCCCTATGAAATAGCAAGTAAAAGTATGCAGGGAAAACAATTTTTACCATGGCCTCAAAAGGATTTTTCCATTGAAAGGTATATGCCATTGGATTTTAGTGGTATTAAAGGTTTCCCAAACCTGCTTCCTAAAAATGTGAGGAAATATTTTCCCAAATTCACAGGGCAGAGTTCAGAATCAACTTCTAGGCATTTGCATACATTTATGGATTTGATGGGGGATTATGACGTAAATCATGAGGATGTTGTCATGAAGCTTTTTGTTCAGTCTTTGAAGGATGATGCTAGAGATTGGTTCTCATATTTACCAACATGTTCTATAGCTTCATGGAATCAGTTTATGATAGAATTTGTAGAACAATTTTTTCAAAGGTTAAATCCAAGTGTGGTGAGAAAAAACTTTATGGAAATCCATAGAAATGAAGATGAGTTGGTTCTTGCTTTCAATATTAGATTTCTAAAGGAAATAAGGGATATTCCTAAAAATATGTGACCAAATGATGTTGAGTGTTTGGTTGTGTATCTTGGTGCATTTGATAGTAAGATGAGCTATCAATTAAGAGATAAAGATTCTTCAACATTACATCGGGCATATCGAATTTCCAAGAATATTTAGAATAATCCAAAATACTCAATGATGAAAGGATATATGGACGCAGGTGTTCATTATAGCACATTCCATGTAAATGGAAATCATAGATTAGATAGAAGAAATGATTGTCAAGATGGTAATGCTTCTGCTATTATGATTTCTCCATCATCACAATATGTAGATCATAGTGAGCTCCAAGTTGAACGTCAACGAAATTTGAGTAGTGTTGATCAAAAGTCTTTTGTGAAAGAATTGTATGAAATAAAGAGACACAAGGGAGAGTCACCATATGACCTATTTTTGAGGTTTTTGGATGCCTTTTTGGAGGTCCCAAAGTATTTCAGACCTGAGGATTCAGTGTGCATTGATTTGTTTTATGAAATCTATGAATCTGGGTTGAGTACTTTGCCAAAGGAATTGAATCCCCATAACTTTGACCAAGTACCTAATTGGATAAAGATTGTTAAGGAGCCCAGCATAATTATGAACAAAATGTGATGTCTCAAAATGAAGATAGTAGCTTTTCTATTGAGAAAAATTATAACATGATACACAAAAATGAAAAGAGTTTATCAAAAAATGAAGATCCATGTTGTATGGATGAGGATATTGATTGTGATCAACTCACAAACAATGCATATATAGAGAAACACAATAGTGATGGAGCAAAAGATACATGGGATGATAACAAAATAAATATGCATAAATGCTTTTCTTGTGATATCTCAGGCAATGGATAAGTAAAAGAGATACAAGGTGTTATTCCATGTCATGTTGTGATCAATGAAAACAATGCATGAGTTGATGATATTTCATTACAAACCAATTATCATGATCTTGAAAGTGCGGCCTTAAGCATTCACTCTAAACAATTTGAACATGGTTTATGTAGTGATGAATTTTCTTGTGATGAAGATCATGATGAGATTGAGTATTTTTATTGCTTCTCTAAGGATTGTAACTTCTCTTTTGAGGATGATTTAGAAGCATATTCCTCAAATTAAGGATGCAATGATATAAATGCTCATGAAGTCACTTGTCCACAATTGAAGGAACAAATTGCATGGGATGAATACTTGGAATGTAGTTCGGGTTTGCTATCAATAGAGCATGTTAATTCTATGAGTGATGAAGAATTCAAAGATAAAAATGTGTGTGTTCAGTATGCTAATCTTGAGCATAATGCTAAATATGATAAACATGTTGATGCATGTGCTTATGCTTTTGCTTCTCATGATTGTTTATATGAAGTAGAGATGGAAATGTTTGCGATTGTAGCGTAGAAAAATGTATCTTTGGACATTTTTGTGCTCATTTGAGTCTTTCTTGTGGATGTTGGCTTATTTTTTCCTTGATTTAGTGTTGTAATGTGGTCAACACATTCACATTAGGTCGTGTACCCTTGTGAATTCATAAGATTTTATGATGCCTTGAAAAACTGTTGTGAAGTGTTGTAACACACTTTCAAACTTTTCTAGGACCTTATTAATATATTTCACCTAAATAAACTCTTTTTATCACTTACCAATCCTTATTTCAAAGTGTTGTAAAGTGTTGTAACAAAATTTCATGCTTTTCTAGTCTTGTCATCAATAATTTGACCCTTTCTTGTGCTTTAATTGGCCCCATTTTACACTTGCAGGCCTTACTTAAGTGTATTTTTTAAAATAATCCCGATAAACATCATTTAAATTACTTAATTTTTGACACACACTTAAAATTCCTAAGTGGGAACCATTCGCCACTAGGGGTGAATGAGTCCCCTTTGGCTCAAAAGTCAAAATAAATTAAAAATTTTGGAGGGTTATTATTTTCTAAGATCTAAGGTTGGCCTGTGATGTGGTAATTTCAGGAAATATTGCATTATTGTGTATAAATATAGTGTTTTCCCTCTCATTTCAAACCCATTCATTCACTCAATTATTCCATCAATCATCAATCAATCACTTAAGCATTCTAAGCATTTCCAGCATCCTCAAGTCTACACCCATTGGAGCTATTACTTGCATGTCTTCAGATTTCTACTTCAAGGGTTCCGTGAGTTGTAGCATTGCTTTTTTTCATTCATCATTTTCTTTTCATTTCATTTCATTTTCAAGGGTTTAATTACCAAACTAGGGTTTGACCAAGGCAAACCCCTATTCACTAACCCTCAACAATTTTTCCCTCTCTTTGCATGTGTTTTGTAGGTCTAGTGTGCAAATTTGTCAAAGAGCAAGGTTGGAAAAGTTGTCAAAAATTTGTCAAAGTCATTTAAAGTTGTCAAAGCCCTAAAAGAACCTTGGAGAACACCTATAGGTCAAATTTTGCAGTTTCGGATCTAGAAACCTGTCAGGAGTAGAAGTGCAAACCAGGAGCTACATATTTCACTTTTGAATTTCTTGAAATCTTGAAGTGGACTAATATGCCATTAGTGGCATATGAGTCCCACTGCCAAGCCTGGATAGAGATTTTTGCAGTTCTGAGTACCCAGTTGTCTGAAACTTATTTTGGAAAATTCTTCTCGAAACTGGACTAATTCGCCCAACTTAGCGTATGAGTCCCAGTTGGCTTCAACAGTGATTTCTCTAGGATTCCAAAGCTTCATTCCATCCTTTTCCAATCTCTAGGAGCACACTTTCAATTTCATAGTTTTTTGTTACAGTTTGTTTGCATTTGTAGGCCATTTTTCATATCATAGCATGTTTTCAAACATTTTGCATTTTCTTAATTTTGCATTACTAATTAATCTCTTTTATCAATTCTTAGCATCTAGGACATTCCCCTTTGACATATTTCAATCTCATTTGCATTGGAATCTCAAGGACTTATTCTTGAGTGAGCCATTAAGGTTTTTGGTACCTCTATCCTTTTAGCTGCAAAACCCTAGAAGTGTAAGAGACCCATATACCCAAAAATCTTTAGCTCATTTTGGTGCTCCTGACAGGTTTCCATATCCGAAACTGTAGAATTTGACCTGTAGGTGTTCTCCAAGCTTCTTTTAGGGCTTTGACAACTTTGAATGACTTTGAAAAATTGAAAGCATGGATCAAGACGCATAATAGTTTTTCTTTCCCTATGATTAGATCGACCACCCTTCCATTACAAATAGGACAAAAACATCAGATATCACATTCTCCATCATCCCGAAGTTGGACCAATTTCTTTTATGGCTAGGAAATTTGTGGCTTTGCTCAATGAAAGTCACCCTTTGGTTATACATAAATGCTTAAAGTTTCCATTTGACAATGAAATCTTCACTGTCCACCATAGTGGATTTAACCCCTTTTCTTCCAAATGAAAATTTTCCTTAGAAGCCTTTTGGCCTAAGCCCATGGAACCTATAACACCATGACACCACTTCTTTTTCATCGCTCACCAAAAATTCAAAGCAAAGAAAATAGCAGAATTGCCTCTCTGACACATGTCCCCATCTACCTCTGACACTCCTATCCTAGACAAAACCATGCTTCAACCCAAACAAGAACCAAACAACCAAGATCAACCAACACTAGAAACCTCCCCTGCATCGTCCAAGAGACCAAGAGACAATGAAAGCAACTTTGTCATGCCTCCTCAAATTAAACAAGTTTACAAGGCAAAGGAGAAAGTGGATGACCAACCTCCTATGGTTCCTTTTGTTCCTCCCTTAAGGAAGAAAATAAACCTATGGTTGATCAGTCCGCTCCTTCACAAATACAACTTGACAAAACCAAAAGAAACAAAGGTGCTAGAGAGCGTAGGCATAGACGTAGCACCCTTTCTCATAAGTTACATGAAGAGTTAAGTACATAAAATCAAAATATGAACTTGACTGAAGCAATGCATGATAACCCTCCTCCCCAACCAAAACAAAATGATCCATTACATCACAACAAGAGTTACACTCTTCATTGGAAATTATCATTTTGGTTCCTTTTGTTCCTCCCTTAAGGAAGAAAAGAAACCTATGGTTGATCAGCCCACTCCTTCACAAATACAACTTGACAAAACCAAAAGAAAAAAAGGTGCTATAGAGCATTGGCATAGACGTAGCACCCTTTCTCACAAGTTACATGAATAGTTAAGTACAGAAAATCAAAATATGAACTTGACTGAAGCAATGCATGATAACCCTCCTCCCCAACCAAAACAAAATGATCCATTACATCACAACAAGAGTTACACTCTTCATTGGACATTATCATTTTTCTTCCTATTGTGATTAATTTGGATGACGATGACGAGATCACTAAAATTGGCGAAGGAGTGCATTAATGATTTGAACACATTATTTTCCTCTTCTGTGAGCTTAAATGAGAAATATCCTATACAGAGTAATGAAACTTGTACTTCTCCTAGTTCAGCACTTGCCCTTGTCCCTTTGGCAAGTTGCCTGCCCTTGACATATAATGAACATGATTGGGAGGTGGATGACTTACGTGATGGCTGAATTGCATTTTCCTTACTAGTCTTCTACACTTTTTCTTTCTTTTTCTTTTGTGTGTTTGCATGTGTGTAATTTGATCACCCGTGATGTTTTGTTTGATGTTCTCTCTTTGTGGAATTCCTTTATTTGTATCTCTATTCTTCTCTATGTCATGCATCGCTTTTGGATTTTTTTTTGTCTTTTCTTGTGTTTTCCTTTTGGGGATGGCGCAAGGCATTGAGATCCATCTCTCTTTCATGTTGACCCAAAAGGCTTTCTTTTTTCCTTTTCTTTTTGTCTTTTCTTGTGTTTTCCTTTTGGGGATGATGCAAGGCATTGATACATCCATTTATCTTTCATGTTGACCCAAAAGGCTTTCTTTTTTTCCTTTTCTTTTGTCTTTTCTTGTGTTTTCCTTTTGAGGATGACGCAAGGCATTGAGACATCCATGTATCTTTCATGTTGACCCAAAAGGCCCCTTTTCTTTTTCCCTTTTCGCTTGTCTTTTTTGGCCTATTTTTCCTTTTGGGGATGACACAAAGTGTCAAGGCACCCTATGTCTCTTCCATATTGACCCAAAAGGTTTTTCTTTTTTCTCACTCTCTTTGTGTCATTCTTCCAGTTCTATGTGTATTTGGAGGATGATGATAGTTCCAAGCTCTCTAAAAATTATTGCAGCAAAGAACATACTGACCCCAAATCCATAGATCCCTTATGTGTTTGGTGTTTTCATTTTTTGGGGAAACCCCTCCCTTTTCTTTTTATTTTGCATGACATAGCCTTACTCGAAAACATATGACTTGGCATAGGGCTTTCCAAGTTAGCTCTCATGTCTTTCTTCCTATTTTCATTTTTCATTTGCTAATTTAAAGTAATTGCTAACAGTATGGTGTTAGCAATTCCTTTAAAGTGGGGGCATACATTGACATTATTCTTTTGCATTTTCCTTTTTCTTGGTTCTTAGTGTAGCCTTCTTACTTCATACGATGTGTTTGTCACTTTGTGGATGACATTGAGTGTGATTTCCTTCATGAGCATGGTCTATCTTAGCATATTGCATTCCTCTTAGTGGCTTGATATGATGCACTACATCCCCTAAGTTGCGAATTTTCTATTCTTTGATTGGTCCTCTCTTGGAGACATGAGGCACAATGTTCCCTAAGTTAAATACCTCACATGAGCTAAGCAAAACTCCTCTAAATATCCTTTGCATGTTTCATTTTGTATTTGTTATATGGCCACCTTGCATAACACAGCTTGCATGCTTGTGGAGCCATCGCATTTGTTCATGATCTCCAAGAATACAAAGTTTTGCTTGTCTCGTGAAACTTGAAAAGTAATTTTCTTTTGTGGCACCTTATTAAAGTTATCAAAAGGTATAACTTTGGTATGGTTGAGCGGGAATCCCATTTCAAGGCATGACTTTCCCCATAGCCACCTGCATGTGTGTGAGTGCATACCAGCCATGAGTGTATGTTTCTCACCTTCTATGACTTCTCACCCAACGGACAACCATGAGTTCCATCGCCTTAGAGTGAGTATGCATTTTTTGAACAAATAGCCTAGATCTGATCCACAACAGGATGGACAAATGATCAAAGCTTGATCCAATTTTCTCTTTCCTTATCTCTTTCCTTTTCTCCCTTTCACTCTTTACATCATTTTCATGTGTGTTCCTTTATGCTAATGTTTGGTTTTCCATGGGATCTTGATCTTGGGGGCTTGATCATCCCTCTTATTTGTTGTTGTCTCATCTTTCCAACATGGGTGCATTTGGATCCCTCTTGATGTGCATGTTTGGCTACTTTAGTGAAGCAAGTCCCTCCTCTCACTAAAGTGGGGGCTAAATGTAGTGTAGAAAAATGTATCTTTGGACATTTTCATGCTCATTTGAGTATTTCTTGTGGATGTTGGCTTATTTTTGCCTTGATTTAGTGTTGTAATGTGGTCAACACATTCACATTAGGTCTTAGACCCTTGTGAATTAATAAGAATTTTATGATGCCTTGCAAAAGTGTTGTGAAGTGTTGTAACACACTTTCACACTTTTCTAGGACCTTATTAATATATTTCACCTAAATAACCTCTATTTATCACTTACCATGCCTTATTTCAAAGTGTTGTAAAGTGTTCTAACAAACTTTCACACTTTTCTAGGCTTGGCATCAATAATTTGACCCTTTCTTATGCTTTACTTGGCCCCATTTTACACTTACAGGCCTTACTTAAGTGTATTTTTTAAAATAATTCCAATAAACATAATTTAAATTACTTAATTTCTAACACCAATTTAAAATGCCTAAGTGGGACCCATTTGCCACTAGGGGCGAATGAGTCCCCTTCGGCTCAAAAATCAAAATAAATTAAAAATTCTGGTGGGTTATTATTTTCTAAGATCTAAGGTCAGCCTGTGATGTGGTATTTTTGAGAAATATTGCATAATTGTGTATAAATATAGGGGTTTCCCTCTCATTTCACCCCTATTCATTCACTCAATTATTCCATCAATTATCAATCAATCACTTAAGCATTCTAAGCATTTCGAGCATCCTCAAGTCTACATCCGTTGGAGCTATTACTTGCATGTCTTTTGATTTCTACTCCAAGGGTTTGGTGAGTTGTAGCATTTATTTTTTTCATTCATCATTCTCTTTTCATTTCAATTCATTTTCAAGGGTTAATTACCAAACTAGGGTTTGACCAAGGCAAACCCCTATTCACTAACTCTCAACAAATTTTCCCTCTCTTTGCATGTGTTTTGCAGGTCTAGTGTGCAAATTTTTCAAAGAGTAAGGTTGGAAAAGTTGTCAAAAAAATTTCAAAGTCATTCAAAGTTGTTAAAGCCCTAAAAGAAGCTTGGAGAACACATACCTATAGGTCAAATTCTGTAGTTTCAGATTTGGAAACCTGTCAAGAGTAAAAGTGCAGATCAGGAGCTACAGATTCCACTTTTGAATTTCCTGAAATCCTGAAGTGGACTGATATGCCATCAGTGGCATATCAGTGCCACTGCCAAGCCTGAATAGAGATTTTTGCAGTTCTAAGTGCTTAGTTGTTTGAAACCTGTTTTGGCAGATTCTTCTTGAAACTGGACTAAGCCACCCAACTTGGCTTATGAGTCCCAATTGGATTCAACAGTTATTTCTCCAGGATTCCAGAGCTTCATTACATCCTTTTCCAATCTCCAAGTGCACACTTTTAATTTCATAGTTTTCTGTTACAGTTTGTTTGCATTTCTAGGTCAATTTGCATATCACAACGTGTTTTCAAACATTTTGTATTTTCTTAGTTTTGCATTACTAGTTAATCTCTTTTATCAATTGTTAGCATCTAGGACATTCCCCTTTGATAGATTTCAATCTAGTTTGCATTGGAATCTCAAGGGCTTATTCTTGAGTGAGCCATTAAGGTTTTTGGTACCTCTCTCCTTTTAGGTGCAAAACCCTAGAAGTGTAAGAGACCCATATACCCAAAAATCTTTGGTTCAGTGATACATGAAGAAGATGATGATCTACATGATGATGAAATAGGGGGTTCATTTTGGAACTATCAAGTTGTACATTGTGACAAATATATGGATCTTGAATCAACATTATTACCCATTGATAATATTGAAGAGCTTGTTGATTCATATGACAATAAAGTTTCAGATTATGTTGGTACTATAGAAATTCTTGATCCATGTGTAGAGCAGCCAAGAAATGAAAATAATGGTGGATCTCATGTTGGTGAGTGTGAAATTGAGTACAATTTCTTCTTGTTTGATGTTCCTTATCTTCATAGTGTGAACATGGACATGTTTTCATCCCATGAGAAAAGCATTTATGCGAAAGAAAATGAAGATTCTAGTTCTATTTCTAATGAGGAAATTTCAGATAGCATGAGTCTTCCACATTTGGGTTAGCACACATATCAACTGATATTGCACATGAAGTTACCAATGCACATGGGTGTCTTTTTTCTGCCCCTATTGATGTTGAATTGCTTGAGCCTACTTTTGACGTATTTTGCATTAAGTTGAATGATGATGTGAAAAAATGAATCATAATATGTTATTGAACCTGAGATGAGTGCATTAACTCATTTCCTGGATGTTAATGATGCATATGATCTCCATTTCCATGACACCAAGGTGTTTTTTGATATACCTGAACTGAAATGCCAAAAAATGTGCTTATGTTGTTATACCTAATTCAAGGAGGCTCCTAAATATGCATTTTTTTCCTTTTGATGCATCTGGGGGTTGTTTTCATAACACACAACAAAGTGTTTATAAAAAATTTCAGTTTTATGTGCAAACTGAATATGATGTCAAAGTTTGTGATGCCAATGATCAAGTGGAATACGAATTCTTCACTTTTTCAATTCAATTAGATAAGCTTGTATTGGATTAGGTTAATGAGAAGATTGGTTGTATAAATTACAAAATGTATGGGTTTCAAATGTGATTTGATTGCATTTTTCAGTCAAGCACATTCTATGATGATGAGGGAGGTTCTAGAAACATGATGTGTCTGGCTGATCATGTTAACCACAATGGAGTTGATTGTTGGGAAATTGTTGGTACAACTGTTGATCCAGTACAGACATGAGATAATAAGGTCTTTGATAGAGGTAAGGGTTGTTTTTAATTTTTGGTGGCTTGAGGCCTCCACTTTGAGGATTGAAGCCTATGGAGTTTAGAAAGGCTTCTGAAATTCAAAAAAGACATTGTATAGCCTTATGAATACTGTAAATAGGTTTGCTATGTTTCCTTTTGGTTGTGTCTGCTTGCCTTGTTCGGGCAAGCTCCTGGGTTTTTGTGCTTCTTTGTTGGTCTGCTTCAGCCTGAGATCTGAATTCTTGCCATACCCACTAGGGGTATGTATCCCCAAGCATGAGCCACTGGTAGAGCTTTCAATTTTTTTGCAAAATCTTGGGCAAGCCCTAGTTTTGATCATGATTGTAAGCCTTTGTGTCCAAGGATGGGTTAGGGTTTTGGTCTAGAAGCCCTCACTTTACATATTTTTATCATAAACCCTTAAGTGTTTTAATTCAACATTGACTTGCTACTCTTGGTCACTGGTCACAACTTGACCCATTCAAAACATTGTTTTACCAACCCTTCAGCCTAAGTATGTCAGTCATCAAGCTCGTATTTACCGATTCATATTGCCTAAGTTAGGTTAAATATTTCATGTCAACGACTTATGCCTTAAGTCATTTTCCCAAGGGTTAGGGCTCATCAACCTAGTCATGGACCCATCTTTAAGATTAACGTTATTTGCATGTGCAAAATTGATATCCGTTAGATCAAAGGTCTTTCACCCTGGTTGTTCCCCCTAGCCTAGTAGGAATAAATTATTCATTTCCAAAGAGTTGTGGGGTCAACAGGCTTGAGTCGCATGTCCTTCTACACATGTGGGACCCAATGTCCACTATCACACTTGATGCCTTGTGCTTGTGAGATCAATGACTACAACACAAAGTTAGAGTTAATTTCCATCATTCCCTGATCACCCCGCAGGAATAAAATATTATTTTCTAAATTACTGTGAGGTCAGTGAGTGAATGACACGTGGATTCCTTGGTTTCTTGGAGATGAATTGTGGAGCCTATGGATGGGTGTGTTGGTGCCTAGATAGATGAATTTCATCGACCTAAAATTGGAAAGCAGTAGTGAATGGGATTCAAATGTGATTAACTTATTCTAAGTCGTCTGATACACCACTTCATTAGGAGATCAACAACCAACATTCAAAATAAAAAATGTAAAGATAATAGTTTTTTTCCTTCGCATGAGTGAGAATTAATGGCATAAGGTCTGTAGGAGTAATCAAATTTGATCCTAGTGCTTGCAAATGATTAATCTCCTATAATCATTGAAGCTAATACACAAATTTTTATGCACTTGGACGATTAACAGTTGTGATGTGAACACCAATGGTTAATCATCTACTCACTCGTGCTGGTTTTCATTGAGCATTGATGATTAGCATGCTCAATTTTCTTAATAAATGAGAGGTTGATTATATTTTTTTTCACCATTGCACTCAGGAGATAAAATTTTAGGTCTGTGGGAAGAGTGGTGATTTTTCATGTGAAGGTTTTTTCTCCAGAGAAGATGAGTAAGTTTGTTGCCTATGCATCACCAATACAGAGGTCTCCCAGGCTTAGCTTGCAAGAATCACACCATGATGCTCTAGGGATTGGACATAGCACACCAAAATTTGCTTCAAATCCAAAGGAAGAGTGTAAGAAAGAGGCTTGTGGCAAGGATTCTATGCAGGTTGCTATGAGAAGCAATTATCGGTTAAGGAGCCGAGTTGTGATAGGAGAAACAACAAAGTCTAAAGAGAAGGATCCTGCAAATTTTGTAACGGAAACAAGGAGAAATATTAAGTATGGTCAAGCTTCTCTAGGATGATATAATTCTCCTATTGATATTCTAGATGGTCCATTAGATAGCATGACTGAGACTGATTCTGGTTACCACTAGTATCTTATGGCAATTTCCCCAATTTCAATAAAGACACCAAGCAGGCATGCTGGCTCTGCTGCTGGTAAGGACACTAATGAAGAAGAAGTGGTAGTTTCCCCAGCCTCTGTGAGGACATGAAGTGGGCATGTGTATTCTATTTCTAGTTCTAGTTGAATGGAATTATATCTGGTGTTTGGTTTCTGGTTTTGTTGTTGGGTGATAATGGTGCTTTGGTATAGTTTTGTGCTTGTTGTACTAACTTGAGTGGTTTTTTTATGACATGATGAAGAAATTTTGGCTCGACATGGGTGTGAAATGTAAAGCCTTGATAACAACTAATGATGATTTTGGCGGCATCGACTAGTTTTTCTTAAGCAAATGGTATAAATTTTGTTTCCCCTATTTTGCAAATGATTACAGGCATCCATTCAGGAAATATCTAAAATGCAGTTGATTTTTTTTTAAATGAAATGCATGTGAAATGTAATTGTAATTGAGTTTGGTGCTTGTTTCTCCCTTGTTCTATAAAAGGGATTTGAGGGCTCATTGCAAAGGGTTTTATTTTTTAGTCTCGTCATAGTTTAGGTAGAAGCTAAGCTCAAGAAGGAGACTACTATAGAAAATATCAATGAATAGAGCAGTAAATTGTCTTGGTTATGGGTCATGTATGTAAAAATATTAAATTAGTTTTATAGAAGCCATAGATATAAAAAAATAAAATAAAAAATTCTTGAGCATGTACTCTCCTATGCAATTCTCTTGTAGATTATAAATGGAAATGATCAATGATGGTTTTTTTCATCTCCAGTTGTTTTAATTGGGTGTGTCGATCTGTTTTTGTTTCAATTCAAAGAATTGGTTAAATTCTTAAATAAAGTTATAGGTCTGTGAGTGAAGAGAACATGATTGGGTAAGAATTAGTGTTCTAGATGCAATGAGTTGAATATTACAAAGTAGTATGACAATAGTCCACCAATGTCTAAATTAAATGGCTGATATATTACTGGTTGTTGCATATTTTACTCCATTATCCCAATTGATGAAGCACTGGTCTATTTTTTAGGCTATCTTGCAAGTAAATGAGCTAGTAATATGCCTGAATATGGATTTTAAACTTAGAACGAAATTATTAAAAACTTTTAATTACACTATGTGAGTTTGAAGTGCCACCTATTCCTAGTAGTAGATGATAATTTTTTCAAAGACCAGCTAAATATTTAATGAATAGAGTCTATTTGCATGTCATAGGAATAAATCTATGTATAGAAGTGTTCTTGAAGAATTCAATATCAGATGAACACGATAAGGAATACCCTCTTAGGTCCCATAGAGCCTAAAGAGTAGGAGTGAAGGTCTTAGAATCCTTTACTCATTTTTTGGCCACTAGCTTTGAAGGTTCTTGAGAATAAGGGTTGGCTACCCTTTAGAGAACTTCAAGGTTATGTTTGAAAAAAAACCAAAAAATTGTAAATGTTTTTGGACAAACAACTTAGTTCTAATCCACATCGCGTTGGAAAAATAGTCGAGGCTTGATCCACCCCCTTTTTTTCTTTTTCTTTCTTCTTTATGTCTTTGGTAGTGTATGATTGTATCTTTTCATTACTTCATATACCATTTACATGTGTGTTATTTTGCACCTATGTTGGTATACCATAGGATCTTGATCCTAGGGGCTTGATCATCCCTCTCGATCATTGTCATCCTATCTCACTAACATTGGTACATTTGGACCCCTCTTGATGCGAGTTTGTTTACTTTAGTCCAAGTTTGAAGAAAGTTCATCCTCTCACTAAAGTGGGGGCTAAATGTAGTGTAGAAAAATGTATCCCTTTACATTTTCACACTTTTTTGGGCCCTCCCTACTAAAATTGTGCTTCTTTATGCCTTATTTGGTCCTATTTTTCATCCATAAGCCTTATTAAATGCATTTTTTTGAGGATAATCCTAAAACTTATCTAGTAACCAATCATAATTCATGTGTTTTTGGGTTATGTGTCCTATATTTTGTGATATGGGACTCATACACCACCTGGGGCGTATGGTTCCAACCTAAGTTTCGGGGCTTGATCCTAAATTTGGCATAGAACTTAACATTTCTTGAAATTTGTGTCCCAAGCCTTGGCTACTGGGACTCATATGCTCCAACTGGCGTATGAGTCCCGCTTATCTTGGATCCATTTTAAATTCAAATTTTTGTTGGGATTTTATTCTCCTAGATCTAATGTTGGCTTGTGGTGTTGTAATTTCAAGAAATTTGGCATAAACAAGTATAAATACAAGGTTATTCAACATAATTTCATCCTATGAACCTAAGCAATTATAATATCAAGTTAGCAATTTTAAGTAAGCATTCTTATAGAAAATTTATGTTCAAGAGATCATTCAAGAGCATTCGAGAGCTGATTATCAAGCATTTTGGAGTGTTATTCAAGATTCAAGCATCATGTCAAAGTCATCATGCATCATGTGTGTTTTTGAGCTAACATTTTTGATGTAGGATTTCATGATTCAAGCAAGCATTCAAGTCAAGATTCATAACATTCAATCAAGAGTCAAGACCTACATTCATCTTAGCCAATTCATACAAGATTGTAGCCTTTTACTCAAGGGTTTGGTGAGTTGCAACATTGCATATTGTTAATTCATTATTCCTTCTTTCTATTTCATTTCATTTCAAGGTTTGATTACCAAAATGGGGTTTGACCAAGGAAAACCCCTATCCACTAAAACAACAACATTTTTCTCTCTACATGTGTGATTGCAAATCTAGGTGTTTCGAGCTTGATCCTTTGAATACTAAGTTGCAAGATTGAAGAAAGTTGTCAAGAAGTTGTCATCTTCACATAAAGTTTCCTATAGGCCAAAATTCAAGCTTTCAAACTCAGAGATCTGACAGGAGAGAAGCTACAAAAGATCACTAGAGGATACCAAAGTTTTAGACAAACCCTAGTACTGGGACCAAATCTCCACCTTGGGCGTATGAGTCCCATTATACCACTTTTTAGTCATTTCTTGTAGATCTTGGTTTAGTAGTTGCAGACTCCAAATTCAGCCCAAAACCCTAAACTAGGACTAAACTTCCTAGTCTGGCATATGAGTCCCAGTTCAAATCAAAAGTCATAATTTCAGGATTGCAGACCTTGTTTCAAGCATCTTTAGTCTTCCAGGTGCACCTCTATTCATTCTCAATTTGTTATTCATATTTTAAGTTTCATTTCTTAGGTTACATAGCTAGATTTGCATATCACTTACATTTCCTTCTTTCTAAGCCCTTGCTTAGTGGTGAACCCCCTTTGTTAATCACACCCCAAGGATACCTTATAGAAGATCTCTTTCCCTAATTGGATCATTGGGTTGTGATATCTACGGTTTCCTTGAATAAACTAAAAGCAAAATAGGAGGAGCCCTTCCTTTGTGTTCCATCTCCTAAAAGTTGAAACCCTATTTCCTTTAGTTCACCTATGTAACTACAAATGTATACCAACAAATGTATATGTCTTAAAATGAATTGCAAATTAGAATAGTGCATTTAAAATATAATTATAATTCAATAGATATAGATTTACATATATATATACATATATATATATATATATATATATATATATATATGTATGTATGTATGTATGTATGTATGTATATATACATAAATATATACATAAATATATACATATATATTTATGATATATAATTTATATATATATATATGTATATATATACATACATACATTTCTATTTGAGTTAAATCAAGAAATTAAAGAACAATTTAAGAGTGGATTAGACAATAACATCTTATAGAAGAGATAGGCATTGCTAGACATTAAGAATTGAACATTTAAATTGCATACAATAGATTGACATTCTTAGGCATACAAAATATAAATGAAAAACCCAATGTAAATAGTATCAAGTTGAAACCCCAAATATTGATTTACAAGGTTTTGAAAAAATAATTCTTAGCATACAAAAGATATGAATATTAGAGTGAGTTTTGCTAAATGGAAATAGGAAAATATTGAGTAGGGTAAAGGGCCCGATAATGGAGCGGGGTCCACTAGTAGAGACAAAAGTAGTCTTAACTGAGCCCCACAATGGAGTACCTTAATATCAAATTATAAAAAAAAAGAGTATCCATAAAGTTAACAAAGTCTGTCCAATCACTGTAGAGATAAAAAGTGTTTTATAATTGGTTATCTTTGTCCCAAATAGAAATAATTATTCGTAGTCTTACATGTCAAAGAATATTCAAAACCCATCTCACACCACCAACATACAATCCAACTTGAATTTGAATGGCTAGTAGTGTGTTGCCAAAAAGTGTATACCTTGCTTGATATGGGAATAATTGATGATAAATTGGACTTAATGAGGCCTTTATTTAGTGTTGTGAGGTGTTTTATACATCCACATTAGGTCTTGGACCCTTGCAAACTGAATAAAATGCATTTAATGGTGTCTTGTGAAGGTGTTGTAAAGTGTTGTAAAAGACTTGCACACCTCTCTAGACTTAATGGAATGTATTTAATTGCATCTTCACATTAATCTAGAAGGCTTGTGAATTAAACTTAACTCTAATCTAGAGTTGTAATGTGTCTTACACATTCACATTGGATGTTGTACCTTTCTAGACCATGTGGACCTCATTTTAATGATGTAAAGTGCATTTAATCACACTTTCACATTGAAATTTGTGTCCTTATCCCTTATTATCCTTTACATCATCATTAATAGGCCCCTATGGCCCCATATTGTGCATCTCAACGCATAATTTGATCAAATAGGTCTGATGAAATCAACATAAGAACTAAAAATATTCATTCCCCAACAATCCAGCTAGCAAAAGGGCCCCTCTGGTACTAAGTCTCCCATCTGGGAAAATGAGTCCCTGCTAGGTGGGACTAAGTCACCCAACATGGTGACTTAATCCAATTTGGGTCATTTTTGAGGTTTGAGTGGGAAAATTTGGTTTCTAAGTTTATTTTTCTTTCATGTCGGCCTTAAGGATCCAATTAACATGCAAATTAGGTGGATTGCTATAAATACAAGCCTCTAAACCCTAAATCATAACTCATCATCATTCATTCATCATTCATCATGTTCTCAAGTCAAGAAAGTTAGGGTTTTATCATTTCAAGTCATCAAGATAGCTTCCTAAGACATTCAAGGGTAGAATATTCATCTTTTGCTGCAGAAAATCAAGATCTATTACCATGGAAAGGTACTAACAACATTGTTTCATGCTTCATTACATTTCTCCATTTTGGTTTAATTACCTAAAAAGGGGTTTGACCAAGGCAAACCCCCATGCCCTAACATCCAACATTTCTTTCTCTTTCCTTGTGTGTTTGCAGATTTAGGAATCTTAAAGACTTGGAAATCATTGAATATTAGGTTGAAGACTCATTGAATACATCTCATTTTTTATCAAGCCAAAATATTCACTAAAAGTCACTTTCAGGCTTGAAAATTAGAGTTTTAGAAGCAGACACCTGTAAATAATCAAAGTGCAAACCAAGGGCTTCTATTTCCCCTTTCAAATTTTTAGAAATATAGAAGTGGACTAAGTCACCACTAATGGAAAATTAGTCCCACTATACATGAATTTCAATGATTTTTTGCAGATTTAGGCACCCATTTGGCTGAAATGAGCTCTAAAGTAGTTTTTCTAGATTTGGGACTAAGTCACCCAAATTGGCACAAGTGTCCCAGTTGGCTTCTGCATCAGTTTTATTAGGATTCTAGACCTTCATTCCATCCTTTTTCAGCCTCTAGGTGCACACATTCTATTTCATAGCTTTCTATCTAGTTTTGTTTGCATTTCTAGGTCATTTTTCACATGTTTGCATATCACAATGTGTTTTCAAAAAAATGGCATTTCATTAGCTTTCATTTAGTAATCAATATCTTTCTTTAGTTTTCTACATTTAGATCATCTCATCTAGGCATATTTCATCCATATTACATTAATCTTGAATGTAGATATTAGCATTTTGGGTCCATTTCTCTCCTTTTAGGTGAAAAACCCTAGAAGTGCTAGAGCATCTTGGACACCCAAAATCGGTGTCCACACGTAGTATTCAAACATGTAGCCAAAAAATAAAATTAGTACAACCCACACTCCCTTTACATATATATGAAAACCCAATGTTAATAGTGTGAGGTTGAAACCCTCAATATTGAGTCACTGTTTTGTGAAAAACATTTGCATAGCATACAATAGATTGAAATTCATAGGCATAAAGAATTAATAGTAGTACAATACTTGTAACTTTATAGTGTGATGTTGCTACTGCCACTGCCTCTAGGAAAATGCAGATATGAATATGAAAGTGAGACATGGTAAATGGAAATTGGAAAAGATTGAGTAATACATTTTTGAATTTGTAAATCTATTTATATGTTCAATGTTGGTTTGGTATGGAGTCTTTAATTTTTGTCCTTTTTCAAATTTGAAAACTTATTTTGGTTCCTTCAATTGTAGAGTTTCTATGTATTTATGATGTACAATCCTTGTTTGCCTCTCCGGTGATTTTGGTGGCCTTAACAAATTATTTTTGGTGGTTGCAAGTGACAAAATAGGAGAAGGCACTAGTAGTTGTGCACTAGAATTTTACTAATTAGACACATCTAAATGATTGAATTTCCTTCAGTATTGTGTTGCTAGGAAAGTGGGACACATCTGAATGGTTGATATTCCTTGACTAATGGTGGGTAATAAAAAATAAATTCATGCCGTGTAGAAATGCAATGAAGAACATAATAGTAAAAATGCATGGCATGAAACCATCAAAATGAAAAGCACTAAAACCCTTTTCATATTTCATACCAACAGACAAATATTCAAAGAAAATTGTATATTGAATGTTTGTACAATGAAGAAAAAAATAGTAAAAGTGCATGGCGCAAAACCATCGACATGAAAAATAGTGAAACCCTTTCCATCTTTCATACTAACAAACAAATATTATAAGAAAAATGCAAAGTGAATGTTTGTGCATTGATAAATAGAATAGTAGAAGTGCATGGCATAAAATCATGGACATGAAAACTAGTGAAACCCTTATCATATATCACAATACAAAACATATATAAAAAATAAAATGTGGAGTTAAACTGGTGCAATGATAAACATAATAATATAAATGCATGGCAAAATATCATCGATATGATAACCAATGTAGCCCTTTTCATATTTTTCAATAGCAAGGAAATATTAAAATCAAATTATAGAGTAAAACTTCATGCAATGAAGAAAAAAATAGTGCACTTGTGCATAGAGGAGTATCATCGAAATGAAAAACAATGAAACCCTTCTCATATTTCGTAGTGTGTGCAACGTGATTTCTAACCTAAAATAATGCAAAATGAAACAAAATAAAAAAGGAAGAAAAACACAAAACAACACCTCAAGATTAGGGCTTAAGATGAAACTCAAACTTGAAAAAGATAATGAAACCCATTTTTACCTCGTTTGAGCTTGATGGCTTGATATGTGTGATCCTAGATCGATTTCGGCATCATAATAGCTTGTTTTTGCTTGATTTGGATGCAAGGGTTTGGCTATGGAGATGGTGTGAAAGCTTGAGATATGATTAAGGTTGCTCGAGAAATGTGTGTAGTGTGTTACCTAACCCTAAAGATGCAAGATGAAACAATATGTAAAGGAAGAAAAACACAAAACAACACCTCAAGATTAGCCAAGTTAAACTTGAACAAAAACAAAGAAAAGAGAGTGATTTACCTTTTCCAAGTTGATTGGTTGGTTGGCCTTGTTGATAGCTTGATATGTGTGCTCCTAGATTGATTTTGGTAGCATAATGACTTGTAGCTTGATTTGGATGCAAGGATGGATGAATATGGCTATGGATGCTTGAGAGCTTGAGAATGGTTGTGTGATTCGAGTCCCAAAAATGGCTAATTTCTAGTCATTTAACCAAGGGAGATGAAATTAATGGTGGAGATTGAAAGAGGACAAGAGATCAAAGGCTTAGATCAAAGAGTTGACTAAAGGAATTAAAAATTCCTTTTTAATGTGCATGGGGATGATAAAAGGAATTAATTTTTTTTTAGAAACCTTGGATGAATAAAATGGAATTTAAAATTTCATTAGGAAGGACATGGGAATTGTAAATGGAATTAAAAATTCCATGAGAGGACCTTGGGAAGATAAAAAGGAATTAAAAATTCCTTGGGAGATGGGGATATTTGACTAAAGGGTTGATTAGACTAGCTAATAAATGATTAGAAAACAGTTAGGTGGCTAATGAGGATTAAGAGCCAACTTGCAAGAGTTGGAGGATGTGACACATCATAATCATGGATTAAGAATGTGCACATCCCTAATGATGGGATTATAAAGTGGATTAGGATTAAGAAAAAGTGATGGAGGATGTGACATGCAAGGAATTAAATAATTCTTTGAGGAAAAGGGGAATAAAGGGTAAGGTATTTAATTAGTTAACTAAATACCTTAAGGATTTAGAGGAATTTTAGGAGTATTAATTAAATAATAGTAATATTACTTAATTAATTAAACTAAGAGGATATTTAGATGAAAAAGGATAACTTTGACCAAACGTAGGTGGCCAAATTTAGGTGTCTACATTTTTCCCCTCTTTGAGATTGTAAGGAAAGAAGAGGTACGGAAACACTTTCCTAATGTGAAATCCATAGGGAAGAATGCAATGCAGGGCTTTTAATTTTCAAACTACAATCTAATTAAGATACACATGAAAGATTTGTAGAAACAAAGAAGATACTCAAAGACAAATGACCAACAGATTTACGTGGGAAACCCTTTTGGGAAAAAACCCACCACACCAAGCCGAATCTCTTTGTATTACAATAACAACAATTACATACAATCAGAAATATAACTCTCTGGTATTTCACAGTAGCTACAACATTCACTGTTCAATCTCTCTTAGAAAAGCTCTCAACCAATTCAATAAACTCATCATCATCTCAAATCAGAATCGATCTACTTTTATTTTATTCACATTCTAATTTTGTCTTCTGTGCATCCTTATCCGCCATTTCCAATCATAGACAGTTTCCATCGAGCAGATGATTTTTCATTGCATGCAGTTTTTCCAGCGTTGCAATAGTTACAAAAAATCCAACCATCATCCATTTGAAAATTGCTTCCTCTGATTGGTCCAGCATGATGCCACATAGGATGGTCACACAGTCAAATGGTGTTCAAACTTTTTTGGAATATCGGTGAGACACTAACAGTGTCTCCCCAATGCCACAAAGTATTCGCTATCGATATTGGTTCCCCAACAGTGGGCAAGAGAATTCTCATTCGACAAGACTCATACTGAAAACCATAAGTCATATTGAACTCAGAGAGACCATCGGAAAGACATACCGATCTAGCCAAGAACTCATATCGAAGTCTTCGAGTTATGTCGTCGTGTGTTTTCCCTTCGGCGTGACAATCACTTTTCGGTGAGACTCATATCGAAGTCACAAGTCACAGCGATGAGTTATACTATCGGCAAGACATATCGATCTTGCCAAGACTTTCCATCGACAACTTCATGCTACACCAAAGCCTTACTACTATCGGCAAGACCCCATGGTTTCGGTGAGACGTCATACCAAAAAGAGCTTCCACCGAATGATCTACCATTTTCTTGGAGATGTCATAGCGAACATCCCATGTCACCCCGAATGTCACATACTATCGGCAAGACTCATGTCTTTTGCCGTGACCTTTCTCTGAGCGCCCCAAGTCTTACCGAAGACCATCGGCGTGACTTACCCAAGTCACCAAGACTTCTCAACGAAGTCTTTTGTTACCGTGAAGACACCACGAGAATACTCCTGTCGGCGTGACCTAGCTTCATCATTGAGACATCTCCCTGCAACCTTTATGTTACCCTGATAGCTGTACATCCTAGTTGGCGAGACCTTTATCGATCGCTGGGACTCATACCAAAACAAAAGGTTACACCAATGACCATATGTAAAATAGTGTCGGTGAGACATTTCGTATTGGCCAGACCAATACCGACAACCCAAGTCTCCCCAACGCTCAATAAGATCACACTATCGCCCGAAGGTTTCCATTCGCCAAAAGGTCACGCCAACCACAGAAAGTCACGGCGATAGACTTGTCGGCAAGACTTTAACCCTATCACAGTGATATGAATATTTCAAGAGCTTCAGAATAGTTAGTCACCCAGACATGAACAATGTCACAGCGACTTTTCCCTTCAGGAGTTCCATGTCAGTAAGGATTGAGGCACATATTCCAACAGAGATGGTGTTACAAAGTAGCATCATTTCAAAGAAGATTAAAAGATAGCACCAAGAAGAAGATGATTAGATTGGGAAAGATGCCCTAGTCATTCAAAGCAGTGCCCAGGAAGACAAATGATAGGAAGGAAGATGAAGATTAGGGATTGAGGATTCCCCCTTGAGAGGACATGTGGGTTCAAGAGAACATGGGTGTGCTCTCAAAATGGATGAGATGATGAAAGGGTAGATGAGGAAGATGATGCAAAAGGATGGATGAGAGAGGATGATAAGTGAGAGGAGAAGATGAGAAGCAAGTGAGCACAAATGGATTGCAAGAACAAATGTGTTGTTGCCCCAGTTAAGCTACAATCTGAAATGGGTTGATGATGGATGGAGTGTTGTTGACGAGGGAATAATATCCCAAATCAATACAAAAGGATAGGGCAGGATACATCCCAATGATGATGATGAAAGTGTCACTAATGAGGGAAGGATACATCCCAAAACCACACAAAAGGATAGGGAAGGATGCATCTCGATGATGATGATGAGAGTGTCCTTGATGAGGGAAGGATACATCCCAAAACAGCACAAAAGGATAGGGAAGGATGCATCTTGATGATGATGATGAGAGTGTTGTTTATGAGGGAAGGATACATCCCAAACCAAAACAAAAGGATGGGGAAGGATGCCTCCCAATGATGATGATGAAAGTGTTGTTGATGAGGGAAGGATACATCCCAAAACAACACAAAAGGATAGGGAAGGATACATCCCGATGATGATGACAATGGTGATGATTGGATCAATCCTTGTAGCAAGGTTGGGAACAAGACCTTGAGGATGTGATCAAATGAGATGTGCCAGATTGAATGGATGAGAATTGGATGGAGATGTGAGATTATTGAAATAAATGAAAATGATGAAGGAAAAGATGCTTAGAATAACCAATCTATATTATCCTAAGAAGATTGAAGAGATGATGATAGGTTAAGGATGAAGTGATGAAAATAGATTGCATAGATAGATGAGGGAGAGTGATGAAGGATGAATGGATAGTAATCAAATCAAGAAATTTAATTATTATGCGTTATGATGCCATCTAATGAGAACTAAATTTGATATAACATGAGATAATATGCACCAGGGTATGAAGAACCAAGGTGACTTCATATCACATGCATAAGACTAACACAACAAACAAAAGGTTACTCCAACATCCCAAAGTCACAGGGGCGTCACAGGGGCTTTGGTAGGGCCAATGTTGGAAAACCACAAACACAAAGGATGCCCCAGCGTAACACAAGACCACAGGGATCTTGGTGGGTTACGCGGGACAACCAAGGAGACAAAAACAAACTAAAGATCAAGATATGCCCCTATGTTAACCAATCAAAATGCACCATGATATGATGGATCATGGTGACCCTGACAAGTTATGATAGGAAGCTCAAATGATAAACAAAAGCCAAAAGCATCACAAAATCACAATCAATTTCAAACTTCCTTTAACCTAGGATCGAAAGGGTGGATGGGATTGGTGTGGTCTGATGTAGGAAGGATCCATCCTATTAAGACCAAAGATGGAGACTAAACTAAGTGATCGACATGAGTCAGGACACTCGAAACTTATCAAATCTCGGGATACTAGTGGATCTTGTCTATGAAGAACCAACTAGATAAGGACACACTTGATGACATGACATGACTACAAGACACAAGACACAAAACAGACACACCCTAAAGACCTAGGGGCTCGGAGGCCGATCAAAGATTAGCCTTGCCTATGCGAAAGCGCAGAGCCCTCGTAGTTTGATAAAAGACCATGGATAAAAGTGGAAAGAGGAAAATAGAGACCATGATGGATGACAAAGATCAGATGAATAAAATCCTTGGGGGTGGATCAAATGATCGACCTTTCCTACGTGAAAGCGTAGGAGCAACGTAGTTTGACCAAAGCCAACAACTGACCATGGATAAAGGATGATGAGATGACCATGATAAGTGGACAAAAAGATGGAAATGATACGATGAGACAAGATAGACCTGGTGGATAAGATAGGATGATGGTGATTGCATGAACCTCACAGATGGGATATTTATCCAAATCATCAAAAGATGAATTGGGAGGATGAGATGATGGAGAGATGAGTGATGAGAAGTGATAAGATATTAGAAAGATGTGAGAAAGAAGTGGGAGTGATGACGATGAGATAGATAGAATTGAATTGCATGGGTAGAAGCCTATAGCCAAATACCAATGATAAGGGATTATGATATGGGATGAGGATAGAGATGAATGGATAGGGAGATAAGGATGGGGGATGGAAGGGATTTTTATGATGGATGGATAGGAAGGTAAGAATGGGGAGATGAAAAGCATTTTTGGATGAGTAAGGAGATAAGGATGGGGAGATGGAAGGGATTGTTTGTATGGATAGGAAGATAAGGATGGGGGGATGTAAGGGATTGTTTGGATGGATGAAGGATTCCTCCAAGGACTATGATACAAGGAAGGAGATACCCTTCTCTAGATATGTCATGTATGATGAGGTGGGAGGGATGGAAGATAGAAGCATGGGAAAATAAGGGAGTGAGATGGATATGGATAGGATATATGGATAAGGAAGGGAGACTGATGGTAGCATGACAGGTGGACAGGGAAGGTAGGTGGATGTGGATAAGGATTAGGATAGTGTATGGATAAAGGGAATGTATACCAAGAGGTTTCCAAAGCATGCATAGATAGGTGCCCCTGTCTTTATCAAGATCACAAGAAGGATGGAGGGATTGGAGATAAATGAGATATGATGGGTAGGATTTGTAAGATAGATGGGATGGAGGAGATGGGTGAAGGGGATGCAGTTGCCCCCAAGTATGGGAGTAAACTAGATGGGGGATTTACACATGATGCCTGTTTATCGGGTTTTCATCATGTTACTTATCCAAGGTACTTGTTTGCCAAGTTTTCACCATTGGATGAATTATTTCTCTTTACTTTTTTTTTATTATTTTTAACTTTTTTGGATTTTTTGGATTTTTGGATTTTTTGGATTTTTTGGACTTTTTGGACTTTTTTGGATTTTTTGGATAGTATGCGGATGGAGATGGATAAGGATAGGGATGTGGATAAGTGGATTTGGAAGACATGTGATAAGGGGAAATATGGACTCAAGCATCAAGTTCCATACAAGGTATTAAGAGCCCATGTGTGAAGTGATTATTGGATGTTGGTACAAACTTATTAAGATAAATGGATTATGCCTGAGAATGGATTAAAGGGATTTGATGTGGGAGATATGTGGGATAATGGATGGGATATTAGAAAGGGTATGGATGGAATTATGGGGTGGACGTGTGATGGGGAAATGTTTTCAAGACCAACATTGGCACATATGGTGGTGGATGTGAAAGGATAGGAGGATTAGTGGATGGATGATGTGGGGATAATGGAGGCCCAGTTGGGGTAGTGAATTTTGGGACATAATAACCCAAAATAGATTTAGGAGATGGAGGGTGTGTATGATTAGCTTTTCGATTAGCAACTTTGGATGTTGTTATAGATTTTTCATTTGAAGACATTGCATCTTTTTTCTTTGGGATCCACATGGTTTTGATTTTTGCTTTGGTGGGCCTTTGTGGCCTATGGGTTTGATTTGGATTTTGGATTTTACTTTTCTTTTCTTCATCATGCATTTTTAAGGGAACGTGAGGAGCTTTAGATTCATGTGGATGTTTAGATTTATGCATTTTTCCTTTAGCATCCAAAGTTCTTTTAATACCAATAGGATGGGTGTGAGGAGATGGATGATATGAAGGAAAAATGAATGGAGTGATGGAGGTTGGATTTTTGGGATGATATGTGGATGGAGGATGTGTAGGTACGTGCCTTTCTTGATCTTGATTAGGGAATATGAGAGTGGGATGTTTATGATGGGTGATATGGATAGGTGATGGATGGATAGAAAGATAAATAGGATGAGATGGAAGAGGTGATTTTGGGATATAAGGGCCCAAAATGGACATAGTAGCTAGAGATTGTGTGATGGTGGATGGAGGGACATAAGGACCCAAAATAAATGGAGTAGATGAAGGATGGGAGATGGTGGATGCAGGGACATAAGGACCCAAAATGGATTCAGAAGATGAAGGAGGAATATGGATAGTTGTTTTGAGGCAATACGATGGAGGGGGGATGGTGGAAAATGGTTTAGTGGAGTACCGAGAAGAGCCTATTATTATTTTGGAGGAGACTCATTGAGGATGTATAGAGGTTGTACAAACATTTTTGGATTGTGACTCTTGAGAGATATATCCAAGACCTTGTGTACATAGATTTTCTTTAACATGGATGGGCTCTAAAATACCTTGCTCATGAAGGCATAAACCTTTTCCTTGATAGTTCATGCTCTTGAGAATTTGATCTATGGTAGGATGCTTGTTACTTTGGAATCATAATGTGAATCCATTATTAGGAAAAGGAGGATGGGTGGTGTATATGCTTTGTTCTTCTTCTGCAAGAAAACCACCATGGAAAAATGTAAGAGTACCAAGGGGATATAAACATGGTGTTGGGATCATAGGGTGAGCCAACGATGGAGGATCATGAGATAGAGATGAGGGGGTAACAACATCTTGATCGGGAGGAGTGAGTGGTAAGGGATAAGGAGAGAGATTTGGTGATATGATAGGATCTAGATTTGTGGCAGCAGGTGATAAGGGCTCATGAGATGGAGCGGTGGGATCTTGAGTGTCAGGGAGATCATGGGATGGAATGGATGGGGGACTATGATCTTGAGATGGACTAGATGGGATGGTAGGATCTCAATGTGGAAAATGGGATATTTTGGTATGCTTATGGTGTTATGCCCTTAATATTATTGTACATCGGGTTACGAATAGTCGGCTTGTGGCTATCTTAACTCTCTATTAAGTCATATTATCATTAGTATATTGTTATTTAGTTGTTTAGGTCGGCCTAAGTCTTATATAGGTGTGTCTAAGTCGGCCTAGGTGATATCCTTGGCATAAATAGGTATATATAGGAGGTTGTGAGTCTTATTTCATCATCAAGGTGAAGTGTGTTCTCATTAGAGATATTTGGAGGTTTTCCCCCTCGAAGTGGCTTGTTATACTCAGTTATTATCAAGCATTTGCAGAAAATTTCATATCATATTCTTCTATTGTGCAAGTTATTTCATAACAAGTGGTATCGAGCATGATCTTGGCACCATAGAGGCAAGGTTTTTCTCAATTCTTAGAGGCGAGCATGCCTCCCTTCTTCAAAGCATTGTCCTCAATGCTAATCAAGTTTGGAACTTTGAATGAACTCCTCATCTTCCCATGTGGCATCTTCAATGGTAACTTCTTCCATTGGATGAGATAATCAGTGATAGTTCTATTCCTCATCTTCTTTGTGCGTGTTTGACTAATGCACTCTCGTTCCAAAATGATTCTTCCTTCTTCATCCAAATTTTGGGAAGTGTTGTTTGAGTGGGAATATTATGCCCAATTACCTTCTTCAAACAGAAACATGAAAAACTCCGATGTATCTTTGTTGTTGGTGGCAACTCAAGCTTGTAGGCAACACTACCGATCTTGCATGATTTGGTATGGACCATAATACTTTGGAGACAACTTATTATTCTTTTTGATGCTTTAGTGAGATTTTCTTATAAGGCTGCAATCGCAAGAAGACCCAATCCCCAACTTCAAAACTTCTTTCACTACGATGTTGGTCTGCCTGTTGTTTCATTCGATTTTGTGCCATGGCTAAATTCTCCTTGAGTCCTGAAAATACTTGTTGTTGATGAAGAAAGTGGTCTTCTACACCTGAACTCTTGGGGACACCTTAATTGATGATGTGATGGAAGGAGGATGATATCCATAAAGTGCCAAAAATGGAGACATTTTTGATGAGCTATGAAAAGAAGTGTTATACCACCATTCCGCAAGTGGTATCCAATCTACCCACTGAGACTGTTTCTCTGAAGTGAAACAACGTAGATATCCTTCCAAACACTTATTAACAACCTCTATTTTCCCATCTGATTGAGGGTGGTATGAAGAGCTAAGATCCAATTGAGTACCCAAACATGAGAATAAATCTTTCCAAAAGTGGCTAGTGAAGATAGGATCACGATCACTAACAATAACTTTAGGTGTACCATGTAGCTTTTGGATATTCTCCAAAAAACCTTTAGCCACTACACTTGCTGTAAAAGGATGTGCTAATGCAATGAAATGTGCATATTTAGTGAGCCAATCAACTACCACCATGATGACATTATGACCTTTATATTTGGGAAGCCCTGTGATGAAGTCCATGGATACCTCTTCCCAACGCTAGCTAGGAATAGATAAGGGTTGCAAGAGACCTGGTGTCTTAATTGTCTCCCCTTTATGCCTTTGACACACCAAACATTCAGCCACAAATTTTTGAACATCACCCTTTAGCCCTTCCCAAAAGAAATCTTGCTTGACTCAATGATATGTCTTCAAAAATCCTGAATGACCACCCACTGGAGACTCATGCAACTCTGTGAGAATCTTGATTTTAAGGTTGGAATTCTTGCAGAGATACAAACGCTCTTTATACCAAAGAGTATCTCCCTTCCAACAAAACTTATCTGAACTACTAGGATCACTTTTTAATTGCTCGATGAGATTACTTGTTGCAACATCATTTTGCCACTCTGCTTTGGCTTCCTCCACCCAATTTGCTTGTAATATTGAAAGGGCATACAATAAGACTTCATCTTTCTCATCCTTCCTTGACAGTGCATCTGCGACAATATTTTCTTTCCCTTTCTTATATACAATCTCAAAGTCATATCCTAACATCTTAGTGACCCATTTTTGTTGCTCTTCAGAAGATAGCCGTTGTTCCAAAAAATATTTCAGGCTATCATGATCTGTCTTAACCTTGAAATGTCTACCCAATAGATAAGGTTGCCATTGTTTCACTGCATGGAGTATTGCTAGCATTTCCTTCTCATAAATAGGTTTTAGTTGTTTCTTACCTTTTAATTGACAACTCTGAAAAGCAATTGGTTGACCTTCTTGCATGAGCACTGCTCCTATCCCATTTCCAGAAGCATCACATTCCACCATGAATTCCTTGGTGAAGTCAGGAGTGGCAAGTACTAGAGTTGTACACATAGCCTCCTTCAATCTCTCAAATGTTGTATTGGCAAACTCGTTCCAATGAAAAGAATCCTTCTTCAATAGAGTGGTGAGAGGTGCTGCTATACTACCATAATTCTTCACAAATCTTCTATAGTACCCTATCAATCCCAAGAATCCTCTCAGTTTCTTAATGGTTTTTGGAATAGGTCATTCCATGATAGCCTTAATTTTGTTAGGGTCCACCTTTACTCCTTCATGTGAAACTATGTGTCCCAAATACTCCACCTCTATAAGACCAAAAGCACACTTGGATGGCTTAGCATAAAGTTTATGATCTTCAAGTATTTGTAATGCTTGGTCCACATGTTGCAAATGTTCTTCCCAAGTCTTGCTATAAATTAATATATCATCAAAGAATACTAACACAAACTTTCTCAAGAACTTCTTAAAAATGGAATTCATCAAACTTTGGAATGTAGATGGTGCATTGGTAAGACCAAATGGCATCACCAAAAATTCATAATGACCCTCATGAGTCTAAAATGATGTCTTACAAATATCTTCCTCCTTAATCCGAATTTGGTGATAACCAGATCTAAGATCTAACTTGGTAAAAAACATAGCTCCATTTAATTCATCTAGCAAATCATCAATGATTGGAATTGGAAACTTATCTTTAATGGTGTACATGTTGAGCACTCTATAATCTGGACACATGTACCAAGTATCATCCTTCTTACCTACCATCACCACAGGCAAGGAGTAAGCACTTTGGCTATGCCTGATGATTCCTGCCTCTAGCATCTCTTCAACAATCTTTTCTATCTCACTCTTTTGTATGTGTGGATACCTGTAAGGCCTGATGTTTGGTGGTTGGCTCCCTGGGAAGAATCATTTTGGAACCAGAGTGCATTCGTCAAACATGCACAAAGAAGCTGAGGAATAGAACTATCACTGAGTATCTCATCCAATGGAAGAAGTTACCAGTTGAAGATGCTACATGGGAAGACGAGGATTTCATTCAAAAGTTTCCAAACATGATTAGCATTGAGGAAAATGCTTCTTTGAAGAAGGGAGGCATGCTATGCCCTTAATATTATTGTACATCGGGTTATGAATAGTCGGCTTGTGGCTATCTTAACTCTCTTTTAAGTCATATTATCATTAGTATATTGTTATTTAGTTGTTTAGGTCAGCCTAAGTCTTATATAGGTGTGTCTAAGTTGGCCTAGGTGATATCCTTGGCATAAATAGGTATATATAGGAGGTTGTGAGTCTTATTTGATCATCAAGGTGAAGTGTGTTCTCATTAGAGATATTTGGAGGTTTGCCCCCTCGAAGTGGCTTGTTATCCTCAGTTATTATCAAGTATTTGCAGCATATTTCATATCATATTCTTCTATTGTGCAAGTTATTTCATAACATAGGGTCAAGCTCTTGACAAGACTCATATTGTGTGGGTGGCATGATGATGGAGTGTTGGAGGGACTCTTCAAGTGGGGGAGATGGAAGGATGGAGGATTCATGAAGTTCATGGGAATGGATTTCGGTGATACTAGGAGTGGGAGGAGTGGATTGGATTTGGGTGTCTTGGATGTATTGGGAGGATCTAGGAGTAGAAGATGGTAATTGGGTTTGGTTATCTTTCATGGGTTTGGTGGCTCTCAGAGTAGGAGATGAGGGTTCAATGGATTCAGTAGATTTGATGGTTTCAATGGTTTGAGGGGTGTTAGGGGTGGTAACAACAATGATAGGTGTGGGATGGAGAAGGGTCTCATCACTAGTGATCGTGGATGATGGATTGGGATGGCATGGCTCCATTACTTCAAGATGTGGAGTTGGGGATGTCTTCTTTGTCATGAGCCCTTAGAGAACTTCTGGAGTGAGATACTTGCATATTGTTGGCTTAGATGGCATAGTACGAGTGGATGATGGATTATGGATGGGAAAAGGTCTAGGATTATGGATTGGTGGACTAGGATTAGATGGAGGAATGGGATTGGAGGGAGGACTAAGAGTAGGTGGAGGATTAGGATTAGTGGGTGGATCCAGATTAGATGGAGGGTTAAGGTAGGAATATTGGGATGGAAAATTAGGATAGGAGGACATGGTTAGTGGATTAGGATAAGAGGAAATGGATGGTGGATTAGGACAAGAGGATGTGGGTGGTGGATTGTAGTAGGGGTATTGGGATAATAGATTAGGATGGGAAGATTGGGATGGTAGATTGGGATCAGAGGACGTGGGTGGTGAATTAGGACATGGTGGAGTAGAGGATGGAATGACATGGGAGAATATGGATGGTGGATTAGGATAAGAGGACATTGATGGTGGATTAGGACAAGAGGATGTGGGTAGTGGATTGTAGTAAGGGTATTGGGATAACAGATTAGGATGGGAAGATTAAGATGGTGGATTGTAGTAGGAATATTGGGATGGCAGATTAGGGTGGGAAGATCAAGATGTTGGATTAGGATAGGAGGACGTGGATGTTGGATAAGAGAAATATGTAGATGAAGGATATGATGAATATGCAGATGGGGAAGACACTGCATATCCTGTGTCAAAGGTAGCATAAGGAGTGCTAGTAGGTGTGGGCGAAGGCATGATAGAATTGCTTGGGTGAGTGATTGGATTTTCGATGACGCTCGGGGAAAGCTTGCTAGAAATGATAGCATCAAGGGGGTCTATATTGTACTCAACATAATTTGGACCTCCCTTGACTACTATTGTTGGTTTCACGGGCGGAGGATAAGGATTCATGATGCTGGATTAGATGGATATGGATTAAGAAGATTGGAATAAATGATTAGAAGAGAAGGAAGATGATCAAAAGATAAATAGGATGGATTTGAAGAAGATGGAAGAAGGGGATCTTAATATTTGTTTCGATATCAGAAGATCTTGGATCTAGATGGACTAAATCCTAGATTGAGATTTAGATTAAGCTCAGGCTGGGATTGGATTAAAGCCCATATTAGGATTGGATTAAAGCTCAGATTAGGATTGGATTGAATCTCAGATTGGGATTGGATTAAAGCTCATATTGGGATTGGATCGAAGGATATGACAGGATTGATTCTAAACCAAGTTCAGGGGTTTTAACTAGATGACGCAAGGTGCTAACAATCGAATTTTGCCAGATTTGGTAGTTTTCAAAAATTGCTAGATTTTGCCATTTTAGGTAACTTCACATGCATATCTTTGAGAGTCCAGTTTATTTCCCAAAAACTAATGTAGGATGAATTTCCAACTAACATCCTAAATTCAAAACATGAGTTTCAAGTTATTAACAAAAATGACTTTTCAAAAATTGAAAAAAAACACTAAATTGTCATTTTTAGGGTCAAGATGAAAGTTTCAAGCCCCGAAAAAGTGCCAAAATGGGGGCCAACCGACTCAAGATTGTTGTGAATCCAAATGCCACCTCATAACACAACCACCCATAAAATTTCAGCCCAAAAAAACATCCAAGTCAAAAGTTATGGCCTTCAGAAGTTTTTGCTACAAAATCAAAACCCCTAAAACGAAGTTTAGGTGATTGGGATAGATGAACCAATTATGGATATTCAATCTAGGGATGTCCTAAGATGTACCTATATGATTTGATCAATGAAACAATGACTTTCAGACAATGTTGATGGACAAGAACAATGATGATGGGAAGACAGATGAAGGTTTGTTCTGGTGGCAAATTTTCCTATCTGTGAAGGAAAATTTACCTGTTTAGGGATGATGAAGCAAACTCACCTATCTGTGAAGACAAATTCGCCCAAACTATGGCTGACATAAGGAATGGGAAAATTTGCAAGGCAATTTTTCCCAAACACTAAGCAAAATTTCCCAAAACCTGACAAATTTTCCCAAATAGGGAGTAGGTTCACCCAAACTTCAAAGGACCTAAGGAACAGACAAGTTTGCAAGGAAAATTTACCCAAACTAAGAGTAGGTTTTCCCAGACTCAGATGACACAGGAAACATGTGAATTTGTTAGGAAAATTTGCCCAAACTAACTGTAGGATCACCTAAACAACTACAAATTCATCCAAATAGTTGCAAATTTTCCCAAATAGCTACAAATTCACCTATACAACAGTCAGATTTTCCTGAACAATTTCAAATTTTCCTAAAGAGCAATTAGATTTGCTTGAATAGTTTCAAAATTGCCTAAATAACTAGCATATTTTACAAAAACAATGACAAATTCGCCTAAATAGCTAGCAAATTCATCCAAAATAGTGACAGATTCGCCTAAATAGCTAGCAAATTCACCTAAACTTTGATAGTATGGATAAAGAATGGATTCACCCAAAAACGAGATCACTTGTTCAACAAACGGACTCGCCTAAGTCGTGAAAAGGACAAACGGAGACTCAGACGGGGAGGCAAATTCGCCCATTTAGTGGTCAAATTTTCCCAAGATGATAGAAAATTCACTTAAGTATGATGCAAATTCACCCAAATGTTAAGGAAAATTTTCCTATCCTTGGAGAAAGGGTGAATTTGACAGGTGGGGGAAACAAATGAGAAACAAACTAAAAATGGGAATGCCCCTGTAGACAATAGGTTCGCCTAAGGACAAGACAAATTCGCCTATTCTTAGAGAAAAGGAGAATTTGATAGATGGGGATTGACAAACTCGCCTAAGGGATGAATAGACTCGCCTAAGAAAATGACCCATAGGAAAATTTTCTTCAAACGAAGGAAAATTCGCCTAAAAGGATGACCTGGACTGAACTAGGATACACAACAACTGACTGTGGCAAAGGATGACAAGCATGACAAACAATAGATAGGAGGCTAGGCTGACTTAACTCAAAATGAAAAAAGCACTAGTATTGCACAAGAAGACACGCCAAGCAGCACAAACCTAAAATTAGTGATAAGGATTTGCAAACATGGGCCTTTATCTAGGTTGAACAAGGCTATCTCATGAGTCCCTGATATATGCATGGTACATGGGGCACAACCGTGAACACTAGCCCATCACAAGCATAAGTTGGGAGCCCCAATGAGGTATTGGAAACTCAGACCAACTCTTCATTTCTTATCTAGGTATCACCTTAGCTTCGATGCTCTGCTAAACATGATGCAGCTAGATTGAGGTACAACTTTCACTCTCCCCCCTTTATATATCTCACTGGTAACACATGGTTGGAAGCGTCCCTCAGGTGATGAAATTCTAGGCAGGTCCCACTAAAGGAAGAAGATTCTAGATTTTTTCAGCTAGTCCCTAGGTTCGCACATAGGGGAGAGCTTAAACGTACTAGCACCTCCTAGGTAGACACAACTGGACTAGAGTTACTACAATTTCTCATCACCCAAGATCGCCAAATGGCGCAAGTGGATTGGATACGTCAACAACCACTCCCAAGCACAACAAAAAAATTAATTGACCCTCTAATTAAAGTTACATGTGCCTAGATTAGTATGAAAAATAATAGACAAACTACTTAAAGATCTTCGACCGATCGTCCTACAGCAAACACATTAGTAGTTTCCAACACCGGTCTTGGATGGACAAGGACAATTGCACAAATTTTTAGTGAGAGGACACACTCACAAACAAATAGGTTAGTGGATTAGTACCTGAAAACATAATTGAAATGAAGCTAAAAACAATAGATTTAGGTCTTAGATTTACCTTAGATTCACCTCTATAAGAGGCAACTTTGCTTGTCTGATTGAGCAAATTCACCCCTGTCAGGAGCAACTTTGGTTGTTCTTAAGAGAAAATTCACCCAAACTAGTAGCAAATTTTCTTGTTTTTGAAGCAGATTCACCTATTTTGTGCAGATGAGCAATTTGGTTGTTTTGCGAGCAATTTTTCCTGTTTTTGAAGCAGTTTCGCTTGTTTTTGAAGTAGTTTCGCTTGTTTTGTGTAGATGGGAAAATTTTCCTGGTGGAAAATTCACCTATTTAGTGAGGATGGGAAAATTTTATCTGATAGCAAATTCGCCTATTTAGTGAAGATGGGCGGATTTGCTTTGATAGCAAATTCGCCTGTTTTTGGAGCAATTTTGCCCCTTTTTGAACAAATGTGCAAATTCACCTTTTCTGATAAGGAAAATTCACCTATTTTCTGGGATAGAGTGCAAATTCGCCTAAACTTGACAAATGGGTGAATTTTTCATGTGAAAATTCACCTCTGTTATGAGCAAGTTCACCCTTATTGTTGCAAATTCGCTTGTTTATGTAGCAGATTCACCCCTCTGAGATGCAAATTCACCCGTTTAGGGTGGATTCACCCCTGCGTGTAAACATGAACTTGCAAAACTTGAAACAATAGAGAACGTGAAAGAACATACCCATTTGTGGGTCTCATCGGGCGTGCCAAAAATGTGTGCAACGTGTTTCCTAACCCTAAAGATGCAAGATGAAACGAAAAGTAAAGGAAGAAAAACACAAAATAACACCTCAAGACTAGCCAAGTTAAACTTGAACAAAAACAAAGTAAAGAGAGTGATTTACCTTGTCCAAGTTGATTGGTTGGTTGGTCTTGTTGATAGCTTGATATGTGTGCTCCTAGATCGATTTCGGTAGCATAACGACTTGTAGTTTGATGTGGATGCAAGGATGGATGAAAATGGCTATGGATGCATGAGAGATGATGAAAAAATGCTTGAGAGATTGAAAATGGTTGTGTGATTCAGCTCCCAAAAAAGGCTAAGTGTTAGTCATTTAACCAAGGGAGATGAAATGAACGGTGGAGATTGAAAGAGGACAAAGGATCAATGGCTCAAATTAAAGAGTTGACTAAAGGAATTAAAAATTCCTTTCTAATGTGCATGGGGATGATAAAAAAGAATTAAAAATTCCTTTTTAATGTGCATGGGGATGATAAAAGGAATTAAAAACTCCTTAGAAACCTTGAATGAATAAAATAGAATTTAAAATTCCATTGGGACATGGAAATTGTAAATGGAATTAAAAATTCCATGAGAGGACCTTGGGAAGATATAAGGAATTAAAAATTCCTTGGGAGATGGGGAGATTTGACTAAAGGGTTTATTAGACTAGCTAATCAATGATTAGAAGATAATTAGGTGGCTAATGAGGATTAAGAGCCAACTTGCAAAAGTTGGAGGATGTGACACATTTTAATCATGGATTAAGAATGTGCGCATCCCTAATGATGGGATTATGAGGTGGATTAGGATTAAGAAAAAGTGATGGAGGATGTGACATGTGAGGAATTAAATAAATATATTATTTAATTAAATCTTTGAGGAAAAGGGGAATAAAGGGTAAGGTATTTAATTATTTAACTAAATACCTTAGGGATTTATAGGACTTTTAGGGGTATTAATTAAATAATAGTAATATTACTTAATTAATGCAAATAAGAGGATATTTAGATGAAAAAGGATAAATTTGACCAAACATAGGTGGCCAGATTTAGGTGTCTACACGTAGTAGCAATCAAATTTAAAGAGAAAATTGCATAGTTCAAAAGTTTGTGCAATGAAGAACAAAATAATATAAGTGCATTGCAGAATACTGTCGAAATGAAAGACAATGGTATAGACCTAGTGAGGAAAAAACCTCACCTAAAAGAGAAAGGAAGCTTTTGAGAGTGCAGAGCCGAACAATGAATCATGCAAAGCTAAACATCTATGGGTACCTAACCAAACAAACACTCCAAAACAACCACAAACAAAAGGAATGCTAATGGGATGAATACATGAGAATTTGGAGCATTGAATGAACCTTTATCTCTAAATTACGCACTTGTCAAGCCAAGTAACTGCGAAGGGACACGTAATGCAAGTTGTTGAGTGGGGGTAACAAAGGGGTAGCACATGATTAATGCTCTCAACTAGACATTCAAGGTGGTTAAGTGTTCCTTTGCCACACATCCATCCAACCCAATGTCTAGTTTCTTTCATGCTACTTCTAGAGGAGGACTCACTCCATTGTTGGGTGGACCCCAAAATGGGCCCGTCAAGAACACTATGGACCAATCATGTGTGACACATGGCAGGGTGGAAAAAATCGGAAAAAAATAAAATTTCTAGGTGCACAAGTGGCGGGGTGACACGACGGGAATTTTTTTGGGGTTTTTTGGTCCATATGGCACTCCACGTGGACCTCCAAAGATAGGGTGCACCATTATGGGCCCATCGAGCCTAGTGTAGTGTTGTAAAATGTACTCCTTTACATTTTCACATTATGTAACTTGCATCCCCTTAATTAATTGTACTTAATTAAGCCTCTAATTGACCCAATTATGCATTTAAAAGCCTAACTAATCTCATTTTTTGAAAGGGGAACCTGCATTAAACAATTGCAAACATAAAATTACACATCTTGGAAAATGTGTGTCCCTAGGACCCATTCACCCAAGGGAAAATGGGTCCTCCTTAAGTTTAGGACCCCATTTTTTAATATCTTTTTGGTGGTATTTTAATGATTCAAATTCAAATTGCAATTGTCAGCCTTTGATGTTTAATTGTTGGGAAATTAGGAAATTACATATAAATACAAGGTCTTTTTATCATTTCAAATCCTATAATTTTTATGAGAACATTCCTATAGCAAATATTATTGTCAAGAACATTCAAGAGAAAATTTATCAACCTTTTACATCAATAATCAAGATCAAGATCATCATGTCAAAGTTGTTTGCATTCATGCATATTTTTGGAGCTAACATTGTGATGTAGGTTTCAATTTTTCAAGCATCAAATCAAGTGTCAAAATCAAGCATCCAATCAATTCATTTCATGCTAGATCTAATCTTTGGAGTGATGTGTTAGAAGTTTCAATCCTCCAAGGGAAACCATTAAAGGGCTTGGTGAGTTGCAACAAGCTAGTGTTCATTCATCATTCCTTCCTTTCATTATTACTTCATTTCAAGGTTTAATTACTAAAATAGGGTTTGACCAAGGAAAACCCTTATACACCAAAAATAAACATTTTTCTCTTCTTTGTGTGTTTATATATTTGCAAGTGAAGGAGTGAAATTGGATCAAAAGTACAATTTTGCAAAGTTGTCATGAAAGTTGTCAAGACATAGAATCTTGCTTGCAAAATTTATTTCCAACTTTCTAATAGTGAGATTTAGAGAAATTAGGAGTCAAGATCCAGGAGCAAAGGACTGTGAAATTAGATTTTGGACCCTTGTAGCAAGACCCATTCGCCCTAAGACAATTTTTTCCCAAGAGGACACTCAACAACAACTTTTGTTGATAGGTGCATGGTGTCTTATCCTTCTTAAATTTTTCAAAAGTCTATTGTTTTTTATTGTGTTATGCTTTAAATTGATGATTCAAGTTTCACATTGTATAATTGAGTTCATTTAGTATTTTTGGTTTTTCTCCAAAAAGTGCATTTTAGGCATATTTACCCCATCTTGCTATAAGGAAAAACAACAAAAGATATCCAATAGGGTTGACTCACCTAAGGGTTGAAATTCAATCCTACCTTTGGGGATCTCCTTTTCCTAATGAAACAAGGAAGATAGGTGCATCATATTGAAACGAAGAGAAATGGGATAGGGGAAATGTTAAGAAAGGGAGGTTCACCACAAAGACCTATTTCTCTAATTTCATTCAACGAAATGAGATTCAAATAATGAGATGTCTAAGAACCCTTAGGTGAGTCAAATCAAGGTATGAATCAACAAATTTCCTATCTATGCAAGGATGGGGGTATGAACTAAATTGCACTTTGGGGAGAAAGATAAAAACCATCAAACATACTCCAAAATACAAGCTATAAAATGCAAATGAAGGACAATAATCAAATCTGAAAGAAACAACAACTAGAAGGAAGATATGGAAAGGTGAAATTGAAGTGTACCTTTCACCAAAAGTCACCTTTTGAAGCTCACTAAGGACTCATATTCCCTATGGTGAATGGGTTCTAGCTAGGGTTCTTTGAAATTTGTTTATGGGTTCTCTTCTGTTGTGTCTGTACTCCCAAATTCCCTATTTTCACTGTCACACAGCTGGAAATAAATTCTATAGAGGAGTTTCCATGATATGACAGCTTTTCTTGCAACTTTGACAACATTGCAACTTTCCTCAATTTTTCTCTTCAAAGGATTTTCAACCTAAAATTTACAATCACACATCAAAGATAGAAAAATGTTGTTTGTTAGGTGAATGGGGGTTTGCCTTGGTCAAACCCCATTTTTGGTAATTAAGCTTTGTAATGAAATGAAACATGAAGGAAGGAATGATGAATGAACAACACTATGTAACAACTCACCAAACCTTATTTGAACCTTAGATTTGTAGATCTGCAAACTTGCATGAAGTTGTTTCAATGTATGTGGATCTTGATCATGAAACTTGTCTTGAAACAATTCCTTTGAATGCTTGAATAGATCTTGAACTCTACATCACCATATTAGCTCAAACAACATGCATGATGCAATAAATCATTGACATGACAATGGAATCTTGATTGCTGCATTAATCTTCAATAATCTACCCTTGAATGCCTTGAAAATGCTTTTGAATGATCTTTTTATCCTAAAATTTCCTCTAAGATTTAAACATTTGAAAATTTAGGATGCTCTCTTGAAATTCTAAGATGAACTTAGTGAAATGACCTCTTATTTATACATATCTTAACATTAATTCCCAAAATTTAAATATCACAAGCCGACATTGAATTGTGGATTTGAAATCATTAAAATATCGCCAAAAACATAATTTGAATTTAGGTCCTAGGTGTAAGTGAGGACCCATTCACCCTATGGCGAATGGGTCCTAGGCCACTTGCCCAGGACACACATTGCTCAATGTTAAACCTTATGTTATGGAATTTATGAATGTCAAGTTTTATCCCTCAAAAATTGCAATTAATTAGACTTGGATTTGAATTAAAGGGGCCAATTAAGGAAAATTAACCTCAATTAATTAATGAATCCCTAGATTAATGTGAAAGTGTAAAGGTACACTTTAAAACACCAAAAATAAGACACAATTAAATCCATTTTATTTAAAAGGGCCCTAAACTTAATGTGAATATGTAAAACGTATAACAACACTAAATTAGGGCATAATTAAGCTCATTTTATTTAATAATTATTCCCAAATTAAGTGTGAAAAAGGGATACTTTTTCCTACACTACACATATATCCAATCATCTCATTCTGATAAAACCCTATTTTCCTTCATTTCACCTAGTATGATCTTCCTCAACATTATAAATATATACCTCGATGTTGAACGTGTTAGTGTAATTAATTATTTATTACACTAGCATAAGTTAACTTAGGTCATATATCATTTAGTCCTAGGTTGCATTTTATTAAATCATTTAATAAATGGGGTAATGTCCCCTTCCTTGTTTGTAGAGATAAGATTCCTTCTAGAAGATGAGTTGTCCTTCTAGAACTTATCTCAACATTTAATAATTTCCTAGATAGGGTTCACATGTTGTCACATGTTGTTAGATCATGACACATGGCAACATCTCATGCATCTTAGGTTTTCTCTTTTGCCTATATATTAAGGCATAAATTGTACATTTGTAATCATCTCATCTCATAATATAGATCAATATAGAATCTCCATTGTGCATGCCTAAGTTCAAACACTTTTTGTGTGGTTGATTATCTTTCATGGCACGGGTCCTCCATTGAAGATTCTGGAGCTTCATGGATTGTGCATCCATAATCTATACATGGTATTAGAGCTTGTCCAGTGAAATGTCAACCCTCGATCAAGAAAGTTGGTGTGCGAGATTCTTTGCAGGCTTGAAGGTTTCCATTGAAGGCTACTTGACTCCACCCGAGGACCAAGCTGATTTCTGAAGCAGATAGAGTCAGATCCGAGCTTACCATTGTCTTCAGAAGCCCTCGAAACCCAAGGATCGCCTGTCCATTCATCAAAATTAGATTCATCAACCCGGGAGCCATCAAAGGTATTTTTGGGTTTGCAAAATCAATCGTACAATCTATATAATTTGCAGTAAAAAATCACCTCGGTCAGTTGTGCTCTGAGGCAAAAAAAATTTAGTCGCAAACATTTTTTTTTTCCAAAAACATTAGGCAATTTTTCTATATTATTTTGGCAAAAAAATATATTGTGGGCATTTCTATAGTTGCAGAATAAATATTTTTGAGTGACCTTCAATTAAATCATCAATCGGCATACTATAGGGTTTGATTTTTATAAATTTGTGGGCATTATTATTTTCGGTTAGAATCAAATGCAGATATATGCTTTTATAAAATCGACATTCAATTTTTGAATTGCTTTATAAGCAATAATCAAAAATATTTTTTGGTTGTCATTTTTTTTCTATTCAAAAATCTGCAGAATATTCCTTTGTGTCGGCTACATTCTGCAGAGGGAGGTACTCTTTGATGTGACAAGCTGTCACATCTCACCGGGCCCATCACCGGTCACCATCAGCTTCTTTGTGGTCATCCTCTCGTCAGCTCGTTTACTAGCTCCGTCATCCCTCTCGACTGGCAGTTTGTTGTTGACCAGAGCTTCCTCCCACCGGCCAAAGTCTTTTCTCCCGCTAGTGCCCGTAGCTCCCGCCATTGGTTGCTTCCTATGACTGTGGGCTCCGCCCAATCCCGACAGCACCTCCTATGAATGTCGCTCCACCCAGTTCTACAGCCCTACCACCGCTCCTATGGGGGAGCCCTTTTTTTTTCAACTTTAAATCCGAGGTAACATCAATGACCGAGAGCTAAGCCTGAAGGGGCTAATTTTTTTAACCTCGTTAGCCTACAGAGTGCCTAATATAGTTATTTTTATCGTTTTATCATAACTTTTCACTAGGGTATCAAAAATTGGCAAACAAGATGCTGTCGGAAAGGTAATTCAGTCTACTTTCCAGTGGTGACATCAATTCTATGAAATTTTTGCTTGCAAAAAATTCTACAATCAACTGAAGTCCAAACCCTAATTTGGACTTAAAGGCTCGTAACTTCGCAACCATTTATCAGATTTTAATGATTCCAGTGGTACCAGGAAGGTGATTCAGATCTTTTTTCATCAGTCCAGACCCCTTGACCAGTTTTAGCTCCAAGTACTCTTGCATTGATTTTTTTAGTTTGGTGCATTTGTTCAATAACTTGGACATCCTGAAGCTTGGGAAAATATTTTTTGCTTCGAGTAGCATCACTTCAATTGTGCATCATCCTTGGAAGTCTTTTTTTTGGTTGAAGGTCATTTGTCTTTGTATTTTTGGAGAAAGTTCATTATGGGGCTTGCATTCTCTCCTTCTTTGGCTATGTTGCACAAGGGAAACTATTCACAATGGCGAGATGGGATCAACCACCATCTCCAATCACTTGATCTATTGCCACATTTGTATGCTATAGTTCCTCATCCAAGTGAAGGTATTCATGAACTTTCTTGGAGTTGTAGCAGATACACTGTTTTGGAGATCATTGAGATGCAAGTTGATTGTGATGTTTTGAATGCTATTGATCATTGTGATTGTCCTCACATCCTTTGGACTAAGCTTTGGGAGATATATGGAGATTCAGATACTCCACCCTTCCTCAATGATCATGATTTAGAATATCATTCTTCAGATCAGGTACCCCATGATGATATTGTTGTGTAGGAGGTTGATTGCCTTGAATCTTCTGAAGAGGTTGGCAAGGTTCCCTCAGATGCTTCTTCTCCATCAAAGACAGTTGGTATCCATTCACATTCAGTGATTCCTTGTCCAGATTCATTGATTGAGGCTTCCACTATTATCATTCATCAGAACACCTTCAGTTTTCTAGACTTGGCATCACAGGATGGCTTTGTTTCAGGTATCACTGACTTGACTACTTCTACAGGTTTGGAGGAAATTCTTGAGGGGATATCACTCCTCTATTCAAATCACACTTTGGAGAGTTCTCTTGAGTCTCCTCATCCCCTTGTCTCGACCTTGCTTAGGAATCCAAAGACTATCTTGGAGGCACTTGGTTTCTCTTCAGAGATTTCATATATGAGACTTCTTCCCTATCATTCCATTCAGGACTTGAGGTTTCTTTAGCATCTACCATTGGATTGGCTTCTTCCTAGCAGGAGGCTTGTGGTTTGGACACATTTGTTTCTTTAAACTTCTTTTAGTGGTTTTGAGGACACTTCATTCAAGGAGGGCTATTAAGTCTCCATCACATTCATCATATCCATCACACTATCTTTGGATATTGTTCAATATCAATTTCTGCATCGTCCTGATTTGTCACCCTCTTCATTGATTGTGGGGTAAGTCCACCAAGATGGTTCCCAAAAAGGGGGCTTAAGTGGCCACTTTTTTTTCTGAAATCAGGAAATACTGACCTTGGACATGGAATTGAGGATAGTTACACTCAAAATTTTGAGATGGAACAAAAATAAGGATCAAAGTGCTCTGAGTCTATTTTCTAAACTACTAATTTATTTTGAAAATGGTTGAGATTAAGGGGTTCAAAAGAGGGACATACACAAATTGGTGCTATTTTTGTCAGAAAAACATAACATAGCAACTCTTGTACGACCTGAGCACCAAGTGGAAATTTTTATAGTATTTTTAAAATCGCTAT
>VDFB02271358.1:353895465-354045799 GCA_007258455.2 Sequoia sempervirens | reverse complement strand
TGATTACAACACATGACTAACTCACCCAATTTTATTTCCAAAGCACACAATTCTTAAAAAGAATAATTGTGCATTTGATCCAATATAGAATATTATTCAGTTAAGAACTAAATTCCTACAACACATTCATGATCAAAATACACCATCAAGTCACAAGCTATTCCATTACCATATATCAATATTAACTCAAGTAATGAAAGGAGAGTGAACCCTAGGGGCTAGACCTAATTCCTCGAGGAATCTATTGAGAAATGGTGCCTCAAATGTACTGGTGTTTGGGCCTCTACATTGTCAAATAGATAGTTGGATATCACAGGACAAAGTTACTAGTCTTATTGAAATCCCTTTGGTGGAAAATAGTTTCTTAGGTAAGTCACTGGTTTTCAAGTTTTCCTAACTTAAGTTGTGAGGTTCTGAAGCTTCATAACCTCCCAACTTAGCGACTGTGAAGTGAAGGTGGTTCTCTTTTTTGTCAGCATGTCATGAGTTTTGGAAACTTCACAACCTTTGATATGAGGTTCTGAATTTCATTTTTTGAGCAACTTAGTGATTGGGGCCTTCATCGGTGGGATGTGGCTACTTCGGTGGGACTTTAAATTCCATCCCCCTAATAGATCAATGGGCTATGGTGAGTATGTTGGTGACTCTCATTGGTGTAACTTGGCCTCATCGGTGGGACTCTGCCTTGTGTCTCCTTGATGGTCCGATGGAGCAGTGGCTCGTGTGGTTGTAAAGACTCGTCAGTGGGAGATGACATTGTCGGTGGGAGTTTATGAGCTATCACATTGATAGCCTGATACGTAGCATTAGATCCTCATCGGTGGGAAGTTGTGTCTTCGACAAGACACTAAAGCTTTTTCCACTGATGGAATGATGGAGTGGTTCATCGGTAGAAGATGTTGGTATTGGTGGAACCTTTGTGGGTGTCTCTCTAATAGGCCAATGGTGTAGGTGGTGTATGCTACATCGATGAGACTTCCCTGTATTGGTGGGAGATGAATTGGTGCCCCCTTGATATGATGATGGTTGACTCAGTGACTTGCATAGAATATCTCAACGGGACCCAATGGATGTTGAGGTGGAAAATGATGATTGGTTGGAACCTATTGATGGTTGGATCAACAATTAGAATTGGTTAGTTTTCCTGGTCAACCTGGAACCATTGGAAAGAGAAAAAATGGTATAAATCTTTGAACATTTTGCAATTTGGACTGAGAGGTAAATAGAACAAGGTTATCCTATCGGATTCTCTCTAGAATGGAACAAGATGTAAATCTCTTGTAAAGGCCATGAACCTAATATTGTATTATAACTATATTTTGTTGCTGAATAATACAATGATGATCTGGGCCTTTGGAGTGTGGTGATTTTTACCCATAAGGGTTTTCCACACATAAATCTATGTTTTTCTATTGTCTATTTCATCTTTCATGTTTAATGGTTCTACGTGATTGAATTTGTTTAATGGTGTTGTTTGGAACTGATTTAATTAGCATTAAATTTTCTCTAACGGTCAATGTGGGAAATGAACTATGTTTGATTCTACTTTGTGGCATAGTAGTTTGTGTCTTTGAGGAAATCTAATGAAATTAAAATTACCGAAGGAACTGCTATTCTTAGATGTTTATTTTTGAGATGACCAAAATCTCCCAACAAGTGGTATCAGAGCCTTCTTCTGAGATTTTCTTTTGCTTGCATGTGTAGGTTTGTGAGTTTCATTTACTTGCATGTGTGTTGAATGTACTTGCATGGACTTTTATGTGGCTTGCATGTAAGAATTCCTGGTGTTTCTAGTTCTATGGATTCCTTTTGTGAAGATTTCTTAGTCTGGTAAGCTTGAGGAGATCAGAAGGAGTTGATTGATGTTTGATCCTTTGGTGAGTAGAAGTCCTTGCTCTTTTTTGTTTCAAGAGACAACACCCAATATGAAGGATGGGGAAGATGGAGAAACTTGAGTTGGTCATATTGAAATGATGTGGCCTGAAGCTCGTGAGTTGGCAGCGGTATAATCCTGATGCATGGGGTGGAATATTTTGCTTCATGGCTGTGGCTTTTCTAGGTAATGGAAGGCATAATTTTACTAGTACCCCGATTGCATGAAGGCTATGGAGTTGATCATTGGATGATCTAAAAGCTTCTACAATAGCTACTCTCTCTTGGATGCACGTACATGTTGTTGACTGAGGAGTTGGCCTGAAATGGGTCTGGAGTCTCTGACTACCTTTTCTTCTCATGGATGTTTTGTACCTACATGTTTCAGATGCGTGCTTCTAGGTTTGAGAGTTTTCTTTAGGTTTTCTTAAAAATCTATGGTGATGCTCATTCATGACAATCTATTTTCTAGTTTAACCTTTACAGTGTTTTAGAATTTTGAATCATTCAGATGTGAAGTGGATATGGGTATGCATGGGTGTTCTTGAACACATTGGTTTTGCAAGTTTTACACAGTCAAGGAAAGAAAAAACTTGTGGCTATGTGGAACTATTCTTAAAGCTATTTTTCTAGACCTTGGCTTTTGGGGTGTAACTGGATGAGCTATTTGTAGTTTTTCATGCATGATTTATGCATGGTAAGAGAAGGTGTGTTTTCTTCTCTGCATGGGAGTGTTGGTATATGATTAGTCATTCATCATTCTTGTGGTGATGCTTGGTGGTTCCCCTGACTATGGTGCTCATTGTGGACGTGATTGGCAAATCAGATTTGAAATAGATCTGGTGGTTGAGCCAAGTTTTCTACATTGTTATTCTCCTTGAGATATTAGTGTTGTAGTTTATAGTTCAATGATGGGTTTGTGCATTCGATGTTTATGATCTACAAGTTATGTGGTTGGTGGATTATCTACCCATTGGCTATAGTAAGATAACTTGGAAGTGGACTATCTATATCCTCAAGGTTGATTCAGTGTTTGTGTAGACTTGTTAGCTAGCCTTGTCTATGGTCACTTGTGCATTGGCTTGGTTTCTTTGAGATGAGAGGATGGATGGAGTGAGTACCTGAATAGTCAATTATGGGGACCTATAGCATGTGTATCATGATGTCATGGATAGCTTGGATACACTGCTTTGTGTAATATTTTGATAGTGATGGTTATTTCTACTTGGTTTTGGAGATCTTGGTGCTACTTGGTATTGTTGTTAGATGGATATGTTAATGTGTGGACCTGAAGGATTTTCAAATTAGCAGATTTTTGGTCATGATGCTTGAGAGTTTGGGTTTCATGGTTCAATTGGAGCTTTACCTATGACTATGGATTCATCACTAGGTGATGGATGATCTTCTTTAGTGTTGCAAATGTTACTAGGAGGGGCTCTTATATCCTATTGCTACATAAGGGTTCTTTCACATTTGCATGGAAACTATTGGAAGATGTGTAACATCTTGGAACCATGAAGGACACTTGGAGTCTTTGACTGAGGTGTTGGTGGTTCTTGACAGGTGATGTTGGTTTATAGTTGTTTCATGTCATGTTATACTCTTGCTTGTGCATTAGAATTTTAGCATGATGAATTGCTCTTGAGACCATGGTAAGATCACCTAGAGCATGGTATCTCCTAAGGGGGATAGTAATATCATTATGTCATGATAATTTTCTGATTTAGATGATTGGAGCTTTGGCAATGGTGTAGTGATTCTCTATGTTTTAGATGTATTGGTTATATGCTTGAGAGCTTCATGATAGTGCAGTGATGCATTTGGAGTTTAGTATGAAATGATTTTTTTTAGATGCTCATGGATACATGGAAAATAAGGTGAGGTTGTATTTCTCTTGATATGAGAGAAGTGTTGTTGATGGTTACTCTTGATGGAGATTTCAACAGAAAGTCTAAGGAGCCTACACCTTGGTTGGACATGAGTTCAACATAGACCAATGAGGAGATTTCTCTTGGAGGATTCATTATGGCTTGCATATCTTGGAGGAGCATTCTCGTTCCCCACTCTTGGTCTACTCAGTATTTTATCACTTGAGAGGTATTGCCCATTGTTTCTCTTAGGTGTTTTATGCTTTCTTTCATGGATATGGATATTGAACTGCTATTAGATGTTTTTGAAGGAATCATTGTGAGAGATGAATAGCATGGTTATCTGCTTATGCATTTTGATTAAATTTAGTGATGTTTAGTCGCATATTTCCTAAAATGGGAAATGCAGTAGTTTGATCTTCGTGGAGAAGCTTACATCCATATAATTGCATTATATATATGTTTTGTTTAATCTTGGAGATTGAATAGTTGGGTGTTGTTAAGGAGATCATACTTTTCATAGTTGGAATTTAGAGGTGTATGTAGGAGGATTTTCTATAGGTACATGATGTGCAAAGGTTCTCTCTTTGGTCATGGTTGTTTTCCTAGATGTTTGGTTTCACATTAAATTGGTTTGAGGTTTGGTTAGAGTTGTAGTGATCACTAGCTTGTGGTCATGTGTTTTCACTCATTCTCTTGGGTGATGAAATGGAGGTTCTTAATCTCTTTCTTTTGTTGGGTGTGGAGAACTTGGGAGAGCTATGAAGACTTATGGTGAGAGTTGTTCTTACATGTTATTTTCTTATAGGTTTTACATATCATTATGGATGGTTCCTTGAAACTAAATGTTTACACTCTCTATGTTATGCTATTTGTAGACTCGCTATGCCTTGTTCTTTCAAATTTGGCATTACCTATGCAGTGGGAGTTCTTGGATGTGTTTGGTCTTCTTCGATTGGTTTGTACATGGAGCTTGTATCTGCGATTGACGGGTTGGCTATGTTGCTTGCATGAGTTTACTAATGAGGATACCTTTGAGGTATGAACAGATTGGATGGTTTGGCACTTGTTGTGTGTGCTATTTTCAGTTGTGTGGGTTAATCAATTGGATGGGAGCAGTTAGTTTTCTGGTTGTTGTTCTAGCTAGTGTTCTATCTTGTTTTCTGGAGGATGTTTTTCAAGTTTTGTTCTTGTTTGAGCCTTGAAATTGATATTAATTTTGTATAACTTGTGAGCACAATGGTGTGGCTTCAATGTGTTGAAACCCTTTCTTTTAGTTGGTTCTAATGGTGGTATCTCAGATTAGACTGGTGCATATGTATGCCATGGCTTATTCCTTTTCTTTGGAGGATGGATGGAATTGTAGCCTAAGATGGTAGACATCATAGATGTTGTTGCAGGTGTCCTGGATGATACAGAGGATTCATGCATTTATTGGAAGGAAATGCATTCTTTGACAAGTGGGAGAATGTTGAGAAATGGTGCCTCAAATGTACTAGTGTTTAGGCCTCTGCATTGTCAAATAGATAGTTGAATATCATAGGACAAAGTTACTAGTCTGATCAAAATCCCTTTGGAAAAAAAATATTTCTTAGTTACGTCACTAGTTTTCAAGTTTTTCTAACTTAAGTCATGAGGTTATGAAGTTTCATAACCTCCAGACTTAGCAGCTATGAAGTGAAGGTGGTTCTCTTTGTTGTCGACATGTCGTTGGTTTTGAGAACTTCACAACCTCTGACATGAGGCTCTAAATTTTAGTTTTTGAGTGACTTAGCGATTAGGGCCTTCATTGGTGGGATGTGGCTACTTCGGTGGGACTTTAAATTTCATCCCCCCAATAGACCAATGGGTTGTGGTGAGCATGTTGGTGACTCTCATTCGTGTGATTTGGCCTCGTCAGTGGGACTATGGCTTGTGTCTCCTCGATGGTCTGATGGAGTAAAGACTTTTCAGTGGGAGATTACATCATCAGAGAGATTCTATGAGCTATCACATTGACAACCTGATATGTAGCATTGGATCCTCATCGGTGGGAAGTTGTGTCTTCAGCAAGACACTAAAGCTTGTCCCACTGATGGAACAATGGAGTGGTTCATGGGTAGAAGATGTTGGTATCAGTGGAACCTTTGTGGGTGTCCCTCTGATAGGCCGATGGTGTAGGTAGTGTACGGTATGTCGGTAGGACTTCCTTGTATCGATGGGAGACAAATTGGTGTTCCCCCGATATGATGATGACTGACTTGGTGACTTGTGTAGAATGTCTTGGTGGGACCCGATAGATGGTGAGGTGGAAAACGATGATTGGATGGAACCTATTGATGGTTGGATCGACAATTGGTAATCGTTTAGTTTTCCTGGTCAGCCTGAAACTGTTAGAAAGAGAATGAATGGTATAAATCATTGAATGTTTTGCAATGTGGAGTGAGAGGGAAATAGAATAGGGTTATGTTGTCGAATTCTCTCACGAATGGAACAAGATGTAAATCTCATGTAAAGGTTGTGAGCTTGATATTGTATTGTAACTATATTTTGTTATTGAATAATACAATGGCGATTTGGGCCTTTGGAGTGTGCGAATTTTTACCTGAAAGGTTTTTCCCCGCGTAAATCTATGTGTTCCTATTGTTTGTTTCATCTTTCATGTTTAATGGCTATGCATGATTGAATTTGTTTAATGGTGTTGTTTGAATATGGTTTCATTAGCAATAACTTTTCTCTAAGGGTCAATGTGGGAAATGAACTATGTCCGACTTTGCATTGTGGCATAGTAGTTTGTGTCTTTGAGGCAATCTAATGGAATTAAAATTACTGAAAGCACTGTTGTTCTTGGATGTTTCTTTCTGAGATGACCAAAATTTCCCAACAGGCTTGTCTCTGATAGCCTTTCCTATGTATATATTTCATAGAGGAACTGTAGTTCAACAACTTGAGTTCACCCAACTTATATTTGATTGACCAATCACACATAACACCCATGTTTAAATCACCACTAACTCACAATGGTAGTAAATACTAAGAATGAATAACAACAGTGAATCTATAAGGGCTCATTCTACTATAAGTAGTGATTAACAATCCTGATTACAATGCCCCTCAAGGGCCACTTGCTAACATAGATAAACAAGAACTGGTCTAGGATGAAGGTAACCAAAACATATCTTGAATAGATAATTATAATTGAAGATGTTCTTTTAATCCAACCATACAAAGGTCACCATATGATATTTATAAGATTAAGGGGTGAAAGGTTAATGAAACAATTGACATATTGAATCTTTCTCAGTAATTCAACCTTCCTACACATGGTTGACTAAGACAAGGAGTATAACCCTTAGGTTCAAAGACCACTCTACCTTAGTCACCCTCATAATCCTAAAAGATATAAATGTGCTAAACTCAAGGCTTTATACAATTCACCCTATACCACTAATCCATTAATTATAGAATATAAGAGTGGGTACGCAACCCTTTCTAGGGTCCTCTTACCCCAGATAGTTTCACTATCGACTGCCACCCACTTAGGTGAAGTCGGAGGTCTGAAACCTTGATAATGTTAGATGTAGTTTAAAGGATATTTTATTCATAAAAAAAACACAACATGCTTACACGACAATGTAATGTCAGGAATTAATATATGCTTCACCTCATGGTTGCAATTCTAGTTTAGTGAAAAGTTTGATGACCATCTCTAAGCACAAAATAATTTATAGCAATAAGATAACTCAAAGAATTAAACTTTCTCACCTCTTGACCATATTGGCATCATAAAGCCTCATGAGCTCTAGCCAAACCACCGAGCAAGAAATATTTTAACCCCATGATGATGAAATGGGGTCTTCTATTGTGGCGAGGGGCCTAACTCAATTGGCTAAAGCATCTTGTTGCAAGAAAGAGGTCACGAGGTCTAGTCTCCCCCCAAACCAATGGTACCAAAGGGTGTGTCGTGCTAGCACCATAGATCACATGAATTTTTTTTATCAAGTGCACTATAGTTTATAGGGGGACAGATACCCGACTGATTCCTACAGTCTAAAAAAAGAAAAAAAAATGGGGTCTTCCATTCAAATATTATAAAATTGTATTTCAAGACACGATTAATCTAAATGACTATCAAATAGTGTCATGAGTCTTATACTCAAATTTCTTACTAAACCAAGCATTTCAACACCCATTGTTCCTTCCAATTATCATGAATCAAACATATATATATATATATAAATTACTGTTATTGGAATTTAAGGACCAAGAGGGACATAGAAACCCTTGCTCTACTTATTCAAAGATAACACTAAAATCACTAAACAACGACTTATGAACAAGGGTTTAGCTAGACACTAATAAAATGGTTGACGAAGCAAAAATTCTAAACACAACCCCCAAGCACTCAAGATCCTATCTGGGTATACACAAAAAATCCCATATGTTACTCCCACTAACACCAATACATGAAATACATAGCCAACACCCCCAATATACACAATAGGGTCCAACATGAAAATGCATCTACTCGTACGAAATGCCAGGTGGGTCTATTGAAACTAGCTAAAGATGAAACCACATACCTATGTAAATATTAGCCAAGGCCTGAGTTGATGTCTTGAGCCTTTACTTCAGCTCCACAATTCTTTTTCCTCCATGAGAGTCCCAAAAAATGACTTCCCTCATACCATAAACTTGAAAACATAGTCTCCCTCTCTACCTACCCTACTCGACCACTTGGAGAGAGTCCCATGCCTAGCCACTCCTCTTTTCTTCATTGACCGGCCTCTCCCATTGAGTCATGCACCTTCGACCACAAATCCTCCCCCTAGAATTTTTGGCATAGCATAATCTAGGGTTTAGTTTTCATTAAATTCTCTCCCCCCTTTGCTCAATCTACTCCAGCTTACATAACTGACCTTCACATTGATCGTGGCATAAATTTCCTTTCTTCATTTTCAAGAATGTTTCCTTCAGCTAAAATATCTCTTTTCGTGTCCTAGCTCCTTTTTTCCTAGTCATTGAGATAATGTATCCTTTAAATGCAAGCTATCGATCTTGTAATTCATGCCATGATCTAGTGCATCTCAATTACATGACTATCCTTAAAGTACCATCATACGATTTGACCTAATTTAATTTTGGTCATAGATCTGTATTGATCCACAAAAATGATGTGGATCAGGTGAAGAAATTGATTCTTTCATGTGTCACTATCCTGCATACCCACATTGATCAACCCAAGTCAATGTAAGTATTCATGGAATGGCGATATTAATCCTTCATTTTTCTGACATTATGCTTCTCAACCTTCGGCATTCAAGTCTTGGGTATCCACCTTACCTCATGCTTGAATTGTATTGAATAATTTTATAAGCAAGCCCAAACACCTAACTTTGAAGCTCCTTACACCTATTAGGGTCTAGCCTTTGGCCTTACCCTCTACCTTCTACCTTATGACTGACATGCTTTGAAGGCCTCAAGAAAAAAGACTGAACCATGATGTCTAATCCTCTTTAAACCCATTGTAGTTCAGCCATTAGCCTTACTCTTTACCATTTTCCCTCCAATGCAACATTGCAAGCCAACACACTAATCCTCGAAATATTGAACTGCGAACTCCAAATAGTGCTTTCAGTTGTTAGAGGTCAAGAATTTCTAATCCCTCTTACCTAATTCTTGAAGTGCAAAGAAAATCTTACCAATCAAGCCTGAACACACATGTTTGAAGCTCTTCTCAACTATGGAGGTTCAGCCATTAGTCTTACCCCTTATCAGTTTCATGCCTTTGTGTAAAGGTGAAAGTAAAACTACTAACTCATGAAGTTGGAAACAATCCTTAGTAAGCATTTCCAAACTTAACTCTTTTAGGTGTTGGCCCTCAGGATTTCACCTTACTGAATACTTGACACATTGATAAGGTATAAGCCTCCAAGCTGACCCACATACTCTGAAACCATTTCAGGTGCTGGGGTTTTGGTCCCTCATCCCTCCTTCATAACTTTATGTTAAGACATAAGCCTTAAGGGAAATCTCCTATACCCAATAAACTTAAGCCTTAGAATTGATCTTCGATCCTTGAAACCTTTTCGGGAGATGACATTTATACTCTCTTCTTACGATTTACCCTTTTACCTTCCTTCCAATATGAAAAGGTGCAAGCCTCATCTCTGACCTACAATGCCTAATTTTTTTTCGAGATTTAGGGTTCTCCCATACCTCATTCATCGCTTAGTCTTTTGATAAGTCATAATACTTATGTTTGACCTCTGCTAATAGATTTTACCTCTTAATCTTAAATCAAGGCATACAATCCTTAATTCTGAATTCCAAAGTCTGATGCCCTTTTAGACTTTACTCCAACTAATTTCATTCTTAACATTGTGTTAAGGCTTAAGCCTCAAGACCAATCTCTAACACCCAATAGGTAAGACTTAAGCCTTAATCCTAATGCCCCAAGCCATTTCGTACTTAACTCAATCCTTCTTCATTTTTTTAAGGCATTTGGTATATGGTATGTCCGAAGCCTGAAGTTTGATACCTTTTGAACTCTAACTTGGACTTGTTTATTTTTATAAGGCATTCAGTATAAGGTATGACTGAAACCCGAAGTTCAAAGCTTGATTAGACTTAGTTGAAAAATGACTAACTCTTTTTCTTTAGCAAACAATACAAGTAAGCTCGAGGTCCGAAGTCCAAATTTTGGAACACTCCAAGGCTTGCTATAATGACACCCCAAGGCCAACAAATCCTTCTTCATAATAGCCCTATGAATTCCTTTTGGCCTCAAATAATAGCTCTTCATTTGATATTACTTAGATCTCCTACCGACCTCAATGATGTGCCTTTGTTGACCTCAATTGAAACTCATTTCCAACATCCTCTCCTCTAACATCATAAGATACCTTTGTGACAACAGTGGCAATCATATTATCAAAAGATTAATCTAACTATAGCTAGGTTTAGTTATCCTTATCAGATTAACTCTTTATTAGTATCAACCAAATATCATTATGGTATGATGTTCTGATCTAGGAGACTATCATAATTCCATGATAAGGCACAATCCAAAAGTAGAGAAGACTCTAAGTCTCTTCATCTATCCTTATTTATGTACTATCTTAATCTCCCTTAGTTAAGCAGTACCATAGGGGTCAAATCTGCACCTGCTATATTTACTAAAACCTCTAAGGCTCCTTTAGTGACTTTAGTTCTCATATTTGATATGAGGAACTTCAAGTGAATACTATAGGAGACATTCAAAATCAACATGAGTCAAATGATAATAAAGGAGCTTTATTACTAGGGAACCTTAGCAACATAGTATAACATGACAAATTATAGTATGTATCCATGTATATTTAGTCACAAACCTTAATAGAAGCATTCACATAAGAATTTAACTAATCTTCTCTTAGAATCAAATGACTAAAAGTAGAGTGACAATCAAACACAACTGGGTCCTATATCATCTAAATGATGCACCATGGACTAAAAAATTTCAAGGTAATTAATATTTAAATAAAAAACTAAAATTATGAGAACCAATGAAGATAATGAGTTTCTTATATGTGATGATAAAGTGGAAAATATGAATTATGGAAACTAAGGTGATAAAAAAGCTAGCACTTGATATAATTATGATATGATTTCATCAAGGTCAAAATAATTTTTTTATTATTCATGATAATTCAAAGAATGAAAAGAATACAAAAAATATATCTAGTTTGTGTCATTTGTTGAGCTCTTCAAGATGTAATATTCCCAAGGAATTATCTAGTTCTATAAATTTCAACAATTGGAGTTACAACATTCAATATTGGAGCTTGAACCATTCATTCAAAATTTTGAATACTAACTTTCTAAGAATAGATTCACTACATATTGATTAAAAATGAGATTTATTAAAAAAATTGCTACAAAATATAAACTTTAAGCTTCATAAAAAAATTCTTTAAAAAATGAGTTTTGGAGATATATGTATGATTTTGGTTGGAATCTTGGGATGACTACTTCTGATTAGTGATACACCACTATACAATAGTAACAAACATGCTAAACTACTATTGATTTAATTCAAAATAGATTTTCTATACACCTAAAATCAGTCAAGATAATTAATTAATTAAATACAAGGTATTTAATTAATAAATCTCTTATTTCGTCTACTTCTAAATAAATTCTAAATTTATTTATGTAGTTCACATTTTCTAATTCTTCTATCTTAAATCATATTCCTCTAATTTTAGTTAAATAAACAAATTCCAATAGTTTGTTTTATTTAATTAATATCTTCTCACTAAAATTGAATAATTCCAAATTTAAATTTAGTCACATGTCTCCAACTTTTCCTCTTACCACCTCATCCAATGTCTCATGAATTTAAATATCCTTAATATTTAAATTGGAATTTTCCTCAACAAATTCTGAAACAACCTTGGACACTTGGCTCTTCCATTTCATTTATTCTTCTAAACACTTGGCAAAGTGTTCTATTAAAGGGAACCATCTCCATGATTCCTTGTAACTTCTTCATTCTCCACCATTCATCTCTCTAGCTAAAATCCTGATCATTGGTTGCTGCCACATCACAATATGCCTTGGAAATCCTATAAATGCAGCCTCATTTTCCAGCATTTGAGATCCCAACTTTGAGCAATCTTACACTGCAAAAATTACATTAGAGCACTTTGAGCGTTTAGATCATTTAGGCATTCAACAATTAGTAATTAGAGGCATGTTAGTTTAGAATCATGGCTTAGATGTTAGCTTGCATCTTAGTTATCATAAAAGTTTTCATACAACACTTGAATCATATATTTATCACATCACCATTGTCATTTACATAATATCATATAGTTTATCAATCATCATGTAGGAATATATTTCTTGCACCTTCCAGCATTATGTTCCTCAGGTTGTCATTCTAATGGTCATAGTGTATACACAAATCTGAGAGCCATTATGATTTAATGAATCCCTGAAGATAAGTAACAATGGGATGACTTTAGGGAATTGGTTTTGTTTCAATTCGATTCAATTTTCTATTCAATTTCTCTAATATAATGTCTCATTGTTTGTGTGATTTTGTTATTCATTTACACATTTTACCTCACACATAAATTTGGCGCCCACCATGTGGCCTAGCCCCATTTTTATTGACATTTTCTGGAAATTTGTTTTACAGATCTGGACGTGAACTCTTATGTAGCACATCCATCATTTATTTTGGTGCATACAAAATAGCTTTTAGTGCATCCAATTCTTGTTACGGCACATCTAGAGCATCTTTCAGCGCATCCAGCTCACATTATAGCGCATCCAGGGGGTCTTTTAGTGCATTCAATCTATCTTTTAATGCATATAGTAGTTTTTCTAGTGCATTCAGTAGTTCTTTTAGTGCATTTGTGTGATCTTTTAGCACAAATGAGTTTTGTTTTACTACATCTGGTACTTTGCAGAATTTCAGAATTTTGAGAATTGAACAATATTTTTTGTTTTACAGGTGCTTTAAAATGTTTTCAAAGACTATTATATCAAACTATTGATGATATTTGCAGGGGCTAGAGTTGTTTTAATGCTTTCTTTTGATTAAATTAGGAATCTAGTTTAATTAATAGGTTAATGAACCCCTTGTCTATTGTGCTTGTAAAGTGATAGGCCTATGCTCTCCCCTTCACTGGGTGAACAAAATGCCAAACTCACTCTTTTATGTTTTGATAGCACCTTTAGAAGGCCCGCCCTAGTGGGAAAAATCACTCACCCTATGGGAACGACCTAAGTGGGAACAACTAAAGCCAATTTTTTTGACCCACTATAATCAAAAGTGAATTCAGGGAAACCCGCAATTCAACAGTAGTGTGCAAGATAACCATCCCCAAAGCCTTTGTTCTAAAGGTTGGGAGGTCTCCTAAAGGACTTTATCTATTGTCGCACTAAACATAAACCCTTACTATGAACCTTAAGTGTAGAAGCTAGTTGAGTCAGTCTCCGAACACTTCTAATATCACACTGTAAGAGGAGGGAAGAATCTTCCCCCAAGGTACTCACCATATAAATATCAAGGATTATTGGCCAAAAGTGGAGGATTCGACTTTGGTTAAGACCCGGGAAAGGAAAAAACATGGGCACCCTCTAGGGGTGACATGGTTGTGTAAGCTGACATAGTTCTAAGATGTGGGTTGTGGTATTTTAAGTGACCCTTGACATTAGAAAAGTGTTTGATCTATTTGCTCTTGTGCTATACCTATGGAAATAAAAGGAATCATACCAAATTCTTGAACATACACTCAATGTTTAGTTCCTAGGCTGGAAACAACTGTTTTACAACTTGCTATTGTGTTTGAAGTCATTTTTCAAGAAATCATCCATTTTAAGAACACTTAATTTCCATAATTCACAAACTGGAAACCAAGAAAAATTCATTGTTTGGAATATTATACCCTAGAAACATTCAAATTTGCTGATTTAAAAGAAAAATAATGAGGTGGACTGTCAAAAACACTGAAATTTCCAAATTAGTGCATGCTTTCCCTATTCCGGCACATTTGATCTATCTTGTAGCACATCTAGGGCATTTTCTAGTGCATCTAGGGTACAGTCTAGTGCATGCGAGTCATTTTCCAGTGCATACAGTCTATTTTCCAACGCATCTGGGTTACTTTCTATTGCATCTATTCCATTTTTTGGCACATTTTCACATCCATTTAGCACATTTACCTAGTAGTCCAATAGAGAACTAGGTTGAAATCACATCGAAGGGCAGTCTAGCACATCACTGACTTTATTTAGTGCATTTAACTCATTTTTTGGTGCATCTGAGTCATTTTCTAGCACATTAAGTCCATCTTCCAGTGCATTTAACACATTCTCTAGTGCATTGAGTACATCTTTTAGCACATTAAGTCCATTTTCTAGCACATCTAGGGGACATTCTAGTGAATTGGGTCTTTGTTCTAGCACATATGTGTCATCTTTTAGTGCATCCATACCTTGTTTTAGCGGATGACAGTAAATTCAAAACCAAAGAGTTAAATTCACCATTTGCTCGACTGTTTGAACCAGAATTAAGGATCTTTCCCATAACAGAATCATTCCTTAGTCACCACAGTTTCTTAAACTTGTTGAAACTAGTCTTTGCAAGTGAAATTCTTCAAACTAAACCAAGATCTAACATCTTAAAGTGCCTAATCATCAAGCACACCTTTGATTATTAACCTGAGTTTCATCATCAGGATTTTTCATCCTTCATCACGAAACAACGCTATATAATCAGATTTTAACTTAGTCTCATCAATAGAATTTGTCATTCTATTTGACTTAGTTATTATCCTTAGAACTCTCAAACAAAAATAAAATTTTAGAAAAATTATAACACTTGTATGCCTATTCAAACAAGATCACAAAAGTAGAAACTCAAAGAAAAAGAAACAGAAACTCAAAGCACCATGGCTGAAGGTGAAGAAAATCCATTCCATAGATTCCACCAACCTGATAATGATGAAATTAATAAGGATGGCACTCAAACAACTCAACAAGATCCAAAATTCCACAAATTCATGGAAAATAATTTTGAAAAAGATAGGGAAAAATACTTTTTAATGTTGGCTAATCAAGGTATCAAACTTCCACATGACTTTGATGTTAATCAATTGAAAGGAGCTCCTAAAAGAACTAAAACTGATCCACCAAACATAGATCCAATGACTGCAATCAAATGAAAAATCTCCAACAACAAATTCAAGACATATAAAGAGGAACTACAAAAATATATCTTCTACAAGATATCTGCCTATATCCTTTTGTTCAAATTGTTAATATAATTCCTTTTCCCAAACATTGTGAATTCCCTAAGTATGATAAATATAATGGTAAAATAGATCCTATAGATCATGTAAGGGAATTTCAAACCATGAGCCTTGAATTTGCACAGGAAGAGACTTACTTGATGAGATTGTTCCCACGAAGCCTAGGGGGCCAATGTGATGATTCTAGTTTATGGTCTCATTTTTGGGTAGAATTTGTGATTTAGTTTCTGAAGTTATCATGGGATTTGACGTTAAGTGTTGATACTTTTATGATATTTTCTCAAACTATAGACATTGGGCTTATATTTATTTCTACAAACCTTTAATGATAATGGCATGTTATATGGACTGTCTATATTAATTTTCCATGTGGTTAATGAATGTTCCTTAAGGTGGTTACAAATATGCAATTATTGTGCATACTAACATTGCCATGCAAATTTAATTTGAGGATGCTAAATTGAGAAAGACATTGCCAGCTGGGCATGCGCCATAACATCTAGCAAGGTTATCATTCAAAGGTCAAAGGAGGTTGACGACAAGAGATTCCTTATGCAAACTAAATGTAACCTCCTTTTAATGGTCATTATTGATGCTGAGCAAATGTGCACGTTACTGCATCAGTAAATTTGTGATTGGACATGCACGTCTGATTGGATTACATGCATGCATAACCGCCACCCCACTTTCTCTGTTTTCCCTAAATGGCATCCTCCCAGTTCGTTGAGTTGACTGCCTTGTTTAGTTGATAGTATAAATAAGGATTGGATGCTCCTTTTCTAAAGGTTGCGTGATTTGATATTGTACTTGCATTCTTGAGTTTTTAGTAATCTAGATATATTACTCTTTTGTGCTCATGATTTACAGTGAATAAAATAAAGTTCTAATTTCAAGCATCTATTTTTTCATTAGTTTTAGAGGATACTTATCCAAGGGGGGCCACTTGATTAGTAATCCATCTTTTAGTTTAGTATTAGTTTAGTATTGCTTGTTGTTTCATAATTAGTTAAAAATCTGGCACCAACTATTCTTGTAGCCATTAGAATTCCATTCAGTGACTGTTCTTGCAGCCAAAGCAGACAGAGTAGTGCCCTATTTGTTTGCTAATATTTTCATTTATGTCATACATTGCAGCTTGGTGTAATTGTTGATTGATGGTTAGCATTCATGTTATCCTTTTCTAAGCAATTTACTTTCAACATTGTGTCTTTCTTAGTTGTAGAATGAAAATGGCTACTTTGGGTCCCTATTGCACATACTGTGCTGACTCATTTCAAGTTCACATCCCTGGGTTGAAAAGTTAAATGCACCTTCATGATGATTGAAATAGCTATTCAAGTTAGATGTCCAATCTTTGAATTGCGACTATAAAGGCCTAATTGTTGAATCATTGTAGGAGGTAGACATTTTTGGCATCGTTGTCGGGGATGGTGTCAAACTAGGGAGTTCTTTGGAGTCATTGATAGTTTTTCTTGTTGTAGTGTTTCTGAAAGTTGTTCTTATTATACCCTCATTTAGGAAGTAATGATCCCTCTTATTCTTTACCAATTCTTTGTGTGAGTTGGATGATAGTGAGTGATATCACATGCATAGAGGAAGGAGAAGGAATTCTTATGGGAGATTCCTTCCTAAAAATCCTAACCCATTCCAGCTAGTTGAATATCAGAACCTATCAAGAGAAGAAAAAGAAGAAGATCCACACCCCTTTGTTGATGCATTTCCTGATTTGACTAGCTCTGAAGTCTCCTTTGAAGACCAAAATCAGCTTAAGAACCCCTTTTCTTTGGAACTTCATCAAGCAGGCATGGGTGATGTAAATAGGAACAAACCTAACCAATTGGCTTTTCCTTTCCCATTTCCCATCATAATGAAGTTGACAACATCAAAAACATCCCTGCTTCAGCACTCCCCAAGTTTTATGGACTTGTCACAGAAGATCTTGATACTTTTTTGTTTCAGTTTGACATACTCTGCAAGAGTTATGATTATACCACCGATGCCCATAGGATTAAGCTATTTCCTACCACTTTGAAAGAAGCTACATTAAGATGGTTCATGAGCCTAGGTAGACATACTGTGGAAACTTGGTAAGACATGAGGACAAAATTTCTTGATAAATACAAGGAGTATTGTAGGGGCAGTGACATGAGAGGAGGTGACATTTTCAGGATGCAGCAAAAGGAAAATGAGAGCTTGGAGGATTATATTGCAAGGTTTTTTTTTTCCTACACAAATCTCCACACCATGCACTCAATGAAGACTCACAAAAGTTGCTTTTCCTGAGAGGAATCAATGATAGCTGCATTGATTTCTTGGACCTGATGGGAGGAGGAGATGTCTCCCAAGTTCCTTGGGAAGATATCAAGAAAATATGTCAGAACTACTCTAGGGTATCTTCAAAGAAAGGGTGAGTTTACCAATCTTCCATGGGTAAGTCAACTACTAGTGGAGTTTCAAGAATGGAGATTACTCAATTGCTGCCAGACTTCAAGCAAGACATTATAAACAATCTAGCTACTTAGCTAGATACACTTCAGGCCAAGAATAAGAAAGAGGAGGCAAAGATAATGTTGGCAGAGTATTGCCCCCATTGTAGACAAAAGAAGGACTGCAGATGCAAGATGGTAGCCAATATTGAATGAAAGCATATTGCACCTGAGTTCAAGCCAATTCAGATTGAAGAATACCAAGTCTACTATGTTGCACAAAGGATTCCTTGGGCTCCAAGACAAGGTATGCCACCAAATCCACTCTCTTATGCTAGGCCATATTTCAATTCCTATTCATCTAGAAGCCAATGGAAGCCCCCATATCCATCTATCTATGGAGGATATACACCACATCCTTGGAGGAACCCTCCAAATGCTTGGCCCAATCATCAAAACTCTCCACCCTAATGGCAGCAACCTCAGGGGAATTGGCAGCAATTTCAAGGGCATTGGTAGCAAACAAATCAATGGAAGGGAGGAAAACAATGGCCAACCCAAACAACCAGTTACATGTAGCCACCTTCTCAACCCCCAGTAGCCTTCTATAATTCCTCCACCTGCTAATTCAATCTCAAATGTACCTAAACCTACTTAGCTACCAGCTCAGCCCACACCCAATCCAAATAACAAACCACAACAATAGCCTGCATACTCTGTTGATTCAAATCAATTCCCTGCATATGTTGTGAGTGTAAGTGACATCCACTTGTGTTCAGGAACTACTATACCAGCCCCTTCCAAGCCCATTATCACTACGCTTCCTGTGGAAGAGGAGGAGGAACCTTTGAATGATCTCATTCAGCCAAGTGCACCTAAAAATCCTGAACCAATCCAAGTCAAGCCGACTAAACAAAAACCACCATTTCCTTATAGATTGGAAGTTTCCAAGAAGAAGGAAGAAAAAGAGGACACAACCTTTGATATCTTGGATTAGCTGAAATATATATGTGTCTAGATCCCTTTATTACAGGCCATAAAGGATGTTCCAATCTATGGCAAGGCAATCAAGGAAGCAAGCCTCAAGAAGCTAGGTACGTAAAAGAAAGACCCAACTACAGTTCATGTGGTAGCTGACATCATGCTTGGAAAAGTGACTATCCCCAAGTACAATGACCCAAGTAGTCCTATGGTAGCAGTTGTTATAAATGGGATCCAAATTAAGAATGATCTGATTGATTTAGGGGCAGCAATAAATGTAATGACCAAGGACATCCTGCAAAAACTAAATGTTGCAAGCATGAGATCTACTCCTACTATCCAACAACTTGTTGATAGTTCTACTGTTAAGCCTAATGGTATAGTGTAGGATCTTGTGGTAGTTTTAGACTCCTAGGAGTACCCAACAGACTTCATGATTCTTCTTGGAAGGCCATGGTTAGCAATTGCAAATGCATATATTGGATGTCAATCAGGTGACATGACCATTTTAGATGGGAAGAGCACTAAATTTTTTTTCCTTTATCCTCCTACTTAGCCATCTTATGATGAGGATAATCCTGTATGGCCACATGTTGGTGAAGAGGCCAAGGAAGTTAATTATGTGGCACAACTTATGATGTTAGGCAGAAGCTCTTTCATGTAGCTTCAAGATGAGGATGAAGTATTGGCTAACATCAGTTAGAACCATTGTGAAGTGGAGGAAGCATAATTTTCTCATTCTACTACTCCAGTCAAGATACTTCTTCCTACTCTTCCTACAACCACTGTTCCTATAGATGGTCTTCCTATAGCCACTCTTCATGTAGCCACTATTCCTATAGACAGATTTCCTACAACAAAAAGTATGTCCCATACATTGATCCCTTATGAACTCAAGGTACCATGCATTAATGAAGCAACTATGATAGAGTCAACTACACAAGTACAGGTATCAGAAGGAAAGTATCTAAATGTTAACAGTAAACTAAGTGAGGAACAAAAATTATTATTGGAAAACTTATTAAGGACCCATCAACATGCATTTGTGTGGGATTATCATGATATGAAGGGATTGTACCCTAAACTTTGTACACACAAAATTTACATCAGAGATTATTGCACCCCAGTGAGGCAGCCACAAAGAAAAATTAACCCTGCACTAAGAGAAATTGTAAAAGGGGAACTGTAGAAATTGCTAGATGTAGGATTTATCTACCACATTTTAGATAGCCAGTGGGTGTCTCCATTAGTAATTTTTCCCAAGAAAGAAGCGAAATGGTGAGTTTGTGTTGATTATAGGGAACTTAATGCTGCCACCAAGAAGGACCATTTTCCCTTACCTTTCATCAATCAAGTTTTGGACACACTTGCAGGAAAGCAATAATTTTCTTTTCTAGATGGATTCAGTGGCTACAACCAGATCCAAATTGCACTAGAGGACCAGGAGAAGACCACATTTATCTATCCATGGGGAACATATTCCTACTCAGTACTCCCATTTGGCTTATGCAATGCACCTGCAACTTTTCAGAGGGCAGTCATTAGCATATTTTCAGGCATTTCTCATGATTACATGGAAATTTATATGGATGACTTTACCACTTATGGTGCTGATTTTAATCAAGCATTGAAAAATTTCAGGAGAGTCCTATAGAGATGTGAAGACCAAAACTTGTCCTTAAATAGTGAAAAGTGCTTCATGATGATGCAAAAAGGTGTATTTCTTGGCCACTACATCTCCCATAAGGGAATTCAAGTAAATCCTACAAAGATTGAGGTGATCACAAATCTGCCCACACCTGCAAAACAAAAGGATGTTAGGAGTTTCTTGGACCATGCAGGATATTATAGGTGTTTCATCAAGGATTTTAGCAAGTTAATTGTTGGCCTCCTATAATGATTTAATAACTAAGCCCTTATAGCCATGATTCATATATTGGACATCTAACTTGAATAGCTATTTCAATCATCAAGAAGATGCATTTAAATTGTCAACCCAGGGACATGAACTTGAAATGGTTCAACAAAATATGTGCACTAGGAACCCAAAGTAGTCATTTTCATTCTATAGCTAAGGAACACACAATGTTGAAAGTAAATTGCTTAGAAGGGAATACCATAAATTCCAATCATCAATCAATCACTATATCAAACTAAAATGCATAACAAAAATGAAAATCTGAGCAACAAACAAGGCACTACTCTGTTTGCTTTGGCTATAGGAACAGTCACAAAATGGAATTCTAGTTGCTATAGGAACAGTCAGTGCCAGATTTCTAACTAATTTCTAAACAACAAGTAATACTAAACTAGTACTAAACTAAGAGGATAGATTACTCACCAAGTGGGCCCCCTTGGATAAGTATCCTCTAAAACTAATGAGAACTCAGATGCTCGAACTTAGAACTTTATTTGATTCACTGTAAATCATGAGTACAAAAGAGTAATGTATATGTATTACTAAACACTTGAGAGTACAAGTACAATATCAAATCGTGCAACCCCTAAGAAGGAGTATCAGATCTTTATTTATACTATCAACTAAATAAGGCAGTCAACTCCATGACTAGGAGGATGCCATTTAGGGAAAATAGAGAAAGTGGAGTGGTGATAGTTACACTTGCATGGAATTCGGTCAGACATGTAGGTCCAAATGCAGATTTAGCACAACAGTAACACCCACATCTGCTCAACCAATATTAAAGTCCACTACAAGGCAGTTACATTCAGTTTGCATGAGGAATCTTTTTCCATTGACCTCCTTTGACTTTTGAGCGATTCCTTTGTTGGACGTTACAGTGCATGCCCAGTTGGTGGTTTCTTCCTCAACTTAGCATCCTCAAATTAAATCTACATGGAAATGTCAGTACACACAATAATTGCATATATATAACCACCCTAAGGAACATTCATTAACCACATTAAAAATCAATATAGATAATCCACATAATATGTCAATGTCATTAAAACTTGTAGAAATAGGATTAAGCCCAATGTCTATGGTTTGAGGGAAACATTATGAAAATATCAACATTTAGCATCAAATTCCATGACAACTTCTAGCAAATAAACTATGGATTCTACCCAAAATTGGACCAAAAACTAGGCTCATCAATAGCAACACCATTGTATATTCTTCTCACTAAAGATGTTGAATTTCAGTGGATTAAAGCTTGTGACAAGGCATTTTCTGACTTAAAGGTAGCTTTGAATCATGCTCTTGTACTCAAAGGACCTAATTGGGAGATTCCTTTCCACATCCATACTAATGCATCAGATTATGCCATAGGAGCAATCTTAGGACAAAAAGAAGGAGCTATTGAAAATGCTATTTATTTTGTTAATAAAAAATTTCAAGGAGCTGAATTCAATTATACAGTGATAGAAAAGTTAATGTTGGTAGTGATTTATGCCCTAAAAAAATTGAGGCATCACATAATAGGTTACCAAATATTTGTGCACACTAATCATGCAGCCATTAGGTATCTCATGAATAAACCTTTCATCATAGGTAGATTGGCAAGATGGTTATTGTTGATGTAGGATTTTGACATAACCATTGTGGATAAACCAGGGAAGGCCAATGTTGTTGCAAATTTTCTTTCAAGGCTGACTACATCAAAAAATCATCAGGCCATAGATGAATCTTTTCCTAATGAGTATATATTCTCTATCATTGTACAAACACCCTCGTATGTCGACATAGCCAACTATCTGGTCACAGGTAGAGTTCCACCTCACTTCTCCCCAAAAGAGAGAAAAGCACTCATTGAAAAATCTTTTCCTTTCTCATGGATTGTTGGATGTTTGTTGTACACTGGACTAGACCATGTCATGAGGAGATGTGTGAGAGAAGATGAGACATATGACATTTTGCATGCATTCCACAATGAACCATGTGGAGGAAATTTTGCAGTCAAGAGAACAACAATGAAGATTTTGAACAAAGGATATTATTGGCCTACACTCCACAAGGATGCAAGATAGTATACAAGAAAATGTGATAGATTCCAAAGAATGGGTAGACCAACCAAATCTAATGAGATGCCACTTTATCCTCAGGTAGTAATCACTCCCTTTGACAAGTGGGGATTGGATTTTGTAGGACCCATTGAACCTCCATCAAATGGTAAGTCTTATATCTTGGTATGCACTAATTATGTAACAAAGTGGGTAGAAGTTAAGGCCATGAAGCATGCAAGAGATAACAAGGTTGCAAAATTTCTTTATGAGGAGATTTTGAAAAGGTATGGAGTTCCATGAGAGATAGTGACTGATCAAGGGGCTCAATTCACATCAACCCTTGTTGTAGCACTGGTCAATGAGTACAACATAAGCCATATAAAATCTACTCCTTATCACCCTTAGGCTAATGACCAAGTTGAGGTGACCAATAGAGAAATTGAATCTATTCTGACCAAGACAGTAGCTATCCACATAAAGGATTAGACAAAGAGATTACCAGAAGCTATTTGGGCCTACAGAACTACCTGGAAGACAACTATAGGCTTCACTCCATTTGAGTTGTTGTATGGAATGACAGCTATGATGTCCATTGAATTTGAACACAAGACTCTTAGGACTGCAGTAGATTTGGGGATGGATATCTCTGAGGTACAAAGAGAAAGAATCTTGCAGCTAAATGCTTTGGATGAGATGAGAAGACCAGCCCTGCATCACACAGAGGTGGTGCAAAATCAAAGAATCAAGTGGCATTAAAAATTCATCAAGGACAAGAAATTCCAACCAAGAGATTGGGCCTTGCTCTATGATTCAAGATATCAGGACAATACAATAAAATTGTAAACAAGGTGGTTAGGACCATATGAGATTTTTGAAGTATTCCCTAATGATGTTGTACAGGTCATTACTATTGACCTAGTCATTTAAGTTGCTTGTCAATGGTCATTTCCTCAAACTGTATCACAAGCCAACTTCCAAGGATGAGTTCTTGTAGCAATTCACTCAGCATGCAACACCTGACCTTCTTGTAGCCAAAGGAAGTGGACCTAGTGTCCCTCCTTTTGGCTAATTAAGGTACGTACTTGTCATAATAAAGACTTCCACTTCTGTGGGAGTCCATTTCTTCACCCATCCACCCATCTGCCCATCCATTTCCACCTTTCTCTCTCTTCCATCACTTCACTTCATTCCACTCCACCTCATCCCACTTCATCTTCATTAATTGCTCAACATATTTCCTAAAAAGGTGAGCAATACTTTCTCCACAATCTTTGCAATGAATCCTCCACACATTCAGGTATGTGCACATTAATTACTATATCTTAATTATCTTTAATTGCATTCATTTAATTGATGTACGATTAGTATGGACGTTCACCATAGCATGCCCATATTCCCTACCTTGTCAAATCATCATTTCACATGTGTGGACACATGCCAAAAATTAGGTTGGGGGGAAGGAAAAAGATGTGAATATTTTGCCCACGTGTCAATCCATGCTGGTCTACATCAGTAAAATTTAAATTGAGCCAATTTGAAATTTGAGTGAAAGGACGACTCGCATGTGTGAGATGACACTAACTACTACTGCCATTTCTCTCCATTATAGATTTCCTTTATTACTCTTTCCTTTCCATTATTGACCCTGTCATATCTCAAGTTGCATTGCAAGCAAAAGGTAAGTTAGAAAAGTAAAATTCAGTCGACATTGGCATTGGAAAGTTAGCAAGTGTTGCAGGAAGGTGAATTTGATTTTCAAATGAAATTGCAAGAAGGAAACCACAGTGTTTTTTTGATTGAAGACAATGGGAGGTGGGTTAATTCAAAATGAACCCACGGTGCATGATGTATTACTATAGGATGCACCTTGCCTAGCCAAATTCAGAAACTGCTGGTGGATTGACTATTTCCTGAAGCTAGATGATTTTGATGAAGACATTGCACTACAGTTCGCCCAGACATTGTCTAAAGGGAAGGCCATGGTAAAAGGGCTAGAGGTTATAGTGACTGAAGAAAGGATTGTAGAAGTTACAGGGTTACCTGCTAGTGGTGAAAATTACCCTGCTTCAAGAGATGTCAGATTAGCTAGGGCTGAATTTACATATCTGAATGACCCTCCATTGAGCATAGATGAATAGGGTGTGAAGATAATGTCTTTGCCCAAGCCATGGAAGCAGATAGTTTTTTATGTCATAAAATACATCACCTATGAAGGTCACTAGTCGAATTTTCACTCCGTGCACTTCAAGCTTTTCAATCATATGAGGCACGGAAGGAGGATGAATGTGTCAAATGTGTTATACAACCTTCTCTCAATCATGTCAGCTGAGACTCAAAAAGGTAGGGAAAATTCTGTTTGCCACCATTTTCTGATTAAATTATTAGTTGAGAAGACTTTGCATGATGTATCTAGAATGATCTGGGAAGAATTCATAAAAATTGATCAAATTAGACCTAAGCACTTGTAACCTAGGGTTTTTCCTCAACCTTGCAGGTCTAGTAGGAGATTGAGCATGGTTGAAGCCACTCTTGGTGCTTCAACCTCTAGCACAGGCCCTAGTGTAAACCCTCTTGCAACAGAAGAAACTATAGAAATTAGCTCTTTTGGGACAGAGCACTTAGACAAAGAAAGTTCTCCCCCAGATTTTGATGATGATGTTCCACTTGGAATTATAATGAAAACTAGGGCACATAAGTGAGGAGTAGAAATGAGAAAAGGAAAATCCAAAAGGAAACCAATAGAAAAAGGGGCACCAAGCTCTAAGAAGAGAAAGGCTAACACTATTCATCCTACAACCAAAGAAAAACATGAGAGCCCCCTAGGAAAGCAAGACCAGTTGGGTAAGCCTTTGGTATGCCTCTATAGGAAAGCCCTAAGTTTAGAGAAGTATCACAAGGGGAAATAGAAGCTCCATCGAGGTAGGAGAATGTCGAGTAGGAAGATATATTTAAGGCAACAACAAATATAACATTGGTTGATCTTTCCAATATTATAGAAAAAGTCAAAAATAAAGAGTATGAGGAAAATCAAGATTTCCTATAGCAAGAGGTCCTACAACAAAATCTAGAATAGGAGCAAGAGTCCCTACAACAACAACCTGAATTGGGAGAGCAATTAGTACCCCTGTAGCTAGAATTGATAGGATAGCCTAAATCCTTGCAGTTAGCATTAGTGCTAGAAAAGATGCTTGTAGAAATACATAACCCCCCTGATTTTTCAATGCATAAGGTTGCCATGTATTTATGGAAAGAGATGCAAATAAGAGAAGAGGAATGGAAGGAGGAAAAACACAAATTGAAGAAGAAAAATAAAAAGAGAGATGAGGAAATTGAAGATAAAGATACAAAAATTGCCACCTTAAAGAAGAAGGTGGATGATATGGCAACCTTGATACCACATATTTTGGAATGTAGGACCCCTCAAAGGGTCTATTCTCTACATTTGAAGGAGAAATATCTCTCTTTTAGACTGGCAAGAATTGTCTCAGGTTTGAACCTTTGTATTGAAACCCCTATGTGAATTTTTCAATGCTTATTGAATTACTTCCCCTGAAATGAAGAATTTGTTGTGTGAGTTTTATTTGCATAATTATTCTGTAACTCAAGACCAGGATTGTAATCCGCTGTTGTATGTTGGGGATGTAAAATTAAGGGAATTTATGTCTTGGGTACAAAATGAGATTAGTTGGGGACAACAACATGGGGTTTATAAGCAATTGGAGTCTAACATTCCTTTGCCCATCAAGGCTGAATCAAGGAATCCAAGGGATATTTTCAAGGAATTGCACATAATGCTTTTGAGACCTAGCTATGGTAATAGGATTATGCCTTGGATAGAAGTAGTTTATAGTGAATATGAGGAAAAGGAAAAAGAAAAAGAGGAAACCATGAAGAGATACCTCTCACAAAGATGGAACAACTAGACTAATGATCTCAAGCAAGTCGAGCATCGTTCCATCTAGAACTATGCAACAACTCTTAAAAGGATTGACAAATATTTTCACATTGGAAGGACAAAGGGGAGATTTTGGCTTCCCTTGACTTTTCAGCCACCCATCCTAATGTGGCTTGTACCAAACTTCAGGTTCTACCAATATGATATTGCTATAGAGAAACATAGATGGAGCAAATTGGGAGGATTCTATTGGGATCTTAATTCACACACAATACACTCTGATGTGGGACAGTTGCTAGTTGTAGATTCCAGAGCAATGACCAAGCAAAAGAACAACCCTTCCCCTGCTGGAGGATGAGGAAGACCTTAGGTTGGGGGGAGTGATGAGTCTAGTTTATGGTCTCATTTTTGGTAGAATTTTTGATTTAGTTGTTGAAGTTATCATGGAATTTGATGTTAAGTGTTGATACTTTTATGATATTTTCTCAAACTATAGACATTGGGCTTACTTTTATTTCTACAAACCTTTAATGATAATGGCATGTTATATGGACTGTCTATATAAATTTTGCATGTGGTTAATGAATTTTCCTTAAGGTGGTTACAGATATGCAATTATTGTGCATACTAACATTTCCATGCAGATTTAATTTGAGGATGCTAAATTGAGGAAGACACTGCCAACTAGGCATGCGGCATAACGTCCAGCAAGGAAATCGTTCAAAGGTCAAAGGAGGTCGACGACACGAGATTCCTTATGCAAACCAAATGTAACCGCCTTGTAGAGTTCATTATTGATGTTGAACAAATGTGCATGTTAATACAACACTAAATCTATGGTTGGACATGCACGTCTGACCGGATTACATGCATGCATAATCGCCACCCCACTTTCTCTATTTTCCCTAAATGGCATCCTCTCAGTTCATGGAATTGACTGCCTTGTTTAGTTAATAGTATAAATAAGGATTGGGTTCTCCTTTTCTGAAGGTTGTGTGGTTTGATATTGTACTTGCATTCTTGAGTTTTTATTAATCCAGATATATTACTCTTTTGTACTCATAATTTATAGTGAATAAAATAAAGTTATGAGTTTGAGCATCTAAGTTCTCATTAGTTTTAGAGGATACTTATCCAAGGGGGAACACTTGGTGAGTAATCCATCCTTTAGTTTAGTATTAGTTTAGTATTACTTGTTGCTTAGTGATTAGTTAAAAATATGGCACCAACTGTTCCTGCAGCCATTAGAATTCCATTTTGTGATTGTTCCTGCAGCCAAAGTAGACAGAGTAGTGCCCTTTTTGTTTGCTCATATTTTTATTTCTATCATGCATTTCAGCTGAGTGTAATTGTTGATTGATGGTTAGCATTCATGTTATTCATTTCTAAGCAATTTACTTTCACCATTATGTCTTTCTTAGTTGTACAATGAAACTAACTACTTTGGGTCCCTAGTGCACATATTGTGCTAACCCATTTCAAGTTCACATCTTTGGGTTGACAAGTTAAATGCACCTTCATGATGATTGAAATAGTTATTCAGGTTAGATGTCCAATCTTTGAATCATGGCTGTAAAGGCCTAGTTGTTGAATCATTGTAGGAAGTAGACACAATGCATGGAATGGTTATCCAAACTTGCACCAGGTATTAAGACATTTGAAGTGTTGGTCAATAAATTCATCACCCAATACTCCTACAACATCCAACATGAGATCACCATGAAAGACCTTTTCAACACAAAATAGAAAAAGGGTGAATCATTCCTCATATTTTTTACAAATATGGAGAAGGTTGTTTTCCAGATATGCTCATCCCATACCTAAAAAGGAAAATATGGAAATCTTCATTAACAACCTAAATGATGAGATGAGTTATAGAACTGAATTGCAATGTCCACCTACCATTGAAAAAATGATTGAAAATGGAACCAAAATTGAAGAATCCTTGGTCAAGAGAGGAGTCTTGAAAATTTACAATGAAGGAAAAAACTCAGAAAGCTCCTCCAATCATTATAACATCAATGAGAAACCCAAATTTTGGAGAAGAAACAAGAATGTTGGTAACAATAATGGTGCAACTGAAACACAAAATATAAAACTAGTATTTAAATTGACAGTAGCAGCCACCAAGACCAATCCAAACACCAACCAAAACACCAATCAAAATGGAAATTCAAACAATATTGAATCTAAACCACCACCATATCGAATAAACTCAATTTGAAGAAGATTTACACCTTTGGGACAGTCATTGGAATCAACATTAAAGGAACTTCTTGCAACCAAGGTTATAACATTACCAGAGGTATGAGATTGGGAACCAAGAGTTAAACCTTCGTGGTGGAATGATGCACATTATTTTGATTTTCATCAAAATAAGGGCCATAAAACAAATGATTGCATGTAGTTGAAACATTTGGAACAAGATTTGATTGATAGAAAGGAAATATTTGTAGGACCCCAAACAAATGTTGATCATGGTGCATTCAAGAATCCTTTACTAAACTATGAAAATGGGGAATCCTCTTCATCAAACACCAAAGGAAATAACATGAACTATGTCTATGATTCTACCATTCTTCATATCGAGGTAGTTGATAATCAAACCCATGAAAAGCAATAATTTATTACAGTTGATAATCCAATTATTGATATCACAATTGAGAATGAACAAAACATTGTTACAGCTGAAAATCATCTTCATGATATCAACACCAAATCACATCAAATCAATGATATCGTACCAATAAATCTGATCACAAACTTTGTTGCAACTGATAATTAGATTAATGTCATTAAAATCAGAGAAAAATAAGATTGTCAACCATTCAATGCAACCACAAGAGGGTAGGCTAAAGTAATATTGAAAGGAGTTGCATCTAAGACACCTACTACCCCTGCGACTCAATACAACATAGTTGATAATTTTAGAAAATCCCAACTTAAATATCCATATTGGAACTATTGAAAATTTCAACAGCTCACAAAGAAATTCTAGAACAAGCTCTAGTAGCCACCACAGTACCAAATGATCTAGAAGTTTTCCAATTCCAAGAAATGGTGGGACACTTGACCGCACCTCATTGCCTATCATTTTTTGAAAATGATGATGTATCACTCACCCATCCACACAATATTTTCCTCCACATTCATATTTTAATTCACAAGAACCGGGTCAAATGTGTGCTAATAGATGGTGGAGCTCGCTTAAATATATGTACTTTAAAATTTAGATATTTAGATATTTAGAAAATTCAATTGATGCCAGAAGAAAAATTACTATAAATTCCCATGATGATGAAGAGAGATCATCCCAAGGACTAATTATGTTACTAATTCACGTGGGATCGGTTGTAAAAGATATAATCTACCAAGTGTTGGACAAGGATTTGACATACAATATACTCTTGGGATGTCCTTGGATCCATGAGATGAAAGTAGTGTCATCAACATATCATCAATGTTTGAAATTTCCTTTTAATGGACAAGAGATTACCATTTCAGTTGATTCCAATAATCCTCAATATTGCAACAGGCTCAAAATAGTCCAAGATACTTTTGTGCCACATAACAGGGAAGCTCACACTCCTAGTTCATCCAACAATGAAAGACAACTAAATTCCTTGTCAAAGTGGGTTGAGAAAAAGGATCGTTCAAAAGATAATGGTATCAATGAGTCTACTCCACCAAGTAACGAAAGTCAATTAGGAAAAGATCCAGTCAAAAGACAAAGGTGTTAGTGATTCCATGCCCTCAAACAATGATAGACAACTAAATTCCTTATCAAAACATTTTGAAAAGATCCAGTTAAAAGAAAAAGGCATGGGGGAATATTCTATTGAGCAATCATTATGTCTTTCACAACTACTATCTTCCTCTAAATCCCATGGACATCCATCCACATCAAAACAACAATCCCCACAACCAACCATGCTCTTTGATGGTAAGTTCGTAAAAGAAGGCACCCTAGTGGATGAATCTAAAGAAAAGGATGTTTTGAATTGGTTATACAAAGATGAAGAAGCATCACAGGCATCAACTTCCAATGCTTTAACAAAACCATATGGTAAAGGGTTTACAATCCTAGAGAAGATGGGATATGATGGAAAAGGTCCTATTGGAAAAATAAAAGAAGGAATTGTTGAACCAATTCAGCCCATCACAATGAATTCCAAGGACAAAACAAGACTAGGATATAGAGAAGAGTCAAAGGAAGAAACTAAGTAGTAGGTTGTTGAACGAATCCTTCAATTGTGAGATAGTTCTGAAATAGATTCCAATGAGTATGAATGGGACTCGCTCTCTTAAGAATCTTGTCATGACAAATAAATTGATGTGATACAAAGGTATGCACCAACACATATGGAGGGACAAAGCTCAGGGTCAAGACAACTTGAATTTGGATCACAACATATTGATGACTCAGGTGAAGATGATCGGACTTCAAGCGAGATAGATCCGTCAGAAGAGAGTAACATCATAGACCTCGATATTTCTATTGAACACTTTGATGATGTTTCCATCATGAAACTCACCCCTTTTTACCTTAATCAATCTAATGATTCCTTACCATTGGTACACCCCAAATTGATTCATTGGGACCAAACCGAGCTGCTTGATATACCTATCTTCCCAAAAAATGATGCCATTGTAAACTTCCTTTGCTCTGATAATCCTAAAACATGTTCCATCATCGAATCTCATAATGAAACTTCAGACAAGGGCAGTTCCAATTCTCTCAGCTACAAAATGAATATAAAAAAAGAGCGCATCTAATGGTTAAAACCTCTCTGAGGCACCGAAAGATGGGATATTTGACTATCTTTCCAAACACTATCATGAGAGATCTTCAGTACTGGTTGAGCCCACACAATCCATCAACATTGGCACAATTGAAATAGTCAAGACTCTATATCTAGTAGCATCCATGATAGAGTAAGAAAAACCAAGATTCACCAAGTTCTTTGAAGAGAGACAAATCAACTTTGTTTGGTCCTATGCTAACATTCTAAGCATAGATCTAGATCTTATCATGCACCACTTATCCCTACCACCTGGAGTGATGCCAGTGAAGAAAAAATTGAGAAAAATGCATCCACACATCACCCTATTGGTGAAAGCTAAATTGAAGAAATTATTAGATGCAGGACTTTTCTGTCATATTGATTATGCTGAATGGATCTCAAACATTGTACCAGTTTCAAAACTAGATAACAACATCAAGATATGTACGGATTTTAGAGATCTTAACAGGGCTTGTCCAAAAGATTATTTTCCTTTGCCTAACATTGACATCATCGTAGATTTGACAACTAGACATGAAATTTTATCACTCATGGATGGATTTTCAGGTTATAATCAGATAAAAATAGCAGTAGAAAACCAAGAGAAAGCCACTTTCACATGCCCATGGGGTACATTTTTCTGGAACATCATGCCGTTTGGGTTGAAGAATGCTGGAGCCACATATCAATGTGTGATGACCACTATATTTCATGACATGATGCACACCTTTATGGAGGATTATGTAGATGAATTGCTAGCCAAATCTTACACCAGGGAGGGACATTTGGAAATCCTAGATAAAATCTTTACCAGGTTGGAGAAATTTAATGTGAGGTTAAACCCCAAGAAATACATATTTGGCATGACATTAGCTAAACTTTTAAGATATATTGTATCAGCTAAAGGCATTGAGGTGGATCCTACAAAAGTTAAATCCATCACGGAGATTCCTCTTCCAAAAAATATTAGTCAGCTCAAATCTTTACAGGGATGATTCCAATCTATTAGAAGGTTCATCGTACAACTGGAAGATAAAACTCATCCTTTCAATCACTTGCTACACAAGAATGTTTCTTTCAAATGGGATAAAAAATGTGAAACAACTTTTAATCAACTGAAACAGTATTTGATGTCACCACCCTTACTGGTACCTACAACTAAAGGAAAACCATTATTACTCCACATAGCAACAACAATGGTATCTTTGGGCACTCTACTAGCACAGGAAGACTCTACGGGAAAATAAAGGTCTATTTATTACATCGGCAGAACCTTGAATGGCTATGAAATCAACTACACATTTATGTAAAAAGCTTGTTTGGTGATAGTATTTGCTACTCAACAACTAAGACACTACATGTTAACCCACACCATCAAATTTATAGCAAAAATTGATCCGTTGAAGTATCTACTTAGCAAAGCTGTCCTGATAGGAAGATTAGCCAAATGGGTAATGATATTGAGTGAGTTTGACATCTAGTATGTGGACAAGAAAGTAATCAAGGGCCAAGCCATAGTGGATCAACTAGATGAAGCACCATTACAAGATGATCATCCCATGAACATTGAGTTTCTAGATGCAGATGTCCTTGTAGTTTCAACACAACAATGGATGTTATATTTTGATGGATCTTACACGCAACATGGATTAGGTGCAGGAATCCTATTTTTCACTCCTCAAGGACACACCATTCCAGAGTCCTATAGGTTAATGTTTCCTTGCACTAACAACATAGCTGAGTATGAAGCATTGATCATTGGTATCAAGACAGTCGTAGAGTAGAAAATCATGGAGTTACATGTCTATGGTGATTCCCAACTAGTCATAAATTAGGTGAATGATGATTACCAGACAAAAGATGGCAAATTGATGCCATATAAAAGAATGGTCGATGACTTCAAGAAGTACTTTGTGGAAAAAAAAATTTGAGAAAATTCCAAGAGGGGACAACAAAGTTGTTGATGGTATGGCCACGATTGTTTCTCTCCTACAGATACCTGAAAAATGAGCTCATTATGACTTCTTGGTGGAACAACTATTTAACCCTGCTTATGATAACCCCAAATACCAAGTCATATACCATATAGTCGAGACTAAAGCTTCTATCTATGGGATGATTTACACCTATCTAAGAGATAATACCCTACCACCAAATCTATGTCGAAACTAGAAACGTAACTTTATTCGACAAGTAGCTCGACATACCTTGATAGCCGATGTACTTTATCGATGAGGTCTTGATGGTACTCTCCTTCGGTGTCTTGAAAGTAACAAAGCTGAAACCACTTTACGTGAGGTTCATGAAGGTATCTATGGCACTCATTCAAGTGGTTTAACTCTCGTTAAAAAACTCCTACACTTGGGGTATTACTAGTCGAATATGGAGAAGGAGTCTTTTCAATTTGTCAAGAAGTGCCAAAAATGCCAAGTCCATTGAAACCTAATACATGCACCAGCACAAGAGCTACAACTATTTGCATCAACATTTCCTTTTTGTCAATGGGGACTAGATCTTGTAGGTAAAATTCATCCGTCATCATCTAATGGACACAAATTCATCATCATAGCCATAGAATATTTTACAAAGTGGATTGAAGTTGTTCCACTAACCATAATCATAGGGAAACAAACTGCATCCTTCATCCTAAATTACATCATCTATCGATATGGCATTCCTCAATCCATTAACACTGATAATGGTATACCTTTCAAGAATTAGGACATCCAAGAACTTTGTGAAAGGTTTCATATCCAGCATCAATTTTCTACACCATACTACCCTCGGGAAATGGCCAGGCAGAGGCCTCAAACAAAACCATTTTGAAAATCTTAAAGAAAACCATCAATGATGTTGGACATGATTGGCACGTTCAACTGAACCATGCTTTGTGGGCCTATCGAACTAGCATTCACACCCCAACAAGAGCTACACCCTATGCTCTAGTCTATGGATCAAAGGCCATTTTACCTATTGAGGTTGAGCTACCATCATTCCATGTGTCACTAAAGGGGATCATTTCAGATGAAGATTATTTGATTTCTAGGCTACAAGAGTTAGAATTATTGGATGAACATCATCAACAACGTGTGGATCATTTGAAAGCCTATCAACAAAGGATTTCTAGGAGTTATAATCACTAAGTAAAACCAAGAGCATTTCAGGTTGGTGACTTGGTCTTGAAAGAGAATCCTCGAAATCAATAGGATTGAGAAAAGAAAGGAAATTTTGAACCAAAGTGGCTAGGTCCCTTTTTCATTATATCAGTCTTTGGATCTGGAGCCTATCATCTATCCATGCCTGAAGGGGATCTGTTCGAGGAACCTATCAATAGCTTGTATCTCAAGAAGTTTTATACCTAGTTCATCCAGTGCACATTAAAATTCCTCAAAAAATACAAAAAAATTAGAAAATGTCCTAAAAAAAGGGTTACCTTGATGAAAACCTAGAAAATAGGCATCTTGGTGACAAAAAAAAAAGGAAAAAGTAAAAATACAAAAAAAAACCAGAAAATAAGAAAAATAGAAAAATTAAAAAGTCAAAAAAATTTAAAAAAATCATAAAATCTGAAAAAGTGCAATAAAAACAAGTAGTGAAAACCTGGCAACAAGCACTATTTGTGATAGCTTAGCTTCTCCATCTATTTGAGCATCTGTCAACCATTCACTTTCACCATCATTCCGCCTATCATTAGAAAACCTCATGTACATATCCTAGCATTGCGGTTGTGTCTCACCCTAGATTGGGGAAAAAATCCTGAACTCACTAGGGGCAATAAACTTGAGCTTAAACCAACAAACAAACAATAGTAAGACAACGTTGCAAACAAAATGATCAGTGCAACTTAACATTGAACATTGATCATGAAACACTACACGTCAACCATCCAAATCAAACAACCAAATTAATCAATCAAAACAAATCTAAATGGATGATGTTCTTTTGAATCGTGGTTTTATCACGTTAGCACGAATTTTCAACTATTGTACTTTGATTTTTGTTATCATTTCTCTAGAGTAACTTGATGATGTCCTAGACTAGAGGAGCTATGATCAAGAATGATATTTTTCTTTGTCTACTGTCTGTGAGTTAATCATTACTACTGTTCAAATTGTTGTGGGGCATGCCCTACAAAGTATCATTGATGACATTCTAAATTTGCATAGGAAAATGATTAACTCTTGTTTGTTGACGCAAGAAATGCTGAAGTAATCTCGATTTAATTATACCTAGATGCTTGTGTTAACTTGCAATATCAAAAATAATGGAAGTAGTACTCAGGTCATCATGGTCTAATTATACCATCAATGTTTGTACTCACTTTCAACATTTTAAAGGATCAATGATGATAAACGCATGACAAATCGGCTGCTACAATGACAACATTTGCATATTTAGATCTACATGGTTAAGTTAGATTGCATCCATGTTAGTTTTACATCTATAGTATAGATTTTCCAAGGCTGGCACAATTTTTAAATGATGTTACCTCTATCATTAATGGATTGAGTACATTTGACATCAACAAAACATACCATTCTCATGTAGTTGCATAATCATTTGCATATCATACATACATTAGAAAAAATTATTACATCATTCATCCATACATGCATTACATCATAATATTTGCATTAGAAAACACAAAAATAAGTGCATTACATCTCACTTGCATAATCAAATTCATCCCATATAGTATAGACGTATCATATATTTGCACCAAGAAAATACAAAAACATAAGGGGCATCACATTTCATTTGCATCCATCTCATAGCATAAAGCATCATGCATAAGAACATATAGAATCACCATTCATATGTCTGCATACCATTATTGCATCCATACGTAATCATCATATAAGCATCATAACATGGAGATTAAATGCATTCATCATAGGTATCCATCATAAACGTATATCAACACATATAGATCGCTAATCATTATTGCATCTCATATAAATCTCAAGATAATCATGTCAAGTGTACAATGATGTCCAAATATTTGGAGAGATATAACATCAAATAAATGGGAGAAACCATAATGTCTCAACTAAATCAGTGTACACATCATCAAATGTCTCAAATACATCATGAGTGATCATAACAAAGGCTATGTGTTGCTGCCCCCCAATGGTGTTGGACTTGTACCTCCTGCTACACCTGATGGCCCCACCCTTGGTCTCTGCAAGGTGGTGGCCATGTAACACCCCTATTGGTAGTCCTAGAATGACTTTGGGAACTAGTAGACTGAGCATAATCAACCCAATGCTCTGGAGGCACTACCTCATGATATTGTCTCTAGTAGTACTCGGCCTCCCTAGCGAAGCGTTGTACCTCTCTAAGGTAATCTATTGTCAATGTACCCTCGACAACTCTCTACAACCTCTCTACCATGCCCTCTGTCTACTCACACTATTGTATTAGGGTATCTCTCTCAACTGTGAGAGTGGAAATCTATGCCTATTCCTACGTCTGTGTCTAGGCCTATGTCTATAGCAAAGCCTATACCGATGCCAGCTGACCCTACAAAGTCCATACCTGGACTTGTAGAGTTGCTATCTGTGTTTACTACTACTACGACGGAAACCAAATTTGAACATGTTGTTGTGTTGTAGCCACCAATGATCACCTCTTTTGAGGCACTTTCAGATCTAACACATGCCTACCACCCCCATCACCACCATCACCACCATCTCCATCTCCACCTCCATCACCATCTCCACCATCTCCATCCTTGTCATCACCATCATCACTTCTCTCTTCCTCCTCCTCATCACCTCCTCCACCCGTCCTTTGTCTCGGTGCCTACTCCTCATCCAATAAAGGTACTAGCTCATACATACTAGAAATCCTTAGGAAAGGATGAAAAAAGAAGAAATGAGTGTACTCCTATGAGATAGCAACCTCTATAATCTCTTGATGGTACTCCCATATGACTGCTTGTAATCCTTGATACTCCTCAACTGTCACACCATATGATAGGTAGGGTCCCCATTTTGGTATATCTTGTTGTCTGCGTGCATACAAAGCCACTCCCTGGGGCATGCCCTATACTCTGCCATACTATTGCAACACTCTCCCAAGAAGGAATCTCTCAATAATGAATTGTATCCTCCCAATGAAATATCTGGCCATGCACACATAGGGAATCTTAGTGTCATCCTCTGACCATTGCTCATAGTCAAGATATGGCCTCCATGTAGTGCTATCAAGATCATCCAACACCCTCCACCAATACTCTAGTTTTCCCAGCTTATGCTAGACAACAGGGCCTATGTATCCGTGAACATATGGCATCCCTACTAGACACTATCTCTTTGTAATGTGATGGATGACAACTATGTGCTCCCATGCCCATATCTATAGCAGTGTAACTCCAACAGATAAACTAGCCCCTTTGAGATAAACAACTTGGTGTAGATAGTGATACAAATGTGCAAGCATGCAAGATCCCCATGCATATTGTGTCCTCTATGTAATCATGCTCTCCAATATTTGGCCCCATCGAACTAAGAGTCCCTTCGACCTGTAGTCAGGACATAGAAAACCTCTTATGAATCCTGCAAGAATGCATGGTAATGGCACATATGCATCAACCATATCCCTCCATGGGATCTCATAACCACAAATATGCTCATCCTCGAAAACTCTCTGAAGTGCATTAGTCCCTCCCTGCTCAGTCGAATCATACACAACCAACTCACCAATGACAGGAATCCTCAAAATACGGTAAACATCCTCCAGTGTCACTGTCATCTCACCAGTGGGTAAGTGAAAGGTGTTGTGGTCGTTGTGCCACCTCTTTGCTAAAGTGGTCAGAAGTCCCTGTTAATCCTATACTGGGGCATGTCAAGCAAAGAAGTCAATCTACATCATCTGATCACATCAAGATCAGTCTACATCAGATGGGGTATCAAATCCCAAGTCCTTAGGAAGTGCTCCCAAATCTGTAGGAATGTTGAAGGCTCCTATCATCATAAGATATCACAAATCAGAAAATCAATCAATCAACATCAATCAACCTATCAATCTAATCAGCTCTGATGAGATTTTGATTACATCTCATGAGCATCTATCATTGATCCTCACCTATCATGAGTTCAATCATCATTATCCTATCATTGATCCTCACCTATCATCAGGTCAATTATCATCATCCTATACTTGAATCTCACCTATCATGAGATTAATCATCATCTAATCTATCAACATCATCAAATCAATAGCTGACGCGATCATCAATCATCATAATCAAGGAGTCTAATCTAAAATTCATCAATCTAGTGTTAATGCATTGAAACAATGTTTCAATGTGCTAAAATCATGTATGCGATAGAGAATGCTACCAATGCACCAAAAAAGTGCTTCAATGTGCTATATAACCAAATGTGCCATCAAATTTCACCAATACGCCATTTCCCTCCATCAATGCACTAAATCTACCCATGATTTGAAACATTCACTAAATTCGCTAATCTACCCATGCACTAAAACATTCAATAAATACACTAAATCTATCCACGTATGCGCCAATTAACCAGATGTGCTACACTATTTAATCCATAAGCTAAACTATTTCATCTATGCACTAAAAGTCTAGATGCACTACATCAGGTACCCTATGCACTAAAACTCTAAAATCCACATTTCAATCATGAAAAATGGGAGAAAAAATGACATTCAAAATTCACGAGGGGGATTTTTGGTGTACGTACTGGAGGACCGACAAATGTTTCATCTTCCTAAAAATCTAAGAGACACAAATCCAACAATTTATAATTAAAATTTATTAATGATAAAAACCAATGTTGATTTAAATAGAGCTATTAATGAAGAATTTAATAATAATATTTATTTATTTTCCACAAATGATAATTGTGATGTGGGAAAAAGGGACCTAGGGTGTAAATCACACTTTTTCCAACATTACAATGGAAAATGACTAAAATTGATCTCAAAAACCCATTTGGGTACTAACTTCAATGGAAGAGCCAGAATGGTGGATTAGGGTTTCAATCCTTTTGGATTTTTTGTGTGATGATAGGTGATTAATTGGGTGTTAATTGATCTAATTTGATAATGCAAAGATGCACCTAGGTTAACTATAAAAATGCAATGAACTATTATGATTTTTAGAAAGCACGGAATAGAGAAGAAAAATAGTGTTTGAAATAAAAGAGTGTAGACACAGAGGAACCTAGCATATAAATTTAATCCTAAAATGGATAGATAGGGGTGTTGGCACAATAGACTCGGAAGTGCAGATACTCAAATTAGAATACAGTCTCTTGTTGGTCTTTTTCTATAGGTTCTCCTCCTCTGGAATTAGTGTCAAAAATTCATCTATTGCTAATAAAATCCACTTTCCCTATTTTTTACTTGTAGGATTTGAATTCTTGAATGAACAATTAAGTAATCAATCCTCTCCAAATTTGCTTCAAATCAATAACTTGAACACAAGAAAGAGGGGAAAGGGTTCTACTCTATAGGTACATGCTTAAGTCAAACTTTGATTTGGCATTTTTACCTCCACAATGGCTATAATGATGTAAAAGAGATCTTACCCTTGGCCGAGTAGAGGCTAAATGATAAACAAGTGACAAATTCATAATTGTTGTAACTTGCCACTTAGATCTATATTCCTTGTTGGACTAAAGTCATTGTATTCATCACCTTCAAGGAGAATTTTAATCTTGATTTGAATTCCTTCAAGTGTTAGTACTCAAAAAATAAATAGAGATGAAACATAAACAAGCTCACATATGATGCATTTCTAACATAGTGCTTGATTGAAATAATGTTGCTATAATTTTGCAAATCCTACTCTTGACTAATTTTTGGATGCTCAATTGCTCAATTTATTTTACTAGAATTTTAAATGGTGAAAAAAAATTATATTTATACAATTATTTAAGTTTCCACAAATCAATTACCAATAGTCAAAAAATGATTTTGAATTTCTCAATGGTAAAATGTCGACACTAACATATTTGAATTGGGGCCAAAATAGGCTAGACAGGGGAAATAACACCCTAGTCTAGACCTATTTTGGGGCTTTAAGCACCAGTAAATAAATGTTCTCCTTAATCCCAATTCAACTTTTTATTTTCTAAAGATTATTGTCAAACGAGAAAAATAAATACACAATTGGGTCCAAAAATATAACAACCTAGTGTAAAAATGTCAAGGGTGACAATTTACGACACTACAATAATGTGCATAATCAAAATAAAAAATTCAAGTGTTAATTAAATTTTTTTCTTGGTATAACATTTGAATGAAAATTGAGGATCATTTATTAACACCTGATCAATGTGTTGCAAGAATGGAAAAAGGAATGAAGGTGTTGTCATTGATTTCAACTAGTCAACTGGTTATCTACTAGTTGTTGTTGGTTGCATATATTGAGGATATTGAAAAAATTGTATCAAAGAAAGTTTACAGGTATTAAGTTGTTTCTCATGATGATGATCCGGTATTTTCCCTTGTGTTCGTGCGGTTTAGATATGTTGGTCATGGTTGTTGAAGGTTGATATATCCAGATGTTTGGCTATTGGTTTGTTGTGAAGTTTGAGTTGTGTTCACCAATTGTGAACTATGTTTTTCTATGTTCTGGTTGAGGTCCGGGAGAAAAGTTGTTGGTACGGATTTCTCTTTGATGAAGTATTTTGACATGCAGTTCTAGAGTTAAGATGTTTCGATTGCATTGGAGATATTTTTTGTTTCCAAAAGTTTCAATCTTAATTGTTTTATGTGTTTTACACTGATTTGGCCGACTTTGTGTTAAGCATTATCTTCAAAGTTGATGAAGCATGTTGGATCTATTTTGGGTCTCATTGAAGCACGTGTTTGGGTCACCCTCACTCTAATTCCACCCTAGGATGTTTTGGCACCAAAATAAATTGAATTTAAAGTTGGATTGCTGACTTTGCATCTTTTTCAAGGTTGGAGATAGTATAAATACAAGATGAGCTAGTAATGAAAAACATATAAGAGAAAAGAAGGAAGATAAGTGAAAGAGTAGATGTGACATTGATGCTATTCAGAAAGTGTGTGTGTGGGATGTGTGTGGTAGATCAGTGTGAAGCTTAATGTTGAGTTACCAGATGCAATGAGCAGAAGGTGAACTCTATCATTCATTCAAGTGGATCAAGTAACTATGGTGGAATCCTTTATTGCATTGGGATTATAGTTTCTCTATAACAAGTCTTCTTTGTCTTCTTTGTATCTCTGTGGAAATGAGCCCTCTGGGTTGTAGCCCTATTGGAAAGTGAGTCCTTCTTTTAGGTAGTGAGCCTTATCTCCAATAGTGAGCCTTGTTTCAAGTAGTGAGGCTTTCTATAATCGGTTTTGATATTCTCTATAGTGTGAGTTAATCCTCACCTTTGTTTTTCCCTCATTGGGTTTTCCATGTAAATCTAGTTATTTTGTTTATGTGTTGGATTTGAGTTTCAGCATTGGCATTTTATGATTAATCATTTAAGTAGTTTTAAGTATTAGTTCCAGTAATTGAATTGAAGGTTAAAATATGTGACAATTGATTCACCCCCCCTCTCAATTGTCCTATTCAACAATTGATATTAGAGCTTGGTTCCTTGGTGAAGAGCTTAGCCACTTGAGGAAGGTCCAGGATGGCTAGAAAAATGATCTTTGATTATCCTAGGTTTGAAGGAACTAATTATGGTATTTGAAAAGTATTAATGGAAGAATACTTGGAGCATTTTGGATATAATGTCGAGAAAGCTTATAAGAATACTTACACTCCTCTTGCTAATGGTCCAAGTACACTTGAAAAGATCAGAGCACATGAAGCAAACAATAAGGTGAAGTTCATCTTGAAGAATAGTCTGGTACATTCTGAGTTGATTAAGGTTAAAATTTTGAAGACAACTAAGGAAGTCTGGGATGCTTTAGAAAGAGCACATGATGCTGATGAAAGAGTTAAAGGGGAAAAAATGTAGAATTTGTAAACACAGTTTGATCTTATACATATGTCCGAAGATGAAAATGTTAAAGCTTATGTACAGATATTGGATGAGGTGGTGGTTGGAATGTGATCACTTGGTGCTACTATAGATGAAACTAGGATTGTAAAGAAGATTCTCAGAACTCTTCCTGATGCTTATAGTGAGAAGGTGAGTGCTATTGAGTAGAAAATAGATTATAAGACTTGTAGTAAGGATCTGTTGTTAGGATTTTTGACATCTTATGAGATGAGGAAGTTGAGTATAAGAAATGGAAGCAAATTAGAGATTGCTTTTAAAGCTACAAAACCTGAAGATCCAGATGAAGAGAAATTTAATGAAATAGAAGCTAACTTTGTAAGAAGAATGAGGAAAGGTTCTGGTAAGTATGAAGGTAATTTTCCCTTTAAGTGCTTTAATTGTGGAGAAATAGGTCTTTATGTTGCAAAGTGTCTAGAAAGAGCTAAAAGGAATAAACAAAGTATGAGAAATAAAAGAAAGGAAAGAAGATTAACATAGCTTACTATGTGAGTGAGAATGCTGGTATTTCAGATGAAGATTTAGAATATGAAGATCTAGATGATAATGAATGCTTGTTCTTGGTGATTAAGGATGAACCTACTTCTACTAATTCAGAAAAATAGGTAAAGGAAATCCCTCCAAAGAAGGAGGAAAATGAAGGTATGGTTATCTCTTCCCTACATGCTAAACAAGAAAATAATTTTTGGGTGGTTGATAGTGGTTTCTCACATGACATGACTGGTGATAAGAGTAAGTTTGTTAAACTTGAGAAATATGATGGAGGCTTGGTTATGTTTGGATATGGTACTGGTGCTAAAATCTATGGGGTAGGTTCAATAAGTTTTTATGGAAAGCATCATACTGATGATGTTTACTATGTTAAGGGTTAAAGGCATAACTTGTTGAGCATTGGTCAGATGTGTACAAAATGATACAATCTTGTGTTTAAGGATGATAAATTTTAGATCCAAAACATTGATTGCTATAGGAAAGAAATATGAAGGGAATATTTATCAACTTAAGGGTGTTGGTGGATGATGCTTTATGACTCAAATAAATGATATTTGGTTATGGAATAGGAGAATGTGTCATATGAATTTTTATAACTTGGCAAGGATTAGTGTTGTTCAGGTCATGAGAGATTTACTGAGAATTATAAAGCCTATTAATGCTATTTGTAGGAATTTTCAGTTTAGGAAGCAAGCAAAAAATCATTACAGATCAAAAGAACAGTCTACTACTGGACTACGGGATTTAATTCATACAAATTTTTGTGGTCCTATGAGAGTGCAAAGTCTACTTGTTGAAAGGTACTTTATGCTTTTAATTGATGATTATTCTAGATATACATGGGTTACATTTCTTAGAGATAAATAAAATTCATTAGATAGATTCAAGGCATTCAAGGCTATGGTTGAAAATGAAGTCAATTTGAAGATAAAATGCTTGAGATCTGACAGAGGTGAAGAATTCACCTCCCATGAGTTCAATATGTTTTGTGAAGTGCATGGAATAAGGAGATAGCTATCTGCTCTAAGAACTCCTCAGCATAATGGAGTGGTTGAAAGGAAAAATAGAACAGTTGAAGAGGTTGCTAGGTCAATGATTACTAAAGACGAATTACCAAAAGTTTACTGGAAAGAAGCTATTCATACTATTGTTTATGTGTTTAATTTATTTCAAGAAGATATGAAGGAAACACATGTTGTTGTAGTTAAAATAATATTTAAATATTTGAATGGAACTCTAGATTATGGATTTTGGTATCCTAAAGATACTAACTTTACACTTAGTGCATATACAGATGCAGATTGGGATGGATGTGTAGATGAAAAAAAGAGTACATTGGTCATGCATTCTTTCTTGGATGTAGATTGGTTGCATGGATAAGTAAGAAAGAAGATTTAGTCTCTTTGTTTACTATTGAAGCTAAGTATATTGTTGTTGCATCTTTCTGTACACAAGTTCTATGGATGAAACAAACATTGAAAGATATCACATTGTTATATGATGATCCCATTTCTATCTTCTATGATAATACAAGTGCAATTAACATTTTGAAGAATCCTATGATGCACTTGAGGACAAAGCATATATCTATCAAATATCATTTATTGAGAGAGAAGGTCATGGAGAATTAATTCAAGCTTGAGTATTCTTCGACAAAGGATTAGATTGCTAATATATTTACAAAGGCTCTTCGTAAAGATACTTTTGAGTATCTTTGGGAGAAGTTAGGGGTTATTTCCCCTCCTTTCATAAACTAAGATGCATTTGGAGATGTATCAGTATGGTGGATTCATGGTTCTATCTTTTTGTACTGATGTTTTAGTGGCTACCTCTCAGAGGGAGTAGGTAGTTTCAAGTGTTGTCATTGTGAGTATTCTTTTTTCATGTCAAAGGAAGATTCAATGAGCATATCTTTTTCATTTTCTATTGATGTTAAAGGGGGAGAAAAAGAATGTGAAAAGGAAAGAAATATAATGAGAGAAAGTAGGTAATGAGAAAGATGATCTTCTAAGGGGGAGAAGCAAAAATAAAAATCTTGAGAAGTATATTCAGAACTGGTATGGTGTCTTTGATGGTTTTTTCACATCACATGTTGCCATAAATGAAAAAGGGGGTATTGTTGCAAGAGTGGAAAAAGGAACAAAGGTGTTTTCATTGATGCCAACTGGTCAACTAGTTATCTACTAGTTGTTGTTGGCTATATATGTTGAGGATATTGAGAAATTTGTATTAAAGAAAGTTTACAGGTATTCAGTTGTTGCTCAGGATGATGATCCAGTATTTTCCCCTATGTTCATGTGGTTCAAATATGTTGGTCATGCTTGTTGAAGGTTTCCATATCCAGATGTTTGTCTATTGATTCGTTGTGAAGTTTGAGTTGTGTTCACCAGTTGTGAACTATGTTTTTCTGTGTTCTGGTTGAGGTCCGAGAGAAAATTTGGTGGTTTGAATTTCTCTTTGATGAAGTCTTTTGACATGCGGTTTTAGAGTTAAAATTTTCTAATTGCATTGAAGATATTTTTCATTTCTGGAAGTTTCAAGCTTAATTTTTCTATGTGTTTTACACTAGTTTGGCTAACCTTGTGTTAAGCACTATCTTCAAAGTTGATGAAGTGTTTTGGATCTATTTTGGGTCCTAGTGAAGTGTGTGTTTGGGTTGCCCTCATTCTAATTCCACCTTAGGATTTTTTGGGGCCGACCTAAATTGAATTTAAAGTTGGATTGATGACTTTGTATCTTTTTCAAGGTTAGAGATAGTATAAATACACGATGAGCTAGTAATGAAAAACATACAAGAGTAGATGCAAAATTGATGCTATTCAAAAAGTGTGTGTGTGAGATGTGTGTGGAAAATCAGTGCAAAGCTTAATGTTGAGTTACCAGATGTAGTGAGCAGAAGGTGAACTCTATCATTCATGCAAGTTGATCAAGTAATTGTGGTGGAATCCTTTGTTGCATTGGGATTGTAGTCTCTCTATAACAAGTCTTCTTTTTCTTCTTTGTATCTCTATGGTATGAGCCCTCTAGGTTGTAGCCCTATTGGATAGTGAGTACTTGTTCCAGATAGTGAGTCCTTGTTTCAATCCAAATGTGCCTTATCTTAGGCAATGAGCCTTGTTTTAGATAGTGAGCCTTTCTGTAATCGATTTTGATATTCTCTATAGTGTGAGTTAATCCTCACCCTAGTTTTCCCTCATTGGGTTTTCCACGTAAATCTAGTGTTATTGTGTTTATGTGTTGGATTTGAGTTTTTTCATTGGCATTTGATGATTAATCATTTAAGCAATTTTAAGTATTAGTTTTGGTAATTGAATTGAAGGTTAATATCTATGGAAACTAATTCACCCCCCCTCAATTGTCCTATTCAACACAATGAAGCTCTCTTCCGGTGGAAGGGATGGAATTGGAGAGATTTCAAATTTGGAGAAGGTGGGAAACCTTGGAGTTATAGTAGGTGTTAATGGAAAACAAATTGTTGATGGTAAGGTGATGTTGGGTGGGTCCTTGGCTGATGTTAAGTGGTGTGGGTCCCCTCTTTTGAAAAATAAGTTTTTGGGTGGGAAAGGATCCTCTAAGGTTTCTTGTCCTTTGCATTTTTTGTTGTCCTTGTCTAACCTGGGGAATCTCGATGTGGAAAATTTCTATCTCGGTTAGACTCTTGATGTTTTGGTCACGAGTTTCATTTCTTCTAGCTTGGTTCTTATTGGTGATAAGATTGGTGGTGGTCTCTTTTTTAAATTTTTCCCTCAAATAGTCAAACCTCTTTGGAGAAAATCCCAAAGGTACAAGCTCTTCGCCTCCAGTTACCTTTATTTCTAATGCGTTGACAAGAGAATATTCAATCTCTATTCATGATTGTATTGTTGAGAAAAGCATCTCAAATATGGAAATAACTCTCTTAGGTGAATTTGTGGTGCCTTGTCCTCATATTGAGTTGGTCCATAAGTTATCTTTGAATCGTTGGCATCCCAAGGGTTAGGTGGATGTGGCTGCAATGGCTAAAGGATTCTTCTCCTTCTTGTTCAACTATGAGGATGATCTTATTTTAGTCCTAATGGGTGGACTTTATTTTATTGGGAAGTCCTCTCTGATGCTCAAAAGGTGGGAACCAGGGTTTAATATGAAATCTTTTTCTTTCTTGGTGACCCTTGTGTGGGTGAGGCTTACAGGTATCCCTCTGGAATTCTGGGAAGAAGAAGTCTTTAAAGGGATTGTGAGTACCTTTGGATGCTTTCTCTCTATTGATCAAATGACAACCTCTAGAAAGCACCTAGAATATGCTCATTTTTGTGTTAATTTTGAATAGTCTGCAGATCTCCCTTCAATTGTGAAGATTAATTCTAAGCTAGGGGTTTGGGAACAAGTGGTGGAATTTAATTCTATTCCTTTTCCTTGTTTCCACTACAAAAGAGTGGGTCACTGGGAAAAAAAAAGTCCTCTAAAGGTACAAAAGTTGGTTGTTAATTAATGGAGAGAAATAGAAAAGGGTCCTAGGGTAGAGGGTGCTCTTATGGGTAGAGTGGAGAATTCATGGGCTGATCTTGAGAATGTGGTGCCTATGGTCTCAAAAAATTTTGTGCCTGATGACTTAGATGGAAATAAGAATGGTGTGGCTCTTGATCCAGTCATTGATAATGTTGGGACTCCACTTGGTCCTAAGAGTGAGGTGATAAGTGGAGTCAATATGTCTTTGGGCCCCTCTCCTACAAAGGAGTTGGAAGATTTGAAATCTAAGGCTAATGGTTTGGTGTCTTCACCATTGTTGTCTCTAGATATTGGGGTTTTGAAGTCACCACTCGCTAGTAGAGAGGTTTCAGAGGACTATTTGAGTTGCAAGCCTTCCTAGAAGGAAATTGAAGAAATGGTGGAACCAAAAATGGTTGAAATCTCCTATATTCCTATGAAAGGAAGAAATAGAAAGAAACAATCTCCCCCTCTCAGAGTTTTAACTAGAAATAGACAAAGATTAGACTACGGAACTGAGCTGAGAGGCAAGGGTCACCCTCATTCACAAGTTACTAGGGATAAGGAGAGTCGAATGGATATCATTGATGGGACTTAGAGGACTTTACTGGAGATGTGCTCTAAGAGCACCCCCAAAAGTTTTCATGAAGATCATATCCTGGAATATGAGAGGGTTAAATCACCCTTGTAAACATGATCTCCTTTCAAATTTGGTAAGGGATCATAAACCTAATATTATGTTGATTCAAGAAATTAAAATGGGATTGGATAAGTTGTCCAGACTTAAAAACAAGTTTTTCAAATACTGTGGTATGCATTGCTCTGAGGTGGATGGGGCATCTGGTGGTATTTTTACTTTTTGGAATCCAAAGATGATTCATGGCTTGGTGGTGTATGGAGATTGCAATCATGTGGCTTCTTCTTTCATCAATGTTCATGATAAGTTCTCTTGGACTCTTTCTAATATTGATGCACCTAATAGTAAGAGTTCTAGGAAGAAATACTGGGAAAACCTTAGTTCCTTTAAATCCCTGCATCATATTTCTAATTTCTTGGTTATGGGGGATTTTAATACCCTATTATATGATGCTGAAAAAATGGGTGTGGCTCATATCGTAGATGAGAGTAGGTTTGATCTTATGAATCTTATTAATTATAATGCTCTTCTTGATTTGGATCTCAAAGGGGTCTCCTTCACTTGGTCTAATAGGCGAGTGGGTGAAGCTTTATCTAGATTAAGTTTGATCAAGCCATTATCTCTCTTGATTAGCTTATTTATTATTCTTTCTCTCTTTTGGCCCTGACTAGGTTGGGGTTAGATCACTTTCCTTTGTCCCTTTCGGTGGACCTGCTAGGGAGGAGGAAATTTTTTCCCTTCATATTTGAAAACATTTGGACTTTTCATGCTAACTTGAAAGGGTTGATTCAAGTCTGGTGGAATATTCAGGTGGATGGCTCAACCATGTACACAGTTGTTAATAAATTGGCTAATGTCAAAAATAATGTTAGGAGATGGAATAGATCATCTTTTGGGAAAATTTTATTGAGAAGGAGGCTATTGATGAGGAGCTCTTCACTGTTCAACAATCTATTTAGACGTCTGGTTATGATTAAGGCCTTATTCAAAAGGAAAATGTTCTCTTGTCTAGGCTGCATAATATCATGGCTAAGGTAGAGGAATTCTGGAAACAAAGGTCTAGAATTACGACGTTAAAGAGTGGGGATAGGAATACGAGGTTATTTTATATTTCCACTATGAAACATCATTCCACCAACTGTATTAGTTTTATAAGTTTCAATAACTAGGTACTTGATAAGGGGATGGATTTTTAATAGGATACTTCATCTTTTTTCTTTGATCTATTATCTATGGATGGTGTGTTGGAATCTGTGAGTCAAGATGATCTACTTTAGGATATCCCTCATATCATTTCTGATGATCTTAATCGGAAGCTAGTTTGGATCCATTTGGTGGATGAGATTAAAAGTGTGGTCTTCTCTTTCAAAGGTAATAAGGCACATGGCCTTGATGGTTTCCTGATGTTCTTTTTCCAATCTTTTCAGAATATTGTTGTGAAGGATGTTGCAAATGCTAAGGAATTTTTATGTAGCTATTCTCTTTTGAAGAAATTAAATTCCTCCTTTATTGTTCTTTTTCCTAAGAAGTTGGGGGCTTCCTCCTTTGATGAGTTCCACCCTATTATTTTGTGCAATTCCATCTATAAGATTCTTTCTAAAGTGTTGGCGGTTAGATTGCAGAAGGTTCTTTCTCAAATTATCTCGATCCACCAAAATGGGTTTGTTGTTGCTAGGAAAATTCTTGACTCAATTCTTATTATTCATGAGAATATCCATATTTTATTTGTCAACAAACAAGCAGGTTTCCTTTTAAAGTTATATTTTCTTAAAGATTATGATAGAGTTGACTGGGGTTTAATTCTTAAGATTTTGAAAGATTTTGGCTTCGGGGAGAAGTTGGTGTTGTTGGTTTATCAGTTGATCTCTACTTTGAAGTTCTCTATTCATGTTAATGTTTCTCCTTCTCATCTTTTTGGTTGCTCGAGGGGTTTTACACAAGGAGATACCATCTCTCATTTTCTCTTTATAATTATGGTTGAATCTTTGGGTCGCCTTATTCAAATGTTCATCAACACTAGCGCTAGATGTTGGGGTTGTCTCCTTTGTCTCAAAATCATATTTTCTCCCATTAGTAGTTCGTGGATGATACTCTTATGCTTGGGGAATCCTCCATCAAAGAATCTAAATCTATTAGACTTATTCTATAGAAATATGAAGTGGCCTCTGGGCAGAGGATTATTCTTCCTAAGAGTGTTATTTTCTTTCTTAATACTCCTAAGTATAGGAAGCAAAGAATTGCACAGATCTTGTAGTGTAAAATTAGGGATTTGTCATTTTCTTATTTGGTCCTCCCATTGTGTTCTAATGTTGTTCTTGATTCCTTCTGGCATGGTCTGGTTGATAAGTTTAACTCCAAATTGGATGGGTGGAAAGGGGCATTGTTGAGACATGTCGATAAATTTCAATTGATTAAATCTACCTTCTAAAACCTTTTGGTCTATTCTCTTAGCCTTTTTAATATGCTACAAAATTTTATGGATAGTATTGAAAGTATTCATAAGAACTTACTTTGGTCTAGGGTTGAAGTGAATAAGAGAATGCACCTGGTTTCTTGGGATGATGTTTGTAGGCCTAAGAAGGTGGGAGATTTAGGAATTTGGAAAATAAGAGAGTTTAGCATAGCTTTACTTGCTAAGAAATTATGGAATGTCATCTTTGGTAATAGTGAATGGGCTTGGATTGTTACTAGTAAATATCTTAGGGGAGTGGATCCTATAAGGTACCTTCTTTCTAGTGGATTCTCCCCCCTTCTAGCTCTGTGCTTTGGAACTTTATGGTTAAGGATATAAATATTGTGCCTAAAGGATTAAAGTGGAAACTAGGGAATGGTAGAAGAATTATTTTTTGGGATAACTATTGGTTTGGGAATGGGCCACTCAAATATGAGCCTTGGTCTTTCCCTTTTATGGATCTTTGTATTTGTTGGTTAGGCAAATTTTTTGCTGATTATATGGATGGTGCTTTGTGGAAAAGAATATATGAGGTGGACCCTTGTTTGGAAGACCTCTACAAAACCTTTTCTTTTGTTCATATTGATGGGGTCATTGTAATCCTCATCATTTAATTTATCAATCCAAGGTAGTCTACATGGCTATTAGCAAGAGAGAAAGTAGAAAACTTGCTTGACAGTCTATTCTACTTGAAAAAATAAATCCTATTTACATGAAAGGAAAGTTGCATGAAAGTGAAATAATCTAAGGAAAACTTTCAAGAATTGAAAAGGATAAACTAATTCACACTTTCTGGAAATGAAAAGCTCGCTAGAATTCAAATTTACTCTAAAAGGTTTGAAATACATTGTTGGAAATGAAACTAAAACTATCTGATTTCCTCATGCTAAAACAAGCCTTTCTAATCCCCCCCTTTGATCAACTTATTACATTTTCTTTATATAATTCATATTCCATATCTACCCAACCAATTCACTAAGAATTTGGATCCAATATCCTATTTTGGAGGGGTCATTAATTAAACTTGGAACATTCTGGAGCAGTTACCTTTAATCTCACCACCTTTATCTCAATAATTTTTTGTCACATATTGCTCCTTCCCTGATACAAATCATGCCAAATTATCAAAAGGGTTTTTATCCCTTCCAATCTACTTTCCATAAAAAAATTATTTTTTTAATTTTGTTGAGAAACGAGGGAGATATTGTTGTTTTATTGAGACTGCATTTTTGACAATTTTTGGGCACCTAATTTTTAGGGAACCTTCAGTTCTCCACATGAATGAGGGGATTATTCTTCAGTTTTCATGACCAAATATTTGTTGATTATCTTGAAGAAAATTCCACTATCATTAATGACACTTAATTTCTTTGATAAGTTGAGTTATTGAAAGATAATGTGGCAGAAGAGATCTCTTGTGTTGTCATGAACTACATGCTTAGCCACCAATTTTGGAATGATTGATACTCATTAATTTTTCAACAATATTGGAATGTGATGGAAGTCTGGAGGAGTCTCTTTATCTTCCAATAATGTCTTCAAAGCCTTGTCTAGAGTTGATGTCTAGAGCTCTTAAATGCAAGTGTTTGTAGCTTCTTCTTACCATGAGTTATTTAATAACTCATTTATCTACATTATATCATCTTAAACACTTCATGGAGACATATTAGAGGAAATTTGTATCACATTTAATTACTAAAAATAAATCAATATTCACTTTACATTCTACCTTAAACAACTAAAGAACTTTCAATTATTACTCAAATCCACTTTTAACACTAATGCATTAGGAAGAAATATATTATTTTATTTGATTAAATATGAGATCACTTATGGTCTCATCACATATCCCCTCTTTGGCTCTAATGGATAATGTTGTCTGGAAGTTATCTTCCAATGTAAAATTCTTTGTTTCTTGGGTCTTTGCTTTTCAAGTTTCTTTTGTTGGCCCTATCCCTTTCTAGGTTTCTCTTTGGTTTCCCAAGCTGATTCCTAAATTGTTTTTTTTTTTTTGGTTATTTTACCAAAACAAGGTGTTGACCATTGATAATATTATGAAAAGAGGTTTTATGTTGCCTAACAATTTTTTTCTATGTGAAGAAGTCATACAAGACTCATATCATATTTTGATTGAATGCAGGTATGTTAGGGAAGTTTGGGCTCATTTGTTCGCTCTATGGAATCTTTGCTAGGTTTTTCCTTCCTCGATTGGGGACTTGTGGTCTTAATAGGTGGGACCTTCATCAAATCCATATTTTCTCTTTCTTTGGTCTCTCTTTATTCCTCACCTTTCTTGGGGCATTTGGCTAGAAAGAAATAATAGAATATTTAGGGACTTTTCCCTTCGCTCTATCTAATTGGCCTTTAAGATATGTGTGGCTATCAAAGAGAATTTTTTGTCTGAGGTTTCCTTTCAGAATGGTCCTAAGTTGGTGGTGATGCTAGTGATGTTTTTCTCTCAAGTAATTGGAACCTTCCTTGTGATATCTCTCTTTCTTTGAAAAATGGTAAAGCTTCAAGGCATGATGTTGTTTGGAAAGCTCCTCCTATTGGTTGGGTAAAATTCATTTTTTATGGAGATACTAAAGGTAATCTAGGACCTACTGGTTGTGGGGGAGTGTTTAGAGATTCTAATGGTAGGTTTGTTTCCACGGTGGTGCTCACTTTGGGAACCTAGAAAAACCACTTTGTGAAAGCTTCAACTTCCTATCATGGGTTGAAGGTTGCTCAGTCTAAAGGATTTATGAAGGTTTTGATTGAGGGTGGCTCTATAAATGTTATTAACAACCTTAAGAAATCCATACTCCCTTTGTGGATGGTTAAAAATCTCATTTTGGATGTTGTGGAAATCTTGAAATCCTTTGTTGAATGCTACATTTCCCATATCTTTAGAGAGGGAAATGGTCTTGCTGATGTTTTTGCTAATATTGGTGTTAATGAACATAGGATATGGGAAGGGAATGACCCCCTCACCATTGAAGCCCACATAATTTTAAACAATGATTTGAAAATTGCTAAGGAGGGGTCTCTTTTCATCATCACCTTATTTCACATGACCTTGGTCACGTGGCAGAGTATTTCTTGGTATGATCTTGATTCATATTTGGCCTTGTTTTTTGTTGATTTGACTATCTTCCATAAGGGGAAACCTTCTCAATTAATTATTACACCTTGCCACGTTACCTCTCCCACACAAATTGTGGGTAGCTCTACAACTTTATTCTTGAGGCTTCTTCTTATTCTCTACAAGTTTCCCAAGCTTCTATGGTTTTTGGTGAATGTGATCATGGGTGGCAACCAAAATAGAGTTGAACCCTTCTCTTGTGACACTACGAAGACCAATGTAAAAGTGTGGGAAAGGTTGTAGTTGGGAGGAATTATTCTATACATTGAGAGACTCCATGGGCATGACCCTAAGGCAACTAAGGCTTTTGTTCATGGTTGGTAGAACAAGGTTTTGAAGCTTGATGGGACTAAGGTCAATATAACTAAAGATCTAATTGCTAGAATAGCTGATCTTTCTATTAAGGGTAGGAAATTTTACTAAGATAAAAAGAAGTTGAATGTTGTGTTGGATATTTTCTTCAAGGATGATGAAAGGAAGAGATTGGAGAGGGATAAATATGGGGGATATTATTGTAGCTCTATTAAGGTAATTTGGGGTGGCATTTCCAAAGAAATCATGAGGTACTTTACGCTCGATGGGTGTTTCTTTGTTTTTTTTGGTTATCATTTTGTCCTTCTGAACCATTTCAAGCATAAGAAGAAGGTAGCATTTCCCTATTATTTTCTTGCTTCTATGGAATGTGGTATTAGAGATCATAGGCGTAATCCTAAGAACCTTGTTCTTCATGTGGAACTTATCCTCCTTATTTTTGAGTATGCGAAGTACTATATTGTTCCTAAGAAACCTAAGAGGGTTACTAACGATCGGTAGAAGAATATTGATTTGGATTATGAAACTAAATCTGATTTGGGTTTTGTTGATGAGGAATATGAGCTTGGTTTGGAAGCTTCCATGGAAGTGTTTTCAGAGCCTCCTGCTCTTGGTGATGGAAAGAGTGTTAAGAAAAGGTAAAAGGCCTAAATCCCATATCTTTGCTACTTATGAAATAGGTAGTGAAGAGTTGGCTATTAGTAAGTCCTTGGGTGGAAAAATTATGAAGGGTTACTCCTCTATTCTGAAGAAAGGGAAGAAAAATATTGTTGGCGACAAGGCTAGAAAACTGAAGCATTGTTTGGATCAAAGAGGAAGTTGGATTCGAAGGGTAGAGTACCTAGAAGAAGGCTCAGCATAATGATAGTCTCGACCATGATGAGTTTGGTGTTGATTCCCCTATACTTGACCCTCTTAAGGATGTTGGTGGTCAGGACAATGCGGTTTTATAGGAACATGTTTTGAAGGTGGAAGATAAAGGGAGGAGTGTGGCTGATGACATTGAAAAATCCCTCCACAAGATTAAGGTGTTGGTTGCTAGCCAGAAAGGGAATGATGTTCTTGAAAATGAAAACCCTAGCAAGGATTTCATGGAGGACTGGGTAGATGATAGAGATGTCTTCAACTGTAATAGGGAGGAGATTCCTAACGTGTTGGGGTTGGAAAAAGATGACACTTTAACTCTCTTCAATATTTTTAAGTGGGCTTTCAACAAATTGAATCTCACCAATGTGAAGGTTCATGGTTTTTTTAGTAAATTTGGGGAGGCCTCTAATCCTTTGGAGCCTTCTAAGTAGGCTCAAATCAATCAGCTTTTTGATGCGCTAAAAATTGTTACTGATGAAAAGGTGGAATGAGCTTATGTGAAATTGGACAAGGTTATGGATGTTAGTAAATTTTTCATGGAAAATGAAGCTAAGGGTTTGTGCCTTCTCAATGAGAAGGTGTGGTAGTGGATGGAGGAATTGTTGGGTTTGCAGGATGTTGGTGGTAAGGTGGATAGTCTTCCTAGTGTTTTGATTAAAGAGGTAAGTGATAAAGGTCCTTGTACTAGGATGCATAATAAAACTAAGTTGAATGTTGGCATCCTTGCCAAGGAGATCACTGAGGTCATGAAAGTGCACCAAAATATTATTGACAGTGATATGGAGGTGGTTGATATTCTAAAGAATTTGTGGTCTATGCTATTTTAACTCCTCTTTTTGGCAACTTTTTTACTTGTGGTTTACTTCTTGTTGGTTGCTTGCTGATTTTCATGCTTTTATTTTGAGGTAGTGTTGTTTTTTTTAAAGGGTTTTGGGGGGCCCCATCAAAACCTATTTTACCTCTAATAAAAAACATTGCAATGAAAAATTTGTAATGCTAATACCCTAAAAGGTGGTCAAAAATTTGAACTTGATGTGAAGTTGTTAATTGCTAAGGATGCAAAGGTCATAATTGTTAGAATCCAAGATCACCTGCATGCAAGATGGATACCTGTCACATGCAAAAGATATGAAGAACCGAAAAAGATGTTCTCTGTAAACCTCTCAGTAAAAATGCATTAAGAGAATCAATGATTCCAAAAGTGATCAATCCTTATGAAGGAGATCAAGAAACCCTAAATGAAACCCTAGTGTGCACACTTAATAATTAATAATTAATTAATTATTAATGTGCCTAAGTTTAGCTTAAGTAATAAAGAGGAATAAGTGACTTAATTAATTAATCAATGTGATGTAATTAATTAAGCATACTAACTTATTACTCTAACAATAATAAGCTCCATTTTCTAGATAAAATAAAGTCTTATAGATGGACCTCAAGATCATATATTAAATATAATATATAAATTTAAGAGTGCCCCACAAACACCAACAACATATATTATGGTCAATTTTAACAATTATGTAAGAATACCATTTGAAAATGAAACTCCACATATAATTCCAATTATGTATACAAAGAGGACACACAATCCAATTATTGTTATGGCTTAGGCATTGATAACACATAAATAATAAGGTTTGACTCTTTCAAAAACCAAAATTGATATAGAGTAAAAAAAGAAAAAAAAGATTGACATTTTAGTTATGTCTTGTGTAAAGTCCTCAAAAAGACTAAAAATATTGTCACCATTTACATATGACCATTATGAAAATATGAAAAAAGTAAAATAATTTTTTAACTACAAAAAATTATTAGAAAAATAAATAATATCATGTACTTATTATAAATTCATTTCTATGAATATGAAATAATTCTTTGTTTCACAATTTATTAATGTATATAACACATTTTCATGAATATTAAATAATTATTTTTTATGTTATTTCATATGAATTATTATTTTATTATTAGATAAATAAAAATAATTGATTCATTAATATAATAGTGAGCATTGATTTATAATTTTACATATGAATACTAATAGCCAAATAAATCTACATAAAAGACACTAAAAGATATAATTTATCAAATTTAATTTCGCATTATCTATAATGCTTAGAGTAGTTCATGGAGGTATTGTTACAATTCTTGACTATACTAAATTAAAGAAAATAGGTAGGTTAAAGATTATACTCAACAATTTCAAGCCCTTTTTCTAAAATTTGAGAATGTGACAAAAGAAAGTTTAAATGAATTATGTATAAGAGGTTTACATGATCACATAAAATATGAGGTACGTTTGTTCCAACAACAATCCTTGTCACAAGAAATGCTTATGGTAAGATAATTTGAGGAGAATATTTTGGCCAATAGGCATAAATGGATTCTAAACATAAGAGAAAGAAGATCTCCTAGACACATTCATTACCTCAACATATGGGCTCAATACTCCACAAGTTGAGGAGAAGAGAGAAAAATGGTTATGTTTCAATTGTGATAGAAAATACAGTCAAGGGGATAAATGAAGTGAAAATAAACTATTCAATTTGAATTTTTGAGTGAGGAAGAAGAGGAGGAACCAACATTAAAGGGTGAAAGGGAGTTAGATGAGAAATCACACGATTCCCAGGCAATCCACCACTCTATTGCTTCATCAATTTGTCTTATGACCTTTGGAAGGGTATAATCTCCTATATAATAACTCCCAAATTATATGGGAAATAATCCATACTAATTTCATCAAATCCATTACCTATCTTTAAAAACTAAACTTCACAACATATGCATTCTTTAATTCTATTAGCATAAAAAGAAAAATAAAAATATATATTTGTCTCATACAAAGAACAATATCTAAGAAAGAAGTTGACTTGATATAATAGAAAAACCTCCATCCTCTAGTGCCTCTTGCCTCCAATTTGATCATGTTATACTTTATCCATTTGATGTCACATTAGACTCTCCTTAAAGAACATTTTTCTAAATGAATTTGATGCCACGTGGTATTCAAACATATTAGACAAAACAAATTCAAATGGATTCTTTGTAAATTTCTTAATACTTCTACAATCTCTAACTTTCTAGAACTTGCTAGAAGAAAATCATATTCAAGAGTAACAATGATGGTAAAATTATCACTCAGTTCACTCATAAATCTTTTTCAGTAAATTTGTGTTATTTAGTGTTTAAGATTTACCCATTGTGCATCTTTATGGGAAGTTGTTACTAGTAGCCAATCCCTAACATTATGCTTTTTCAAATATTTCATTTTCAAGTTCTTCAAATATCTTATGGAGAAGTTCATCCCAAAAGTTACATTGAGTTTGTTCTTGTCATAGAAAATGGTGACCACATCACCCAAAACCCCATTTTTTCACTAACCTTGATCTAATATTGTAAAAAATTCTCAAAGGATGTGTTGTTTATGATTTGTATATAATTTTAGCTTCAAAATCACATAAGAATCGATAGACAATTATTTATTGTATTCGCTATATATGGTAGACATTTAAACCAACAAATCTAATATAGGTGAAAATAAATAAGAAGACCAACAAATGAAATAGGTAATATAGTGATATATTGGGGGTATTATTAATAAATTCTTCCTATTATATACTCAATCTTCCTATCTAACCTTCATTGTCTCTTGGCATTCACAACATCCTTCACAAACTATTGTGCAAACTCTACCTACCTCTACTCAATCTCCATAGTATGTGTAATAAAAGAGTAGGACTATTATGATGAATCCACACATACAAATCTTAAATGAAAAAAATATTCTATAATATTAGATGAAAATCAATATTTTTCACCATCATATCTTGAATGACCCACCATAAATTTTCAAAATACTTCTCATAGATCAAAAAACCAAATAAATTTATAAAACACAAAATAGCTATTTTTATTAGTTACACATAGCACCTTTCCCATGGCCACTTGAAACCATATAAACTTAGATATCAACACATAATAATATATTCACAAAAATCTAATCCATTATTTATTTTTTCCTTAATGGAAGACCATAATTTCTCTAATTCCATGTGAAAGTTAAATTATTGAAATATTATTTGATGAACTTAAGATGCATTTATACAAGGAAATACTATTTTGTAACCACACCATAACTTGTAGAATAACCAATGGTAGTTTATGTAGTTTAAACAATGTAATATAAATGTTATTCTAACAATATTTTCATTCTTTAATTGGATTAAAATAGATACATGAAGGGAAACATCTGAGCATAAAAATTAAATTTTAATTTTAAAATTTAGGTTCATTTTTGTGAATCCTAGAACTAACTTAGGTCAATTATCTAATTATGAATCTTAACAAAAGTGATGGATAGATAAATTAAGCATCATATCTTGACCTTGGAAGTCATTTTAAATATAATCGAGGAATGATTGGTTATTTTTCAACTTTTACATAAATACATCATTTTGCACATTGTTTGTTGTATTAACTATAAATGAAAAGTGAAAAACAAACTAAAATGAAATATACAATTTTTACCATTACAAAATCTTTTTTTTGATAAAAGGATAAAGGCCTAAACTATTTATATTAATCTTATAGCTGAAATACATTCTTATAAGTTCAAAACATCTAAGCTAGGGGAGAGTGTACATCCCACTGGATTGAAAGTTTAACTTGAATTTTAAAAAAAATAATTGATGCCAAGGCCCATCAATGGAAAAATAAAAGATGCATTTTTAACAACCCCCCTCCCCCATTGACATGTAATCTAGAGCAACTAATCAAAATCATTGGAACCTAAACATCCATCCAAATTTAAAACTAACTTAAAAGTTCTAGAATACTAGATCCCAACATTATAGAAGTGACTGCAAAATCTTACTACCTATAAAGAAGTGGGATTCACTAGTCATGAGTCTCTTGCTTCCAAATAGAGTCTCAGGGAATGAACTACCCTAAACTATCTCAAACTAACTCAATGAGAGTTCTAAAATCATAATGAATAGGTCACAGAGGTTTTTTGGACAAATTGACGAGCTCACAGCCAAAGGACGATAATGTGACACATGGTAGAAATGTAGCACGCTAGTGTCCTAGAGATGCACTGGCATCTTGTATAGACCAAAAACTGAGAATATCTTTCAAAATAGCTAGTGGCTACTTCTATTCTAACTGCTAAGAATTCTTAAAGTGCAGGAAAATAATAACAAGTAAAACAAAGTAAACTAAGTAAAACGTAGCTTAAATGAAATGTAGATGATAAGACTAAGGAGAAGAAAAAAATGCTCACAATAAACCAAGAAATGAAACCTCTAAGAAATGAATATCTTCAAACCCCTGTTTTGGTGTTCTCACCTCCATAGATAGCTAGATAGATAGATAGATAGAATGATAAATAGAAAAGATAGTAAAATTCATAGACAAGGGATGTGGGAAATCCAAATATGCTCAAAGACACAAGACACAAGATAGATATCACCTACTAGGCTTGAGGAAGACAAAGAGAGAGAGGGAGAGAGAGAGTTGTGTGAGCCAAGAGAGAGTTTTAGAGAGTCGTAGACAACACTATGAGAATGTGAGAGTCCTATAACAAGCAAGAGAGTTGTACAAGCTTGAGAGAGTGAAAGAGAGAAGAGTCTCCAAGAGGAAAAGATAAAGAATATTTAATGGATTTAAAAGATAGCCTTTAAAGAGAGAATAGGAGGGAAAATAAATTTCTTAATCCGTTACAAGGTGTATCGAGTCGTTACCACTAACAAAGGTAAGTGACAAGTTACAAGGAACTCAAAAAATAGCCATTTGAACATCAAAATGTCATAGGATGCTAGTGCGGTGTGCAAACATTCGTGCAACATTCTAGCGTCCAGACAATTACACTACAAAATGACAAGAATGAGGAAACACAAGGTTTGATGTGAAGCTGATGTGCAAAGGTAGCTGCTGAAAAGGGGTCTTAAGCATCTTGAGAAGGGAAAAGGTTGATACAGGGCCTAAAATGAGCCTACACAAATACTAAGTGGACACCAAAGTGGATGCAAAAATATAAGTGAAATTGAAAGGTGTTGGAAATATGTGCCTCAAACTATATAGGCTAAAACCTCCATTAGAGCTAAGTCGGTGTGACATCTTCATTGTCTGGCCGACTAGCAACTTGATTCATTCTATTTTGAACAGGTTGCTGTGACCTTGCAAATGTCTTGCCGAAAGGTTGCACTGTGGAGTCTATCATTGTGACATAGTGTATTCATTATGACCTCATAGCGCTCGGGAGATCTCTGGCCGACAGGCCATTCAATCGTATTTTGGGGAGACTCTTGGAAACCATGGGCTTCGGGATAGTAAATGGTTCTTTCTAAGAAGTCCCAGTGAACGGAGAAAGTCACGTCGACGGGGACACATCCAAACGTTCTTCGGTGTAACTCAAAGCGATTGGAGAAACCTCTTAGTGATGGTGAATGTCTTGCCGATAGCCAATGGCTATCGGGGTAACTCTTGGTCCTGCAAAGACTTCTTAGCAAATGTTGGAAGTCTCACTGACATGAACATCTTGTGGGATCTTTTGTATAACTCTTGGTGATGGGTGAACACTTCAGGGTAACATATGGAGATCGGTATGTTCTCTCAATGAAGGGCAATGTCTTGGCGATGGGTGAACACTTCGGGGTAACCTTTATGTCTTGGAGAAACCTCTTGGCGATATCGGTATGTCTTGCCGACTATCTTTTGGAGCTCGATATGACTTGTGTCTTCGGTATACCTTTGGTGACTCGCTATGATCTCCTGGCGAATGCGATAGGTATGGGCGACTGCTTAGTGACTCAGTGTAACTCATGGAGCTCGATAGAACGTCTTAGCAATAATAGAGTCTCTTGGCAACATCGATATGAAGTCTATGTGGCATCGGCGAGACACTGTTAGTGTCTCACCGAGATGCTAGTATATTGCGAATTCTATTGACCGAGTAAGACTATCTTATGTGGCATCTCATGGACGAATAGGAGGAGCCGAATGGGAACAGTTGGAAGACAGTCAGTTGCGACGGTTCTGTGAGGAAGTTCTGCAAACAGAGTTTGACATGGATATACTCTGTGATTACAGTTTGTAATCGGTTGGTTGAATCAACAGGTTGTTGAGTGATTGTATCAATGGATGAATTATGTGGACTATAACATGAAGATTCTTGTACAAGAATTTTAATGGTGAATGCTACTGTATAATGACACTAGAAAGATAAGTTTGGAATTTGTATGTAATTTCATTACTGTAATACAAAGTGATTTCTCTTGGTGTGGTGGGTTTTTCTCCCGTAAGGGTTTTCCCACGTATATCTGGTGTTCATGTGTGATTGTCAAATAATCTATTTATGTTGTTTGTTTCTTAGTGTGTATTAATTGGATTGTAATTTTAAATTTTAAAGTGTATCTACATTCTTTCCTAAGGTATTGACGTTAGGAGAATTGTTTGCTGCATCTGATTTTCCTTACAAGTGGTATCAGAGCCTGGCCAGTTGTGTTATCCTTGTGGGTACGTTGGGTTTTTTGTGTCAATTCTATTAAGTGGGAGTCTTGTAGAGTTTTCCAATTTCTAGTTACATATTAAGATGGCTAGTACATCTAGAAATTTTGAAATAGAGAAATTCAATGGTAGTAACTTTGAGTTGTGGAAACTCAAGATGGAGGATCTTCTTGTTGACCGTGATCTTTGGATTGATGTGGCTGGAGTGAAACCTACAGGCATGAAGCAAGAAGATTGGGACCTTGCAGATAGGAAGTCTAAGGGGCCGATAAGGCTCTATTTGGTAGACTTAGTGCTTCTGAATGTGCATGAGGAGAAGACTGCATCTTCCTTGTGGAAGAGATTGGCGTCCATTTATCAGGGGAAGTCCTTGGTGAATAAACTATTCCTGAGGAAGAAACTATACTCTTTGAAAATGCAGGAAGGAGGGTCTATAGCTGATCATTTGAATGAATTTAATATGATGCTTGCTCAATTGACATTTGTTGGTGGGAAGAATGAAGAAAAGGATCATTGTATGCTTCTATTGTGTTCTTTGCCAGACTCATGGGATCATCTGGTGATGGTCATTGTGAGTACAACATCCAGTTTCAAGATGGAAGATGTTGTTGCATCTTTGCTATTAGAAGAGATGAGAAGGAAATCTTCTGAGATGGCGAAGGAAGCTCTTGCTATCAGAGGAAGACCGAAAGAGAAGGGCAAGAAGAAAGACAAGAAATCAAAATCAAAATTAGAGGGGAGATCAAAGTCTCCTGACAAGAAGTCCAAGGTGAAGTGTTGGAACTGTGGGCAACCTGGTCATGTCCAAAAGGATTGTAAAAAGGAGAAAAAGAAGAAGAAGGGTTCTTCCGATAATGGTTCTTCTCATAGTGATGGTGATGCCTTCATTGTAGCCTTGGCTACATAGGCATCAGATGATGTCTAGCTAATTGATTCTGGAGCATCGTTCCACATGACATCTCACAGAGAATGGTTCACAAAGTATGAAGAATATGATGGTGGAAAGGTGTACCTAGCAAGTGATTCAACTTTGGAGATTGTTGGCCATGGAAGAGTCAGGATACAATTCCCTGATGGTAGAGTAAAGGGAATAAATAATGTTTATGCACATACCAGGTCTGGCTCAAAATCTATTGTCTGTAAGTATGCTAAATGATATTGGTGTACAAGTTACGTTCTCTGGAAATGGCTGCAAGATGAATAGAGGTTCAATGGTGCTGGCTAGAGGTGCTTGAATTGGTACCCTATACAAGCTAGATGCACAGGCTATTCAATGTAACAGTGTCTCTGGAAAGTCACTGAAAGCTGCTCGTGGAGGTAAAGAGGGAAATATCCCTAATTTTGTAAACTCTATGGAAGTAAAACTTCCTGCAGAGAAGACTATGCTTTGGCATCATAGGTTAGGCCACATAGGAGAAAAAGGTTTAAAAACCTTGAAGAATAAAAACCTGGTTGAGGGGCTCGAAGATTGTAATCTTGAATTTGAATTCTATGAACACTGTATATATGGAAAGTAGCACCATGTTTTATTTTATTCCAGTCCTCATAAATCTTCTGGTTTATTAGACTATATTCATTCAGATGTGTTTGGTCCAGTAGATGTTCCTTCTTTGTCTAAATAAAGATACTACGTGTCGTTCATTGATGATTATTCAAGAAGAGAATTTGTTTATTTTTTGAAAAGTAAATCAGAAGTGTTCAGTCAATTTAAGGAATTTAAGAACCTTGTTGAAAATCAGATTGGTAGAAAAATAAAATGCTTAAGGACTAATAATGGCGGTGAATTCTATTCTATGAATTTGAAAGATACTATAAGGACCATGGAATCAAAAGACATAAGACTACACCTTATACTCCACAGTAGAATGGAGTTGTTGAAAGGTTCAATAGGATAGTGATGGAGAGAGCACAAAGTATGCTCAGTAGTGATGGCTTGGAGGAGAAATTTTGGGCTAAGGCTGTATCTACTACATGTTATTTAATTAATTGATCTCCAAATTCTGCTCTTGTTGAGAAAACACCTTTGGAAGCGTGGTTTGGTAAGAAGCCCTCACTTAGACATGTTCATGTTTTTGGCTATGAGGCATATGCTCATGTGTCGGATGTGAAAAGATCTAAATTGGAGAACAAGGCTGTCAAATGTATTTTCATTGGCTATAGCACTGTCATAAAAGGATACAAGCTTTGGAATCCTGATACAGAGAAGGTTGTATACAACAGAAGTGTAATCTTTCATGAGCTGAAACCTTCCACTTTGGATCTGCATTCAAAGACAAAGTCAGATAACAATAAGGATGTAGCAATAATTCCTCCTACACCTAAGAAAGAGGAATTGGAAATTCAAAATGTACCTGAAACTGAGGAGAGCTCGAGCAGTTCTGAAAGTTCTGAAGAAGAAGAACCTCAGCCTCAGCAAGTGAGGAGGTAAACCCGAGAAAGAAAACAACCAGCTGGGTATGGGTTCTCATTGATTGATTCTACTTGTGCCTATGCTTTGATTTCTAGTACTAATGAGCCTAGGATTGTGAAAGAGGCATTTAAAATGTTTGATTCAAATTCTTGGTTGGAAGCCATGGAAGAAGAGATGGCATCTTTAGATAAGAATGAAACCTGGAGTCTGGTGCCCTTGCCTAAAGGCAGAAAGGTTGTTGGCTACAAATGGGTATTTAAGAAAAAGATTGGTCTGGATGGCAGTGTAGAAAAGTACAAGGCAAGACTGGTTGCAAAGGGTTATTCCCAGGTAGAGGGAATCAATTATGGGGAAATACTTTCTCCTGTAGCAAAGCTAACGTCCATTAGATTTCTTTTGTCACTTGCAGTAACATATGACTTAGAGGTTGAATAGATGGATGTGAAGACAACATTTCTTCATGGTGATCTTGAAGAAGAAATCTATATGTCCCAGCCTGAGCACTTTGTTGAGAAAGGTAAAGAAAAACTGTATGCAAATTAAAGAAGTCTCTCTATGGGTTAAAGCAGTCACCTAGAATGTGGTACCAAAAATTTGATACATTTGTATTATCTTTGGGATTTGTGAGATCAAAATCTGATCATTGTGTATATTATAAAGCTGAAAGTGATCAAGTACTTGTTATTGCTCTTTATGTTGATGATATGTTGTTCATAGGAAATAGCAAGCTAATGATTTATGATCTTAAGTCTCAGTTGTCTGCTAAGTTCGAAATGAAGTGCAGCAAGGTATATTTTGGGGATGGAGATAACTAGGGATAGGAAGAATAGAAAACTATGGCTCAGTCAGAGTAAGTATATCAGAACTGTTCTTGAGAGATTTTGTATGAATGATTGCAAATAGCTAGTGGTTCCAGTCATGCATGGAACAAAGCTATCTGTTGAGGACTGTCCAAAATCTCCTACTGAGATGGAGGACATGACTAGTGTACCTTATGCTAGTGCAGTAGGTAGTCTTATGTATGCAATGGTCTATACAAGGCCAGACATTGCCCAAGCAGTGGGAGTACTTAGTCGATTTATGGCTAATCCAGGAAGAACGCATTGGGATGCTGTGAAGAGAGTGTTTAGATATTTGAAGGGTACTTTAGATTTTGCTTTGTGTTACCATGGGAATTTGGTTGAATCACAGAGGACTCTCAGCATTCGTGGTTATGTAGATTCTGATTGGGCAGGGGACATTGACAGCAGGAGATCCACCAGTGGATACATCTTCATATTAAATGGTGGTGCAGTGAGTTGGATGAGCAAGCGGCAGGCTGTAGTCGCTTTGTCCACTACGGAGGCTGAATACATGGCAGCTACTCATGCTTGTAAATAAGCTGTATGGTTGAAACATTTGTGTTCTAACATTGGTTTTGATGCAGGGAAATAACTATTTTTTGTGATAGTCAGAGTGCAATTTGTCTAGAAAAGAACCCTACTTTCCATGCCAGCATGAAACATATTGATGTACAGTACTACTTTGTACGAGATATGGTTGAGGATGGAAAGGTGAGTTTGGAAAAGGTTGATACTCTGGAGAATGTTGCAGATTCATTGATGAAGCCAGTGAGCATAGACAAGTTCAAGTGGTGTGCCAGTTCAATTGACCTTAGTGCCCATGATTTTCAATAAGTTATGATGTGCTCTGGAGGTGCCTGTATGATCTTCGTCAAGTGGGAGATTATTGGAAATATGTGCCTCAAACTATATAGGCTAAAACCTCCATTAGAGCTGAGTCGGTGTGACATCTTCATTATCTGGCCGACTAGCAGCTTGATTCATTCTGTTTTGAATAGGTCATTGTGACCTTGCAAATGTCTTGCCAAAAGGTTGCATTGTGGAGTCTATCGTTGTGACATAGTGTATTCATTATGACCTCATAGCGCTCGGGAGATCTCTGGCCGACAGGCCATTCAATCATATTTTGGGGAGACTCTTGGCGACCATGGGCTTCGGGATAGCTAAGGGTTCTCGCTACGAAGTCCCAGCGAACGGAGAAAGTCACACCGATGGGGACACATCCAAACGTTCTTCAGTGTAACTCAAAGCGATTGGAGAAACCTCTTAGCAATGGTGAATGTCTTGCTGATAGCCGATGGCTATCGGGGTAACTCTTGGTCCCAGGAAGACTTCTTAGCGAATTTTGGAAGTCTCACTGACAGGAACATCTTGTGGGATCTTTGGTATAACTCTTGGCGATGGGTGAACACTTCGGGGTAACATATGGAGATCGATATGTTCTCTCAGCGAAGGGCAATGTCTTGGCAATAGGTGAACACTTCGGGGTAACATATGGAGATCGGTATGTTCTCTCAGTGAAGGGCAATGTCTTGGCAATGGGTGAACACTTTGGGGTAACCTTTATGTCTCGAAGAAACCTCTTGGCAATATCGGTATGTCTTGCCGACTATCTTTTGGAGCTCGATATGACTTGTGTCTTTGGTATACCTTTGGTGACTCGCTATGATCTCCTAGCAAATGTGATAGGTCTGGGTGACTGCTTAGTGACTCGATGTAACTCATGGAGCTCGATAGAATGTCTTAGCGATAACATAGTCTCTTGGCAACATCGATATGAAGTCTATGTGGCATCGGCGAGACACTGTTAGTGTCTCACCGAGATGCCAATATATTGTGAATTTTGTTGACCGAGTAAGACTATCTTATGTTGCATCTTGTGGATGAATAAGAGGAGCCGAATGGGAATAGTTGGAAGACAGTCAGTTGCAACGGTTCTGTGAGAAAGTTCTATAGAAAGAGTTCGACATGGATATACTCTGTGATTACAGTTTGTAATCGGTTGGTTGAATCGACAGGTTGTTGAGTGATTGTATCAGTGGATGAATTATGTGGACTGTAACGTGAAGATTCCTATACAAGAATGTTAATGGTGAATGCTACTGTATAATGACACCAAAAAGATAAGTCTGGAATTTGTATGTAATTTCATTACTGTAATACAAAGTGATTTCTCTTGGTGTGGTGGGTTTTTCTCCCATAAGGGTTTTCCCACGTATATCCGATGTTCATGTGTGATTGTCAAATACTCTGTTTCTGTTGTCTGTTTCTTAGTGCGTCTTAATTGGACTGTAATTGTAAATTTCAAAGTGTTTCTACATTCTTTCCTGAGGTATTAAGGTTAGGAGAATTGTTTTCCACATCTGATTTTCCTTACAAAAGGGATTTAAATTTACAACATTACACTATCAAATAAAGTTTCCATCTGTGGAAAAATATTATATGCTTATAAAAAATGGTAGAATGCACACCTTACAAAATAAAGTAGACTAAACATTACTGATTGTTTGCATGTAATTGAAAAATTTCTAACCCATTCAAAGTCTAGGATCTGCTAAATATGTAGCATTTTATTTATGAAGCTTACTATCACCTTTGCCCGCTCTCTATGTGTGTGCAACACCTCACCTTTGATGTCCAATATAAAAGGATAAAAGGTTACTTCTTTTACCCAAAACCAAAAGAAAATCCATAACCTCCTCCAACCCACCTAAAATTTTAGGTATAAAATGTTGGAAGTTTGGAGAGATTGCTAAAGTTTGTCATTGATGATGTTGTTTGGAAACACGAGCATGGATTTTGTATAGTGGTCTATTATAGTGATGTAATTGATTTTAACATTATTTTGGATCACTTTAATCAATCCTAATAGGTTTTGGAGTTGCTATGGAAGAAATTTTGGCAAGTTGAGTTGGTCTGAAAAGATTAGTTGTGTGGAAATTTGACTATGTCAAATCTGTCAGTTTAGTGTTACAGTGCATCAATTTTTGGGTCCACACCACTCTGAAAATGAAGATAACACTATTTTCTTCTAACATTAATTTTTTGGATGTTAGATGCACCTAAATCTAATATTTCATCAGGATTGGACAAACCATTTGAGATATATGAGTAATAGAGTTTGACCTAGCATGTCATAGTTATCTTTATGTACATAATATCTGTGTGGGAGATTTTGCACTTCTCCACGAATGAACCTTTGGCCTTGCAATGTTGAAGATAAATTTCCAAATGGTAGTAGAGCTTGAATTCTAGATGATATTGAATTTTGAGGTCCATGTGTCAAGATGTGGATACACAAATGAAGGTTTTTACTTTTAGGTCTTGTGCGAAGTTGAACTAAAATGTTTCATGTTGTGTGAAGTATGAATAAGTATTGTTATCCTATGTGGGATCTATTTTAGGTCCATTCAAACCCATATTTAAGAGTTTTTTATTTTGAATTGTGGCGTGTAATATGGATAAAGTATTTTGGAGATGACAAGTTACATTTTGGTGTTACATCAAATTAGCTTGACCTAATTGATGTTACACTAGATGTTGATATATATGTTAGATTGTTTTTGGTATTTTTAGGACATAGATGTGATATGTAATGTATATGATGTGAATTTGTTCAAAGTAGTACAAAATATATTTTGGAAGTTCTAAGTTGTGCGAATGAAGAGCATTGCATAGTGTTGAATCAGAATAATTGTGAAGATTGTTAATGTGCTTCATTAGAATTGTATTCATGCATATTGAAGATGCATTTGTAACAATTCAAAATAGGTTATGAGCCACCATATTTCTTCCATCATTTTCTTTATGGACAATGAGTCCACCTGAAATGAGCATAACTATAATGTACTATAACGGGTTACAATATATTGTGAGCTAACCCTCATTGTGGTTTTTCCCATTTTGGGTTTTCCATGTAAAAACTTGGTGTTCATGTGTTATGTGATATTGTGGGTGTTTCATATTTTATTTCCTTATTGCAGTTGAATATGCATCAGTCATTGGATGTTTAATGTTTGGATGGTTTAAGAGAATAATGATTCACCCCCCTCTCAATATTTTGGGTGTTCAACAATTGGTATCAAAGCTTGGATCCTTGGAAGAAGATTAACTGCTTTGGAAAGATCTTGGAGATTAAACACTTGATGAATAGAAAGTTTCCTATTCCTCTAGAAGAGATTCTTGCTTTTAATTTAATAAAAGATTGCATACTTGACAAAGATGGAGAACTCAAAGTTTCTATTGAAGATATTGAAAGAACTAAAGGTGAAAATAAAGATCTAAAGGAAAATGTCAAAGAAGAAAATGAATGCATCTGAAAATTGAGAGAGAAAATCAAGAAGTTCAAAGAAAGGTATAAGGAAGTCAGTGAATAGATGAAACAACCAAATGAAAAAATTGCCATAATAAAAGAACAAGTTGAAGAAAAGAAAAAAGTTGAGGAATGTTTGAATGCAATGGTGAAAAGAAAATCCAGTGAATGCATAAGGCTTGAACAAGAAGTGGTAAATCTAAGATCAGATCTGGAGAAAGAAAGAAGTCATGAAGATAAATTCAAGATAATTTATACAATGCTTGATGAGTTGATTGTAGCTCCGAAATCATCCAAAAACAAAGATGGTTCAGGATATGAAAAAGGTGAAAACTTAAAAAAAAATTAGACACATAATGCAAAAAAAAAAGATTAATGAAGCAGAGAAGATTGAAGACAAGAAGAACAATGGAAAGATTGAAAATCAAAGAAATGAAGCTAGAAGACCTCTTATTAGACAACCAAATTATCAAAGGTACCCATATTTCAATGTTTTTTCTATTCTTGCAATAAATTTGGACATAGAGAAATGGAATGTAGAAGCAGAATGAATCAAAATGTTTCACCCTTTACTAGTCAATGCTTTACAGGCAATAAATTTGGACTTAGAGCAAGTGAACGTAGAATCCAAATGATGAATGCATATAACAATGGTAGAATGATTCAATCTTTCAATGGTTACTATTATACATGCTATGGATTTGGACACAAGGCTATTCAATGCAGATCTAGAATGAATGAAAAGAATACTGCTCAGAAGAATGTTGTATGTCACAATTGCAGTAGACTTGGACATATTGCTAAGTTTTGCAGAAGCAAAAACACAAGGAAAGATAATCTAGTAAAGAGGAATGAACCAGTTAAAAATATTGATCCAATTGAAATAAAGAAATAAATGGAAAAGATTTGAAGAAGGAAGGAAGAGGTATATGACAAGGGAGAATCTATACCATCCTCCGATGTAGATGTTTTCTTTGGAAACTAAGCTAAACTAAGCTAATACTTATGGCTTAGTGGGAGCTTTAATGGATATCTTTTATCCCCTGCCAGAAAAGAGGTGCTAAGGCTAAAACATGAAGATATGTGATGTAGATCAACATGATTGATCTATTGGTGAAGATTGTGGAAGAAAATGTGTCATTTGTGAAGCTTCAAAAGTTAATAGTGCATATAGGTTAAGGGTTGCTAGCTTTATGAATTGAAGCATTCAATTCAGAATTAGGTCAAATCAAAAGGTTAAAAGAAAATTTACTAAGGAAAATTCATTTCACACAAGTATTCAAAGAAGAGTAGAGCTGCGAGAAGAGAATTCAAATTGCATAAAGTGAATTGAGATACAAAGCATCAAAACCACTTTTTGGTCGAATGAGGTTAAGAAGGGAATAGTGAATCTTGTGTACCCTAGTTTTCAAAAATATTTGTTTGAAATTATTTTGGATCTATATTGCAATGGCTTCACCAAAATTTATAGAGGTTACATAGAATCCACAACCCAAATTCAAATGATACCTTGCAAGATTCATAGAAGATGACTCCCTAGGCTCTTTCTCACACATTCCATATGGATTTTTATCGACAGAGGATATTAGGGCATTCATTCGTGGAAAAATGGAGAGCATTCTCCCAATAAGCTAAGTGATGTATGGAAAAATGAATTAACTAGTGAGGATTCCACCCTAAAACCAAAATATAAAAACATAGTTGAAAAGAAACTAGATGTGTGGTAGTAGTTCCCTAATTTATTTAATGATAACAAATGGATTAGAATGGCCTTGAGTAGAATATATGATTAGTTCGTCTAGACTAATATGCCTCACATGATCACAAAGGAAGTGCTAAGAAAGATCATTGGTCTTATGCTCCACCAGACCCGTTCCCATTTTGAAATATGTTAAGAATAAAGATGTAATGGAGAAAATAGGTGCTACATTTGACTAGAGAGCCCTTGCAGTGAATCCCATTAGAAATATAGTTGTTAGGTATGTTGCTATGGTTATTGGCTACAAAATTTATTACACCAATAGAGATAACTTTATTTTCTCCACCACAATCCATGTGGCACATCAAATGGTAGAGAATGGTGCACACTATGACTTATGTGTGTTGGTAAGGGAACAATTAATGGAGAACCTAAAGCAGACCAAGGAGAAGAAGTATGTGTTTAAGTATGACACTTTGGTTATGTGCTTACTTTTCTACTTTATAAAGGAGGTTCCTATAATTGGAAAGGAGAATTGGGTAAGTGGAAGGCTTATTGCACACCAAATTTTAGATTACATGAGGAGCCTTGGAGATTTCAATGCACAAGATGATGCCCTTATTGCCTTCTTTGCAATATTTTAGAAAATAATGCACGAGAGAGAGAGGATCTCGAGAACAATTGTGGAATAATGAAAAGATGACATCACATTCCTAGTTTCTATAGGTTATTGCATTATGGAAGTAGTGGAACCAATATTCATTTGGGTTCCTAAACTGGGTTATGAGGTAACAAAGGTAGGGCTTATTGGTTGCATAGATATTTTATTGAAAATTCCTAAGGACACTACAAAACCTAGGTATGGTACTTTTGAAGAAAAGTAAATGGAAGTCCATAGGAAGTGAAAAGAACCACAGATCAAGAAAAAAGGGATGTTATAGTTGATATATATAAACAAGAACATGGGATTTCAAAAGAGAAAGTGTGGTATGCTAGAGAGAGAGCCAAAGTAGATATGAGTGTTGGAGAAGCTTCAAGTAGCCCAAGGAGATCAGGTAGAACAACTACCACTCCACTATCTATACAAAAGTCCTTCAGTGATTTACCATCTACTGGAGAGAAAAGAAAGACTACCACCAGTCCTCTGATAAGGGAGAAATCCCCTTCGGTTGTGCATACCACCAAGACAAAGAAGAATACAACCACCTTTGTCATACCTCCTACTACCCCAGCTAAGAGAAGAATGAAACAAAAAGCTGCAAGAGAGAAAGACATTGGAATAAATGTTGATGAAGAAGAAGAGTTGGAAGAAGATGTACTCCCACTGGTCAAAAGAAGAAAGAGTGATGCTTTAGAAGGTGAATCAAGCACCAAAAAGAGAAGGGTTGACATAATTGAGACTTAGAGAAAAAAGGAAATAGAAAAGGAGAAAGAATCATTCAAAATTAATATAAGGGAGAAGAAGAAGGAAGACAAGAAGGCTTCATTAGAGAAGAAAAATAATGTAGGAGCAAAGAAGACTCCAGGTAAAAGAAAGGGAAATAAGCAATCTGAATTGGTAAGGCCTCACTCCCCAATGAAACTCGAGGAACTATTTAATACCATCTTGTAAAATGAGATGTTGAAGGAGACAATTAACTTGTATAAATATTTGGATGAGGTGGATAAGGCCACCATCATTGAGGCCATAATCAAATATATAGTTATGCTTGAATTTGAGATGTAGAATATCAAGAAGGATATTCCTAATGATCTATGGAATATCTTGTTAAAAAGGAGACAAGAGGCAATACAAGAGCATAAAGGGTTGAAAGATGAATCCTTGGAAAGAGTTGGTGCCCCATTTTTTGTAGATGACGGAGCCACGTTGGCCACCATATATAGTAAGGAGATGAGAACCAAACAGAGAGCTAGAATCCTCATGGGAAAAGGAAAAGGTGATCTGAAGAGAATCCAAAAGAGATCAATGATAAAATAAAGAATATTGTGCAGAAGTTAGGATTGAATCTAGAAGTTGAAGTAGAAGTAAATGTTGAAGTCAATGCTCCAGAACAAAATGTACAAGAAGAAGTGTAGACAGATGATTCTCAACATGAGTAGGATATAAATGATGAAGCTGCATTGGACAACACTCTTCTAGAAGTGGAGGACATGACAAAAGAGAACATGATGAAAATGCAATGATTGGAAAATACATTGCAAAGGAAACTATCAATACTTCTTTGATACAATAAGATGTTACTAATCCTCTAGTAAACACAAAAGAAACTATAGAAGAAGAAAACAAGGATGATAATGCATATGCAAAGTAGAAGGAGAGAAATAAAATAAAGATGAAGTGAAGATAGATGAGGAGAAAGAAGAAGAGGATAAAGAGGAAGATAAAGAAAAGGAAAAGGATGCATCCAAAGATATAGAAAAGGTTGAAACAGTTGACTTCGAAAAGGCTATAGAGGATAAGGGAAAGGAAATAGAAGCAACAAAGACTCCTGGTGAATCTTTTGGCTACTCCAGAGATTCTTTAAGAAATATATTAAGTGTACAACCTATTTTTCAATTAGTTGTGTCCTCACAACTCCTCCAACTATTAATGAATCAAGGAAATGTTGGCTTGAACAATATTTATCCTATCCAAAATCTTCAACTAAGAGACTTGTTCCATGCATCTGCTAGAAAGGAAGTCATTGAATCACATCAAAGGAGTGGAGCATTAATGGATGAAGAAGTTAAGGCATTGCAAGAGATGATGCCTGTATCAAATGTAGACACATTTCTCTCTAGTATGGATAATGTCAAATTATTGATTGATTCTTTCAAAACATATGCATCCAAACTAAAGATAGAAGAAAAGAAAGAGATCGAGAAGAGGATCATTGACAAAAGTATGCTTGAGATCATAGAGAAATGTGTTATTACACATAAGAAATTTTTTAGAATTATTGAAATATGCTAAAGGGTGCAAGGGTGAGGCTAAGGCATTATTAGAGTATGGCATGAAGTGGCCTGAAGCCACACAAAGTATAAGAAAGGATATGGACTCTATTGAGTCTCAAATCAATGCCACCTCCAATGCATATGACCCAACAATTGACCTCACCTGTGTGATAAGGAATTACGTAGAATATCTTCACAAAAAGATCTTCCAACTATAGGCACAAAAAGAACATATTATTCTATAGTTTGGAGAGGTAAGGGATCTGGTTAACCCTAGACTTACACTTGTTTCAAGAGCTATTCTCAGTTTTGATAAGGCCAAAAAGATGAATCTGGTACCTACTACTCCAAAAGAATGATAAGAACTGCTATTGGAGTTTGAAATGTAGAATAGGCTAGTTATACAGGCTAGATGTGAATGGGAAGATGGAAGGTAGGCCAAGGAAGATTAGTTAAATAAGTTACAGGAGTCAACCACCTCTAGTTGACTCATTATTTATATTTTTACGTATTTTTAGTATTTATGTTTAGACCACTTGTACATATGCAGACCATATAGAATAGTTTTTTAGTATAATTTTAAGTTTTTTCTCTAGTATATGACTCAGGGGGAATCAATTTATTCTTTTTTAGTTTGTACATATGCTTATTATTCTCAGGGGGAGTTTTGATAAGAGTCACAATAGTTGTGTATAAGCGCCCTTTACCATTGATGTCAAAGGGGGAGAGTATTAGAGAGTATTTTTGGATTTTTTGGCACATTTCCATCACTAAAAAAGGGGGAGATTGTTGGAAATTTGGAGAGATTTCTGAAGTTTGTCCTTGATGATGCTATTTTGCAACATGAGCATGGATTATGCATAATGGTGTATTATAGTGTTTTTATTGATGTCAACATTGTTGCAGATAAATTTTAGAAATCCTAACAAGTTTTGGAGTTGCTATTGAAAACATATTGGTAGGTTGAGTTGGTCCAAAAAGATTAGCTATGCAGAAATTTGACTAAGTATCAAATCTATTAGTTTAGTGTTACATTGCATCAGTGTTTGGGTCCACACCACTCCATAAATGAAGATAGAATTGTGCACTTCTAACATTAATTTTGTGGATGTTAGATGTGCCCAAATCCAAGATTCATTAGGATTAGACAAACAATTTGAGAGATATGAGTAACAAAGTTTGGTCTGGCATGTCATAGTTATCTTTTTGTACATAGTATCTATGTGGGAGATTCTACACTTCTCCATGAATGAACCTTTGGCCTTGATGTGTTGAATATAAGTTTCCAAATGGTATCAAGTTTTGAGGCCCACGTGTCAAGATGTGGATACACAGATGAAGGGTTTTACTTTTAGGTCTTATGCAAAGCTAACCTAACATGTTTGATGTTGTGTGAAGGATGAATACGTATTGTTATCTTATGTGGGATCTATTTTAGGTTGATTCTGACCAATCTTAAGGATTTTTTAATTTTTAATTGTGTCTCATAATATGGATGAAGTGTTTTGGATCTGAAAAGTTACATTTTGGTGTTACATCAAATTATGTTGACCTAATTGATGTTACACTAGATGCTAATGTATATGTTGGATTTTTTTTGGTATTTTGATGACATAGATGCGATATGTAATGTATATGATGTAAATTGGATCAGAGTAGTTTGAATTGTGTTGTGGGAGATCTAAGTTGTGTGAATGAAGAGCATTGCATAGTGTTGCATTAGAATCAATGCAAAGATTGTTATTGTGCTTCATTGGAACTATATTCCTGCATATTGAAGATGCATTTGTAATAGTTCAAAATAGGTTATTAGCTAGCATATTTCTTCCATTATTTCTCTAGATGAACGATTACACCTTTAGTGAGAATTTATATAATATACTATAACGAGTTATAATATATTGCGAGCTAACCCTCACCATGGTTTTTCCCATTTTTGGTTTACCACGTAAAAATATCGGTGTTCATGTGTTATGTGATATTATTGATATTTCATGCTTACTTTCCTTACTACATTTGAATATGCATTAGTGATTGGATGTTTAATGTTTGGATGGTTTAAGAGAATATTGATTCACCCCCCTCTTAGTATTTTGGGTGTTCAACATAAAAATATTGTGAGCCTTTTCTACCATCTCCATCTTCAAAATGTGTAGGTCAAGTAGTGTCTCCACGAACCATGAGGAAATATCTGAATCCACCCTATACCACTCGTCCAACAATAGAAATTCTTGACCCAATATGAGTTTAACTACTCAAATCAACATAAAATTTGGTTCCAACATGATACACTTTAATCTAAGCTCCAAGATTGCACCATCAAAGGTCATCTATTTGTAGGTACTCACTAGGCTAATGGGAGTATCCATACTTCCTTACTTAAATTCTTGTAGTAGGTATGTGCACTATGGATTTTAGACTTCCTTGACAATTAAGACACACTAATTGATAATAATACTCTTGCATGAGGAGGCACCCCAACTAGTGTACTAATAGATATTGATAAATAATTTGACTGTACACTTATCTAATTTGTGATAATGGATTTTGACCTTCACACGTGCTCCTATTCAGGCTCAGAAAAAATCCATGAAAATATATTCTGGCACGAATACATAATATTCATGGATGTGGTTGGCTTCCTTGATTTTTGAATGGCATCTCCATGGTAGAATAATTAGTCATTAATACCTGTCAAATCAAGGTAAATACAAGTGTGGTACAAAGTGAAAACTACCACCTTTAATTGAGAAAATGTCAATTTAGTATTCCTTAAACTTTAGAAGGCTTTCCTGACATTCATGGTGGAATTTCCAAGATAGAGTTCACGAGAAGGTGTGATATCGATCATAGACCCCCATGATCTATCTGAATGTGACAACAAGCCAATGGCCCAACACTTATTTTTCCTTGGTCATGAACCTCCTTAAGCTTATTCCTAATTGACTTGTGGTGCAAGCAAACAATAGATTCCTATTAGAAACTTTTTGAATCAGCTCTTGGGGTCACATGATGAAAAAACATGTGGCAATATCACTCAAGCATTAAAACAACCAATAGTACACCTTTCCAAAATCTTCAAGATCAAAATACTCCTAAGCTTGCATACATATGACACACGGCATTGTCAGGTGTAAGGCTCAATATGTTTTCATTTTGGAATCTCTCTTAGGGGAATATAGTGTAACAATCAAAGCGAAGTCAAACCAACATAATCTTTTTGAATTTACTCTTGGGGTCATGCAATGACAAAAAAAGTCACAATATCATGCAACATTAAAACACCCATTACACTCCTATAATATTCAAGATAAAAATACTCTTAAGCTTGTGTACATATGACATGTGGCATTGTCAAGTGTCGGCCTCAATATGTTTTTCTTTTGGAGCCTCCCTTGGAGGAAAAACAATGTGATAATCATAGTGAAGCCAAGCCAACATAAAGCCTTAACACACCCAATTTGAGGACCAAATGAAACAACTTCTACTTGGAACTTTCAAACACTAGATTTAAAAGTACACTTTTGGCACCTCCCTTTGAGGATTGTCTCTCAAAACACAACATTTTTCACCCTCTATATTATATACCTCTATATTACTAGGCCAAGAATTAGATAACCAGTCTCCACTAAATGAACCAATGTCGCACCTTTTCACAACCTTCAAGCTCCAAAAATTTAGAACTTGTGTGCAAAACCCATGTGGCACTATCAAGCATTGGGCTCAAAGTATATGTACTTTGGATACTTCCTTAGGGAAGGGTAGCATTGCAGTCATGGTTGTATCAATCAGGCTTGAGTACAACAACACAACCATCTCAGGGTCTAGATAAAACAACTTCTGCAAGGCACCGGCGGACTCCAAGCTTAAGATTAGGCTTTTTGATCCACCCTTGGAGAAAAATCATGTAAATCACATAAAAAATCACATAGACATATACGCTTCTTTGGTACTAATCTGAGACACCATGATCAGTTACTGCTCCAATGAGGTGGAAAACAAATTATATGATATTAACCATGTAGTTAGCTTGGGACCCTAGAGGCACCACTCCCTTGGCCTTCTTTGCAAATAATTTGCGTGAAATCATCTAGGTTAAGAAAATAAGATGAATTGATTTAGAGGATTTATGTCTCCATTTTGCAAGCATGATTCTCTAGGGTGTCTATTGCAAAATTATCTTCCCTATATCAAGGTGTAATTTTTATTGAAGAAAAATCCTCAAGGAGTTCCCAAACCGATTTGAATATGTAAGAAATAACCCATTTGTTTGTCTGTTGGTTCCTACACACATTAATAATGTTTAAATAATCTCGTTTGATGTGACTTTTTTTGAGTTGCATGATGTTGAACACCCAAAATTCATTAACTTAAATTCATTTTACAACATCTCATTTAATGTGTAGTAATGGAAAGAAACATTAAAATAATTTATCACATAAATAGACACAAGAACATCAGATTTACATGGAAATCCCAAAAAGGGAAAATCCATGGTGAGGATTAGCTCATAATATAGTATAACTGGTTACAATGTTTGATACAAAATTGTGGACTCAATATCCAATAATAGAAAGGATCACTATCAATGGCTCACTACCAAATATGAACTGCTAACAATGCATCTAACCTATGCTAAAGATATAGTTCCACTGAAGGTCAAAAAATGACTTAACACACATCATACTTTAACTCAACTACAATTCAAAATTCTCTACACTAAATCTCTCACACACACTCTACACTTATCCTTAATCTCATCATTCACATAATGAATTAACCTTGTATATATACTGCCACTATCCAAAACATCAATTAGGTCGACCTAATTAGATGTATTGTGCAACCTCATAACCTGTCGACTCAAAACACCAACACACATGTCTTGCGAATGGAATCAAAATGTGTAAACCATAAAAATAGGTCAGTATGACCCATAATCACTCCTATGATACTTCTCCATACATAATTTAACTTTGCACAACCCCAAAATACTTAGGTCAACATCAGATAGAAAAATTGGTGAAGTAATATCTAAATGAACCAATTGTTCATCCATACCTTGACATGTGGACCACCAAAACACTTGCCACTTGGAATGTACACAACTCTGACATTTTTAAAAAATTCCAAAAATCTACATAACATAATATTCATCCGCGGTGGAGTATAGAGCATTGCAACATATACTCTATTATTGCAACTTTTTCATTTCCTGAGTCGTGCTCTATCAACATTATCTTCGATTGCGAAAGACATCAAGTCATGAAATTTTGGATTTAGATTCTTCCAACATGCATAACTATTACCTCAAAACTACATAACTATATTCTTCATAACATATCAATGTGGACCTCAAAATTGGTTCACTAAACACTAAAATTGCACTCAAGACTTAGGCAATTGTCCAAACCATTTGGTCTTCTTCGTACCAACACTATTGTATCTCTACCATGGGTTGATATCAATGACAACACCATATACTATCATGCTCATCAATATTCATCAATCTCCCCACTCAACAATCTCTTCACATCATCATGATCATGTTGCCAACAATCTCCTCAATGACAAACAAACTTCTAGCAATCTCCACCTTTGCCATTGATGGAAACACACTCTAAAAAATATTAAACTACTCAAACTTATTCCCCTTTAACATCAAGGGAAAAGGGATCAAAGTATTAGACTTCTTAGATTACACCAACTACTCCAACTATTTTCCTCTTTGCAAATATATATGTACATGTACATGAGAATAGCCCCCCTTATAGCTTTACTCCTATGCTCAACACTTCTCCAAAAAATTATACTAGGGAGACTCCCCCTAACAATGTTATTTAACAAAATTGAATAAAATGGTACTACAACACTCTAACACTTTTATATATGTACATTACAATTAGGAAAAATGTCTATAGAGAGAAAAAATGTACACCTTAACTTGAGGAAGGAAAGTTTCCTTGATTAGGCACCTTCAATTTTGCAAGATGTGCCTCCCAATCTTTATTTTCTATCTCCCACTGCTTAGCAAAGGAAAGCAAATTTCATTGGCTCTCAAATCTTAGATGGAGGTCTTCACCTTCATCTTGAGAATTGGGTACCATATTCATTTGTAACATCTCAACATCAGCCAAAATTCTAGTTAGATATGTAAGTCTTTCACTTACCAGGTCTCTAAGTTGACAGTATTGCATTATTCTCTTTTCTTTTTGTATTTGTAGTTGGAAAAATTGTCCATGTTTATTTTCAATACAAGTCCTTGTTGCATCGTACGCATCACTGATTGGATCATAGACACCAGAGGCCTGAGTAATTCATGAATCTATTGAGTCCATTTGGTCCTTAATTCTCTTTGTAGAATTAGGACATTTTAAGCAAAATTGAAATAGAACTTTAGCTTCTTCCACATAATTTTGAACATCTTTTAAGTTGTTTTGCAACTTACCATGTGCAATACTACATTTACTCTTCACTATCCAGAGGGACTCCCAACCTTTTAGCTAGTTCTTCAACTTTTCATAGAGTCTCATTCTTCATTCTTTCAATGTCTTCCTTGTCTCTGCTCATCAGAGTGTTAACTCTTTTCTTTGTCCTAATTTTTCTACTATACAGTTTAGAAAATTTGTGCCTGTCATCATTTGTAAGAGAAGAACCAATCTTCTCCAAGGAAAATTCCTTTATCTTCACATATTCTTCAATAGCATCTTACCTTCTTATAGTTAAAATATTCTTTAATTCATCAAGCAATTGATCCTCAATATTATCCAAGCTAGCATCAAATGTTTCCATATACTTAACTATGGCTTCTTCAATGGTTGCCTTATCCTCATCATTAGACTCTAAATACATTTTAGTTGTCTCTTCCAAGAGACCAAATTTAGAAATACTATTAAAAAAAGCATCAAACTTCAAGGGACTGTGTTCCCTTATTGGATGGGTCTTTTCTTTCTTCTTCCCCTTGTCTTTATGAGTTTTCTCTCCTTCTCCCAACTTCTTTTTCATTATCTGAATTTTGAAAGCTTTTTTCCACTTCTTCTTCACTCCCAATATCAATAATATCAACTTATGTTCTTTTCACACTAGTCTCCTCCATGGAGGCTTGAGACTTATTTTTCTAGAATAATTGAGGTACGTACTCTTCTTCTTCTTCTTCATTCTTGTAGCTGATGTATTTATCCCTTGTTTCCTTTTCTTTTCTTCTTCTCTTACGAGCCTTTTGCTACTTGAAGGACAATGGATGTAGTCTTCCTCTTTGAACTCTCTATAGGCTTAGTTTCAAAGGACTTTAGAATAGTGGGAGAGGGAGTAGAGATCCTAACTGACTTTCTTGTGCTAGGAGAACCCCGTGTAGCCACATATGGGGCTTTTATTTTCTCTGTAGAACCCTTGGATGGGTTCACCATCTCCTCCAAGTATGCTTTCATGTTCTCTACATTCTTCTTTATCTCTTTTTATTTTTATTTCAGTTACAGTTCACTATATTTCTCTTCATAGGTTCCAAACCTATCTATAGTTGGATATCTAGGCTTCCTCAACACAACTTCCACAAGATCGGTAATTACTTGTATAGTAACCTCATAGCCCAGCTCTGAAACCCAAACTATTTTGGGTTCAACTGCTTCTATAATATAGTTATCTCTAGTAACCATAAAGGTTATGTCCTTGTATTTCTCAACAATATTTTCTGGTATCCTCTCTCTTTCTTGCATTTTTCCTTGAAAGGTCTTGAAGAAACCCCATAGAATAGTATTCTGGCTTTCTAGATCTTTGATCCTTCTTAGATGATATCTGATCTAAATTGCAATAGGAATGTTTTCCAATCACATAATATTCTTTGCACCAAGTAACTCTTTAAGAAAGTAAAATAATAAACAAACAATTAGGGTACCATACTAGAAGGGGTACTGAGATTATTTGGTCTTCTGAAGATTCTCCATCAACTGTTATCTCAAGAGTTCACACAAATCAATGTCCAAACCTTCTTTCACCATCTAGTGAGTAGTGTCCATATAGTTATGGCCAACATAGAATTCTCTCTGTTAGTATAAAATATCTTGTACCCTATCATCATTGACGCATATTTTATTTCTGGATCATCAATGTCTTTCATGGTTAGGGCGCGGTTGTTGAATTTCACACTAGTGAGCTTCATTACCATTTCATTCTTCATAGCCTTCATTTTCAAAATGGGTCCTTCAAAGTATAGACCAATAAGCACCTTGATAGCTTACTTTTTTATCAAATGCAACATATCCAACCACATAAACTTATCATGAATTCAGCTCAACACATACTTAACCCATTCATTCTCATAACAGAAGTTTGGAAAGTTATTCCATACATCCATCTTCTTCTTTGTCAAACTTTCAAATTCAGTTTTCAATTCAAAGTTATCTCCTGATAACTCATTAACCCATAATTATGCCATCTTTGTGTGATCATATTCTTCCATTTTTGTGTGGATTTATATTCACACATCCTTGATGTGCACTACACCATAAGGAACCCTCAAAAATGTGTTATCAAAATCCATCTCCATGGATTTAAAAGGGCGCTTCTTAAACTTAGGCCTTGGTTGTTCCAAGACATCAATCACTTGTGGATTATACATCATGGATCACTTCTAAAACTATGGTTTAGTAGGAAATGGTAAATTCCTTTGGAATTCTTCGTTGTTTATTGTTTCATAAAACACACCAAATGCTTCAAATCGCCTTTTCTCTACTTCTCTACTCTTCAAATAATCGATCAAAAATGACTTAATCATATGCGAAATCACATATAAATACTTTTCTAAAGACCTAAAATTTATTATTTGTAGTGAATAAAGTTAGATAAAAAAGTTGGCAAAACCTCACTATGTTGACATAGTCACCTTCACCTTCAATCACTGTACAATTCTCCACAACAGGAAATCTCATACTAGAAATACCATCAGCAGATCAACCATCTAGAAATATAGACATGTACTAGTGTGCTAAAGGAATCAACACCACATCCTTGGTAGGGGCTTAAATATTTTCTATTAAAACTTCCCCTGAGCCAAAGCTCTTCATCTAGTTTCCAGAGGAAACATCTACACCAAGAGCTAGCACAAACTCATTCTTTACTTCATTCTCTTCCCTTTTTCTAGATCTTGTTCATTTCCTTGTTCATCTCAATGAGATCCACTTTCTTTATTGGATCAACCTTCTTCTATGAAAAAGAGGGTTTCACATTCTTGGTTCTACAAAACTTTGCTATGTGTCATAATTTGTTGCAATTATGGCATATGCCACCTTTTTGAACAAGCTTACTTCTTGTGATTCTATATTTTCATTCAAAACTCTTATGCCCAAATCCATTACATGCATAATAGTATCCATTTAAATTTTGAAACATCATTCCATTATTGTAACCACTCATCATCTGATTTATGGATTCACTAGCTTTATGACCAAATTTATTGTATGTAAAGCACTAACCAGAAAATGATTGAACATTCTGATTCATTATACTTCTACACTCTACAAATATATGTCTAAACTTATTGTAGGAATAAAAATAACCATTAAAAGATGGATACCTTTGTGAAACAGGTTGTCTGATAGGAGGTCTTTTGAATTCTTTCTTCTAGTTTTGGACCTGTTTGACATTGTTCTTCTTATCATTCTTCCTTTTAGCATTGTTTGGAGTTTGATTTACCTTTGAAATTTCTCCTTTCTCAAACCCTAATCCTTCTTTTTCCTTAGAAGCCATCTAATTTGCAATCATCTCATTAGGCATTATGGAAATCTTCTTGAACTTGTCCTCTTGATTCTTTTCTTTCTCTAGATATGATCTTAAACTTACAATCTCGTGTTAAATCTTTGAACATTCTTAAAAAAAAAAATTCAATTTGGCATTCAGGCAGTCTTCAACTCTTTTTCCTTTTTCAACTTGCACTTTTAGATTGGTGATATTCTCATTTGATTGTTTGAGTTGCTCATTTGTTTTTGATAAGGAAAAGAAAGTTTTGAAGGGATCTTGAAACCCTTTCCAATGAGAGAAGGCTGAAAAATATTAAGCAACTACCACCATACAGCCCCAAAAAACAAAATAGTTGTTACAAGATGAACCTTGACACACAAACAACTAAACACACAAAAAAACATCAACACAAAATCCAAACAAAAAAAACCTAAAGAAGATTATCTAAAAAATTGGCTACCTCTAGATTACTAGAGATAACATTATCATGCATCTCCACCATGTCTTCAAGCTCTTGGAAGGGAATAACAACCTTCTTTTTTTTCTTGCTTTTGGTTCACTGCACACACAATCCATCATCTATGCTCTTCTCCATCTGATTCTTTTGATTAACAATAGAAATCGCCTCCTCATTCTCACCGAGATCCAATTGTTTACCAGTCCACCTAAGGGATTTTTCATTCAACAAAGTAAGCCTCTATGCACTTGAATTGAGAGATTGGTTACTAATTTTCACCATAGACTCTAGATCATGACAAATTTTATTGACTTTATCCTCCAAGGACACCAACCTCTCCTCATGATCCCTACCCATTTTCTCAGCATCCACTAGCACCTTGTCAAGGACAACATTCATTATTTTAAACTTGATTTTCACCGTCCACTCCTTCTTGTTACAATTAACAAGTGCCACACAAACACTCTGCCATTCATTCAGCTTAGCATTAAGATCCTTGACCTCTGAGAAAATCCATTTAAATAATGAAAGGAGATTATTCATTCCATCCTCCACCATTCTACAAAAAACATCTAGGTTTATTTTATCCCGATTGAGAGGCTTAGTAGAAGGAATAGAAACATTCTCAGGATGACACTTCAAATCCAAACCTTCACCCTTTAAATCATTACCAACTGGAGAATCCTCCAAATCTACCACTTCAACCTCCACACACTTCTTATTAGAGTTCATTGCCAAGTTTGCCAACAACTCCAATAGCCCTTTCTTATCATCAACTTGCTCAAAACTCTTATAGTCGGGAGTCACCAACCCAATATGTATAGGGGAAACATCATCAAAAATCTCAATTCCATCATCCACAAGACCTATTTCTTCCTCATGAAGCCCCTTATCAACCTTATTACTCCCTTTTTCCCCTTTAACAGTATGAATAAGGGACACACCTAAATATTTCACACCGTCCTCGACTAAGATTTTTCCTTTCCCACATTCCCACTTCTCATCATTTTGACCACATTTCTTCCCCTTAGACCCCTTTTTGGCACCAAGAGACATAGCCTCCTTCATCTCAATACTAATATCATAGCCCTTCAACCAAGAATTAGATATCTGGTGTAGGAGCAACTAATCACCTACTTGAAAATTTCCATGTTTGAAGGTCAAGGAAATTCATTGATGGGTGTCTATTGTTTTGTGTTTATATAGGCTTAATAAGGTCTAAAATGACCAATCTTAATGTTCTTGGAAGCATCTTGAGTCATTAAGGGTGAAATGTTGATCTTGCACTTAAAGTGCCCTTGTAGCCTTTGAAGGCGAATTCTTGAGTTGGTAAAGGGAGTGAAAAAAAGAGTTTAGAAGTTATATTAGGGATAAGATAAAGGTTTTTGAGTGGTATTAGGTGTCTTGGACAAAAAAATTGCATAATGATGCTTATTTAGCAAAACATTCTCAATGTTAGCACTTTTAAGCCAAATGAAGGTTAAGGTGGTTAAAAGGTGGTTAAAGGCATTGGGGGAAGATTGTTCTGATTTTAAAATGTATAAAGGCCTTTGAAAGGCACAAGGGTTTGATGATGATTCAGTAGTGGTGAACATTCTTTCAATAAAAGCAACATTTCTATGTTTATTCATTATTCTCTCTTCATTTATTTATGAGTTTTTGTGTTTTCCCTGCACTATACAGGTCGTGCATAGAAATTAATGGTTTAAATTCTTTTGATTCCTATATGGAATGCTAAAAACATACTTTTGAATCCATATTGAAGTCTTAATTATAAATTTGGGGAGTGTTTTGTTGGTTTTTTGTAGTCTACCTGTGTAAGGCAGTGAGGGCACCGTTTGAGGTTCTATCATGTATTAAGCCATTCCCACTTACTGTCTTAGCCTGTTACTTAGGGGATGGAATTAAATTGAGTTAGAATATGTTTCTTTGCATTCTAGAGTGGAAATAAGGTGAGTTGTGGACTATGGAATGTCACCATAGTGTGAAATGATGCATTTTTAATGCAAGAATTGGTGGGACAGTGTTGAATCTTGGTGATTTGTTGATGGAATTCTCTAGGAAATAGTATAAAATGTCTGTGCAGACCCTAATAAAGTAGTTTGATGTCTTGATTGGGCTTGGAAAGTCTTGGAGGGGTGAAATATTAAAAACCCTAGGTATTTGTGAGTAAATTGAGGGTTTTGGAGAACGATGACTTAGAGAGTTTGAAATTATCAAAGACTTGTGGATTTGGGTGTTTTGAGACGCATTTAAGGACTATCCAAGAGATTGAGGGGTTAGGAGTAGTTTAAAGGGTACTTTGTTTATAAAACAGGGCTAATTCTTGTAGCCTTTTTGTAGGGCAAGTCTGATGATTCTCTATGATGTTGCAAACAAACTTGTAAAATCTTATTGGAATATGGTATTGGGGTCTAAGAGGATGCTAACTAATGTTGACTTGATCCTTTTGTGGTCTTTTCTAAAGCATAAGCCTAATTTTTGAGTTTTGGAGTCTATAACCTTGTTGGTGTTAGTTGACTCAAAGTGGATGATTATGATTTCAAGGTTTGATGTCTGATTAAGGTCTGATCAATTTTGAATCTTCTCCACCTTGGTTTTGCATCAATATCTCAAGATCGAGGTCTTGCACAGGATTACCATCTTTATCCGATGACTCCTACTCATTAGAGCCATCCTCCTCATAATCACCATCCTACTCCTCTACAGAGTCCCCCGTATCATAACCTAGAGTTGGCCCCTTACCTTTCAATCCACTGGAAATCTGAGGAATTTTAGGAATAAATTTCATATTTTTATAGTTAATAATCAAGATCATGAGCCTCTCTATTGAACAAGACAACTGAGAGGGACGTGAATCAGTTGTAGCAATTTTTAACCTTTAAAACCTTCACCAGAAGTTAGATTAATAAGCATTCACAAAACCTTTACTTTGTTAATATGTTTAATCACTAAATGTAAAAATAGAAACTAAAAGTACTTAAACCATGCACACAATAACACCAAATTTACATGGAAAACCCAATGATGGAAAAACCATCGTGAGGATCAGCTCACAATATAAAGAACTCCAAAGCTAAATACAAAGGCTCACTGCCAAGAATGAACTTACTTGTCCAAAGAGGGCTCACTACCTAGAATTACAAAAAAGATAGAAGAGTATTTTCATAGAGAGAAAACTATCTCAATGCAATGGAGATTCCACCATAATTCGCTCACACATTTGTATTCTCACATGAAAATTTTGGATGCCTTCAACTCACTTCCTTCAAAACCCTAACATGAAATTCACACTGATCTACTCAAACTCGCATCACACACTATCTCACATCTATCTCACATATGTCTTTCATCTATCTTTTCTTTAATCAACATCTCAACTTGTACTTATACCATCTTCAACCTTGAAGCCCATCCAAGGTCATCCATACACCACTTGTATTTATAAATTCAAATTAGGTTGGCCCTAAAACATTCTACGATGGAATTAGAATGAGGTCGACGCAAACACATACTTAGTGAGGACCTAAATAAGTCCCAACACACCTCAAAATGCTTCCATGAACTTCATAAGTAGTGTTTAACACAAGGTCAGTCAATACTAGTGTAAAAAAGTAAAACAATTAAGTACATATCCTTAACATGGTCCAATATTTTTAGATAACAAATTTCACTTGAACATGACCTCATCAACTTACTCTTAGAACCAAAAGACATAAAACCAAAATACGAAGAAGTATGTAGCAACTGCATTTCTCCTTAACCACAACCAAACACACCGAAATGCACAATTCACATACTGGTGAAGATATCTTGCACTATACAATGATCCAGAGACCCAAATTCTCAATATAGCAACTACTAACAATCATGAACAATACCTTAGATCTATACAAGCATAGCAGCAATACAGAGCATATCCTGGAGCATACATTGAATACCTGTAGACCATATTTATTACAATTTTCCCAATATCCTTGACATATACAATCAATAACCAACTTCCAAGACATAGTTGACATCAGTGACAAAAGCAACCCGTTGACATCAATGACAACACCTTCATACTTACAACAATATCCCCCTTTGTCATTGATGGCAACACAATAGATCTAAATCATCAATCTCCCCCTTTTCTAGAATGCTTTCTTCCCCTTACTTTTTCACATGATACTTTCTCCCCTTTTGACATCAATGCAAAAGCAAAAAACATATTTTTCAATGTTCTCTCCCTTTGACATTAAGAACATCATCAGTATTGAATACTCCCCCTTAGGAGTACACCCAATCAACTCCACAATGACAACACAAGACACCACCCAATCCCCCTGAGAGGTGGTTGCCAACATCATTCCAGAAAGAAGATAGATCCGTAAATCCATTGGACTGATGCATCTCCATATGCATCTAGTTCAGGAAAGGAGGGGAAATAAACCCTAACTTCTCTTAGAGATACTCAAAATTATCTTTAGGAAGAGCCTTAGTAAATATGTCAAAGATATGATCCTTTGTAGGTACATACTCAAGCTTTACTTCATTCTCCATGATATTTCCTCTCAAAAAGTGATACCTTATTGATATATGCTTTTTCCTTGAGTGCATCACTAGATTCTTTGAAATGTTAATTCACTTGTATTATCACATAAAATAGAGATGGGATCATCATGCATTACTCTAATATCCTTTAATGTTGGTCTCATCCACAAAACTTGTGTGCAGTAGGATGTTGTAACAATATACTCAACTTCTACAGTGGATAAGGAAACTAAATCTTTCTTTTTAACTATGACACCAATTTACAGCCAAGAAAGAAGGCACTGCCACTAGTGATTTTTTTGTCATCAACACAACTTTCCCAATCTGCATCTATTTAAGCACATAATGTAAAATTTGTATAGAATACCATAAGCCATAATCTAGAGTTCCATTTAGATATCTGAATATCCTCTTAATAGCTACAACATGTGTTTCTTTAGGATCTTCTTGAAATCTATCCACAAGACAAATTGCATGCATGATATCCGGTCTGGTAGCAATTAAATATAGTAATCCTCCAATCATATATTTGTATTTTCTCTAATCAACCTTATGGGAATTGTCATCTTTACTCAATTTGTAGCCAATCACCATAGGAGTACATACCGGTTTGGAACCACCCATCCCAAACTTTGTCAACATTTCTTTTACATACTTTGACTATGAAATAAAAATCCCTTTTTTTGTTTGATTGATTGGTAGCCCAAGAAAGAAATACATCTCACCAAACATAGACATCTCAAACTCTTTTTGCATTTCTTTAGAAAAAAATTGCACATTGGTTCATTTCCTCTAAAGATAATATAATCAACATATACAACTACTATCAAGATTTTCATTTTCAAATTTTTAAATAAATATTGCTATTTTTCATACCTTTACTGAAACCTTTCTAAATCATATCCAACCTTGCATACCAAGCTCTAGGAGCTTTCTTCAATCCATATAAGGCCTTATTTAATCTACAAACCATGTCCATTTGTTTTAACAACTGAAATCCTTTTGGATATTCCATGTAGACTTCTTCTTCTAGCTCACCATTTAGAAATGCATACTTTACACCCATCAGTTAGAATTTAAAATCCTTATGAAAAGAAAATGCCAAAAACATTATGATAGCTTCTATTCTAGCCACTGGAGAAAAAAGTCTCCTAAAAATTTATACCTTCTACTTGTGAGTAACCCTTACAGACAAGTCTTGCTTTATTACTGACTACTTCTCCATTCTCATTCAGCTTGTTTTTGAATACCCATTTTGATCCAATTATGTTTTTATATGTCAGTCTAGGAACCAATTCCCAGGTTTGATTTTTCTTAATATGCATAAGTTATTCTTCCATTTCTCTCATCCAATGCTCATGTTTACATGCTTCACTTACTATATTAGGTTCAACTGTAGAAATTAAACATAGATTTATTTTTGCAGCAGTAGCAGCTCTACTTCTAGTGAATACACCTTTCCTCTTGTGTCCAATAATTTGATCTTTGGAATGATTCTTTTTCACATATTTAGGTCTCTTTGGGGACACCACTAGAGCTTCTTCTTCCTCATTCTTTTTCTCTTGTTCTTCAACAACTTCTTCTGCTTCTTTGAAATCAAGTTCATCTAATACATATCTATCGGCTTTAATTGAATTCTTCAATGCTTCATCAACCTTGAAATTTGTGCTTTCTCTAATATTTCTCAACCTTTTGTTGTAGCATTTGTAAGATTTACTTATAAGGGATTACCCAAGGAAAATACCCTCATCACATCTTGCATCAAAATTTCCTAAATTTTCTTCATCTCTTTTGATATAACATCTACTTCCAAATATCTTGAAATACTTTATAATATGAATCTTTCCAAACCACAACTCATAGGGAGTCTTAGTGTTGTTAACTTTTGCTTGAACTCAATTGAACACATAAATAACAGTGTGAATTTCTTCTCTCAAGTAAAATTTTGGTAGACCTGCCTCAGTGATCATGGATCTAGCAACTTCTTGAATCATTTTTTCTTTCTATCAACAACTCCATTCTATTAAGGAGTTCTATTAGCAGACAACTATCTTCTTATTCCATGTGCTTCACAAAACATGTTAAACTCATTGGAGGTGAATTCTCCACCTTTGTTAGACCTTAATAATTTTATTTTCATATCCATTTCATATTCAACCATAGCTTTGAATGCTTTGAATTTGTTTAATGTGTCAAATTTCTCTCTAAGAAAAGTAACCCATGTCATTATAGAGTAATCATCAATCAAAATCATAAAATACCTGTCACCTTGTAGACTTCTCACCCTTGTAGGACCACTGAGATCTATATGAATCAAATATAGTAGTCTGGTAGTATATTGTTCCTTCAACCCAAAGCTATTTTTAGCTTACTGTCCAAACTGAAAATCCTTGCAAATAGCATTAAACAGTTTTTGTAATCCTTGGTAAATCTCTCACAGCTTGTACTACACTGGTTCTCACCGTATTGTCAAAATTTATGACACATCCTTCAATGCCATAACCAACTATCATTAATCTAATACATAAAACAATGTCCATATACATCCTTAAGTTGATAAATATTTCCTTTAGACTTCTTTCTGTTGATGTGTTTTTTATGCACTTTTCAACACAGGCAGTGCGTAGGTGCACTACCTCTCTTGAAAGACAATCTTCCACAATCGGATTGCAAAACACTATCCCAAGGTCTCTCGGATGTCAGGTCATGACAATGCTTAGATACCTTAGCAGTTTGATGTGATTTGCTGGAATCACAAGGCGGTCTTACGGATGAGTTACAAAGTGGGGAAGTTGGGTTTGCAAATGTAGTTTCAAAGTGCTGAAAGTGAATGAATAGTGGCTGTCCACTCAAAACAGCAAGTTGAAACTCATCAAATTCATCTGATTTAGCTTCATGGTGATGCTTTGGATCCTACTCTAACCAAGGATTAAAAAAATAGCAAAAGAGAAGGGTTAAGAAAGCTATTCTAATCCTAAGCTATGAATGAACAGTAACAATGGTGGCTGCTAAAGTAGACAGGCTTCCTAAACTGGGTTTTGCTTGGCCAAGAGAAACCTACAGTTGCACAAAACCAGTGCAATCTTCTAAGGACTGCAGATTTTCAAAGTGCACATGCACATCATGCACATGTAATTGAACTAAGTTGCAGCAATGAAGTAATGAGCTCAGACTAGCTTTGCAAAGTGACTCATCATCAATGAACCACAAAAAGCATGAGCTGAAATCCATCAAATACTAAAACAGCAAACACCATCACCACTCCCATTCAAGAAACTAACACTAAAACTAACATGGAAGGTGAACCATGCATACATAAAGAGAAAACTCAAAAGGAACACCCATAAATCATGCAATGCTGCTTTCTATTGCTGCAAAATGTCTTTACGTCAATTCTCCAACCCCTACAAATGAGGGGCAAGCCCCTATTTATAGTTTTCCAAAGCCTAAATGAATGGCTAGGATTCAATTACAATGAGTGGATCAGATTCAATTACATTAGGGTTTCACCTACCCCACAATATTCAACAATTAAAAATACATTCCTTGTCTTTTCCCTATTTTGTCATCTAGTGACAGTCACTGTAGCAATTTTGTCATTTAGCTGATTGCCCTTTTCACTATAGCTAAAACTGCCTGAAAGTTGTCTTTTGCTTGATGTGCTTGTAGTGTTCTTCCTTTGATCAAATGAGTCTGTCGACGATTGGCATCAATGGATTGGTGGCCCCTGATTCGGGCAGAAAGCTCCTTAGAAATCATCATCATCTGAAAAAAGGGGTAGGAAAACTCCCTCAATGGGCCTCTTCGATAGACCTATGGAAGGTTCTTGACTCCTGCAAACACGAAGTGTCGTAAGTGCATTTATAGACGAGTTAAGGAAAATGTCAATCAAACCTACAAATTCCCTGTTAGATCTATCCATGCATCATCAAAATATCTTGATATTCATATTTGGAGCTCATTTGGACCATAAACATTAATGTGTGCTTCAAGGGTGCGAGCGCCAGAGGGCGGAAAGACAGCGAAAGAAAGCCAGAAGGTAGACAACAGACGAAGCCAAAATAGCCAAGAAGGAGGCAGGCTCCCGGATGTTCAAAACAGCCGGGAAGGAGGCGGGCTCCCAGATGTTAAAAACAGCCAGGAAGAAGGGAGGCTCCTGGATGTTCAAAACAGCCAGGAAGAAGGGAGTTTCGGAGGGAAAGTTATGAAACCATCGAAACTTAACGGAAGGTCAACGAAACCTTGGCAGTTCATTTACGCACTTCAAACACATCCCTGATCCAAAAAAGGGTGACCTCAAAGTCAAAAATGAGGAAACGGGAGCGACGGGGGTCCACGGATGTTTCCAAACAGCCAAGGAGGAAGGGAATTCTGGAGGGAAAGTTTCGAAACCATCGAAACTCAACCAAACTTTGAAGAAACCTTGGAAGTTCATTGAAACACCCCAAACACATCCCAAATCCACCAAAAAGTTGTCCCCAAAGCCAAAAATGTGGAAACTGGACCGACAGGGGTCCACGAATGTTTCCGAAACAGCCAAAGCAAGACAAAAGGCAGAAAGGGGATGGGGGACTTTATTTCTCCACATATTTGAATACCCCAAGCAGGTGAATTTGGGTAGGGGAATTTGATTGTTTGAAGGCACATGACCAATTTGGGCTTGGAAATGGGGCACGCAAAACAAGACAGGAGCAAAGTAGCCTGTCGGGAGCAAAAGAAAGGGGGTCCCTGCCTATGGCGGGGTGTGTGTGCAAAACATGCACAACACTTTCTAGCAGAAATCACAATTGTGGATCCTTTCCTTATTTCACATTTCTCATCCTTGAACACAAGATTATATCTGTTACTACACATCTATCCAACACTCTAAAAATTATGCCTTAAACCCTTAACATAGTATACATCATCAATATTATGCTTTTCATCAAAACTGATTGAACCTATCCCACGAATCTTAGCACCTATATCATCTCCAAACTTAACTAAGCCTCCATCATATTTTTCAAGTTTAATGAACTTAATTTTGTCATTGGTCAAGTGATGTGAACATCCACTATAAACAAACTAGTAGTTCTTTTCTTGTTTAGCATGAAGAGCAGAGACCACAGTACCTTCAACTTTCTTCAAAGCACTTTCCTTCACATATTTTCAGTATTAGCAGAAGTAGATTAATCTTTTATAGCCAAGAACAAGCATTCATTATCATCAAAATCTCCATAATCAGACTCATCATTAGAAATACTCGCATCTTCATTTACATATTATTCTCTTTTGATCATCTTTCCTTTGTTTTCTTTTCCTTTTCTATATTTATTCTTCTTGGCTCTTTTAGGACATCTCAAATCATAATGACCTATTCCTCCAGAACTAAGACATTTTAAAGGTAACTTACCTTGATACTTATCAGAGCCCTTTTTTATTCTTCTTACAAAGTTAGCTTCCACTTCATCGAAGTTTTCTTCATCCAAATCTTCAAGTTTTGTAGCCATAAAAGTAATTTTTTTCTTTGATCCATTTCTCAAGCTAGGCTTTCTCATTTCAAATGAGGTTAGAGTACCCAACAACTGATCTTTAGTATATGACTTATAATCTGTAAATTCCTCAATAGAAGATACCTTTTCACTATATGCATCAGGGAGAGTTTTGAGAATCTTCTTTACTATCTTGGATTCATCCACTTATGCACCATGTCCTTGCATTCCACCTACCAACTCATCCACTCTCTATACATAGGATTTAATGTTCTCATCTTCAGTCATTCGTAGGATCTCAAATTGTGCTTCCAATTTCTATAACTTTTCTTCTTTAACCTTTTCATCTCCTTCATGGATCTTTTCCAATGCATTCCAGACCTCTTTAGTAACTTCTTCAGATTCATAACTTTAACTAACTCAAAATGTGAAAGACTATTCTTCATAATAAATTTTTCCTCATTGTTTGCTTCATGTGCCTTGATCTCATTAGTAGTACTTGGACCATTAGCAAGAGCATTGTATGGAGTCTTATAATCCTTCTCAACATCATATACACAATATTCCAGATATCCTTCCATCTTTGTCTTCCAAAAGTGTAGTTGGTTCCATCGAAATTAGGGCACTCAATAACTATCTTGTTCACCATCCCAGACCTTCCTAAAGTAGTAAAGATCTTACAAGGAACCAAGATCTGATACCAATTGTTGAACAATACAACTGAGAGGGGGGAGAATCATTTATAGAAATTTTTAACCTTTTAAACTTTCATCAGAAGTTAGATCAATAAGCATTCAGAAAACCTTTACTCTATTAATATGTTTAATCACTGAATGCAAAAAAAAAAACTAAAGTAATGAAACCATGGACACCATAACACCATATTTACGTGGAAAACCCAATGAGGGAAAAACCATGGTGAGGATTAGCTCACAATATAGAGAAATTCAAAATTGAATACAAAGGTTCACTTCCAGAATTCAATGCAATGGAGATTCCGCCATAATTCTCTCACACACTTGCAGTCTCACATGAAATAGTTTGGATGCCTTCAACTAACTACCTTTGGAACCCTAACATGAAATTCACACTAATTTTCTCAAACTCACATCACACACACTATCTCACATTTTTCTTTCATCTATCTTGTCTTTCATCAACATCTCGATTTGTACCTATACCATCGTCAACCTTGAAGCCCATCCAAGGTTGGTCATACACCATTTTTATTTACAAATTCAAATTAGCTCAGTGCCAAAACATTCTACAATGGAATTAGAAAGAGGGTGAACTAAATACATACTTTATGATGACCTAAATAAGTCTTGACACACCTCAACATACTTCCATAAAATTCATAAGAAATGTTTAACACAAGGTCGACCAACACCAATGTAAAACACATAAAATAATTAAGCACACACATCCTTAACATGATCCAATCTTTTCGAATAAAAAATTTCACTTGAAAAAGACCTCATCAACTTACTCTCAAAACTGCAAGACATAAAACAAAAATATGAAGAAATTTGGAGCAACTACATTTTTCCCGAACCATAGTCAGACACACTAAAATGCACAGTTCACATACTGGTGAAGATATCTCGCACTGTACAATGATCCAAAGACCCAAATTTTAGATATAGTAGCTACCAACAATCATGAACAATACCTCAAATCTATACAAGCATAGTATCAATACAAAGCATATCCTAGAGCATACATTGAATACCTATAGACCTTCTTTATTACAATTTTCCCAATATGCTTGACATATACAATCAATAACCAACTTCCAAGACAGTTGAAATCAATGACAACAACAACCAATTGACATCAATGACAACACCTTCATACTTGCAAAACCCTCATGGAGAATATATTTTCTAGGATTCATTCTATTATCTTCTATACTAGTTTACATGGAGAGGAGAAAATAGTAGGGGAAAGATACCAAACTATTGTGCCTAAATTGGTTCAACAACATAAAATGGTACCCATAGATTATAGAATACCTGCCATCAAGCATGAAATATTTCATAATTTCTAGTGCCACATCCCTGCAACGTGTCTTGATAGAAGAACAAGCATACCCTCTGCTTCGCACACCCTTGAGCTTGTCTCGTTCCTTACCCTTGAAGAAATTAGCCAAAGTGCACTTGGAAGCCCCACCGTCTCTATAAAATTTCTTATCCTTCATGGTTAATCTCATGATTTCAGCAATTAAACCCTCAATAATATTCACCTCCACCCCTGATAGCGCAACATATGATTATTCTAGCCCTTCAAAAAAACCTCAGTGGCCTCGAAATCAAACCCATGTAGTTTAAGTAGATAAGGGAAAATGCCCCCTTCTTTAGATGCTCCCAGACAACCACATTACAACTAAACTCCTCATAGGAAAGAGGCTCTTTTTTGTAATGATCTCCCCATATGGAAACCAAAGACACCCTCACCATGACCTTCTGCTTATTCTAATGAGAAAAAAGAACTAAGAGAACAATCTTGAAACAAGGCAATAAGAACCCCATAATCTATGTAAACCTGATAGAACAAGTACACCCTGCTATAATTACCACATCCATCAGCTCATTTCCATAAGATATGTAATTATTAATAGTACGGGCTCTAAACTATATACTCCTAAATCAAATAGAGAGGAGATAAAACCAACATAATAAACCATTAAATCCCAAGGCTACTGCCATCAAGACGAGCTGCTCATTTGTTTCCTTGACTTTTTTTTTGTAGCTTTCTTGAGTTTCTCTCTCAACTTATTGATACACTCATCTACATCATTAAGATCCTTTTTCATGTCTCTATTCTTAGCTTCTTCTTTATCTAAATCATCAATCTGAGCTGATTTGAGTTCTCCTTCTATGTCAACTTCACAATCTTCTTCAATAAACCCTTCAAGGATAATCTCTTTCAAAGGAATAGGATACTCCCTTGTACCCATGTTTTCAACCTCCAAGATCTACCTCAACGATCAAGCCAATTGAAGGAACCAAGCTTTGATACCAATTTTTGAACACCTAGAATACTAAGAGAGGCGGGTGAATCAGTATTCCCTAAAATTCATTAACTTAAAAATTTTGTAGACATTTAAAAATTTCCTAGGCTTGTAAACACCATTCTTCCTTATCAATTCTCTTTCTTCCTTACATAATTAAATAATTTTAATTATTTAATTAATTAATTTCTTTCCTTTAATTTCTTCCTTTTGATTAATTAAATAAATTTTATTTATTTAATTACGTCACTAATGTCCCCATTCTTTCTATAATTGAATAAATTCTTATTTATTTAATTATTGTCATTGTCTACTATAATAAAATAATTATAAATAATTATTTAATTATTCATTATCCTCTTCTTCTATAATTAAATAAATTTTATTTATTTATTTATTTACTAAATTTTCCTTTTCCTCTATTTTTAAAATTAAATTATTATTTAATTTAAAAGTCAACTTTCCCTTTCTTCTATAATTAAATAATTTCTTTAATTATTTAATTATTCACTTTCCCTCAATAAAATACTTTTATAATTATTTAAATTTCTCCAACAACCTCTTTTTTTGTGCCAACGTCTTTATCTGTGTCAATCTTATCTCTTCATGTCTCAATTAAATTCAACACTTGATTGAATTATTTTATAACCAAGCCCTATCTTTGCCCTAATTTTGTCCTAACCCTATTTCATACTACATCTTTCAATCTTGGCTATTGATTGTCATGTCATATTGGCTTTTAATATCAACTCTTCATTCTAGTTGGGTTTTCTATAAAAGAGACCTATCATTTTCATTTCAATGCACATTGAAGGCTAACTAGTTCATGATATTCAAAGAGACAAGTGCAATCTTTAATATTTTTCTCATTATCAATAGGCTTATTGTTGCATACTCAAAATATGAGGGCAATCAAGCATATACATAAAAATGGAGAAGGAAAATGGAGTTGAATCAACCATGGCATAGAGATATTTGGTAATATTTCTTCATATTTTATGTTTCTATGTTCATTTGTACTTCATTGTTGGTTTAGGGATTTAGGGTTTTAGATTTGATGATTTATGACCTTAACCTTGATTTTTCCTTATTCTACATTTGGTGAACTTGATGTAAATCAAAATTTTACATATTTTCCTAACCCTATATTATTATTTTGTGCAAAAATTTGGAGACTAACATTTTGCAGCTAGGGTTGGAGACACAAGCTTAGTGTTTGGAAAGATTTGATCATATCTGACAAACGGTTGTAAATTTTTTTACATATTTTTTTCTGCGGGTTGGGGATGATATCTAGAGCCTTTAGTCAAAAAATCTGACTTTTTGGATTTGTTTTGAATTATTTATAGTTTTTTATGTTTTTTCATGAAAAAATAATTTTAAGAGAAAATCAGTGATTCTTTTAGAGTTTCTTATATTTCTGGAAATCTCTCAGAATTATAATATGGTTCTATTCTTTATGTTTTTAATTTTTCTAAAAAATAATTAGAAAAAAATCAAATATTTGAAAATTAGGGTTTTACAAAGATTTGCTCATATCTCACAAATGGTTGCATTTTTTTTTTGTAGGTTTTGGATGGTATCAGGATCCTTCACTAAAAATATTAGATTTTTTGATCTGTTTTGAATTATATATAATTTTTTAATGATTTTTTTATGAAAAAATAATTTTGGGAGGAAATCAACATTTTTTTGGATTTTCTTATATTTCTAGAAAGCTCTTAGAATTATAATGGGGTTTTTTTCTTTATGTTTTTAATTTTGTTAAAAAATAATTCATGAAAAATTAGATATTTAAAAATCAGGGTTTTTACGATAAATTTGCTCTCTAGGGCTAATCAAGAAATTTTTCTAATTTTTTTACATTTTCAAAAAACTCTTATAATTTTAGAAGAGGTGTCTTCTTGGAATTTTAAATTCTGGGGTCAAAATCATTTAAAAGAAAATCAAATCTTGTTGACTAGGTCAAAATACAAAAAAGAAGAAGGGGTTTTTCATTTTATGCTTTCCATTCCATAGATTAGAGGTTTTTATGTTACTGATTTCTAATTGCAACATGTGGCTTAGGTTTGGTGGAGAAATTTTCATTTAGAATTACTAATCCATCTTTTGTAGGGTTGTTTATTTTGTTTAAGATGGGAACATTTTGAGATTGCAATATCTTTTAAACACACTCATTGGGTTAAAAAAAAATTGCATTTCCTCACTCATTAGGTTTAAAAAAGAACAAAACTTGCATTTTAACTTATTAGATTTAAAAAAGAACAACAATCTTGCATTTCACACTTATTGGTCTAAAAATAACAACTTGCATTTCCTCACTCATTTGGGTTAAACAAACTTTCATTTCACACTCATTGGGCTTGAAAATAACAAAAAAATTGCATCGTGTCTTTACAACTCACACATTTCATTTTGGGGATTAAAAAGAACCATTGTTTTCATTGTCTTGTGAGCTTGTACTTATTTTGAGGTGTGTATGCTCTTCTCTCACACCTTGGGTGATCTTGGGAATCAAAAACACTTCTTGACATTAGCATTATCACACCACCCATATGGTTTTTTTAAGCTTAATGAACTCTTGCTAGTGTGAGCAAGTGCATTATGTATGCTCTCTCCTCGCATCTTTGTATGGCCTTAGAGATCAAGAAAATTTTACTTCTCTTTCCTTTGTTACCCCATTAGATAGGGCCTACCAATTGAGACACAACCATATGGAGAACTCATTGGTGACCCAAAGCAATTTTTCCCTCAGGCCACTATATAAAGGATTAGATGAAATTTAAGTCCAAACTACCATTAGCCTTCATTGTATAGTTCCATTTAGAATGGGGAGGTACCTTTGCATTTAATTTCCCTTAGTAGGAGTGGTTAAATTCTTAAGTGTATCATTGGACGCTCGCGAGGTGGTAAGTCCCTGAGTAGTGACTAAAAGAAAAACTAGTTAGAGGTTGGCCCTTTATCATTGAGTTTTTATTAGCATCACACTTGGTGCAAGGGATGTGCATTGTGCCTTGAAAGTTACTCACCATATGGCTCCCTTGAGATGAGATGGAAATCCTTGGTGTTGTATATAAGTTACTTGTTTTTACTTCTAGCTTTTCGGGGAGAGGGTGATTTGGGTTATCCTTCCATTTCAAGAGGCCCCTAGATCCATCCTCTCTCAAAGATAAGAGTGAAAGCACCTTGTAAAGGTGTCCCTCCACTTGAGTCGATGGAGATTCCAAGTTGTGGGCCCGATCATCATGCCATTGGCCATTGACCTTAGGGTAGGAAATTTTTTTACATGTGTGAATTATCTTTGATTTGTGTTAGACCTGTGGAAATTGAGGTGAATAACCTTTGAACATACACATTACAATCACAAATTTCGAAATTAAGACATCTAAGACACTATTTTTAGATTGTTTGTTGTGTTTTCCATCAAATTTTATAAAAAACCAAAACAAAAAATTAGTCAAAATTAGTCAAACTAGGACAAAACACTCTATTCACCACATATTTCACTATAAACTGCAATTGCTTCTCAAAATGTTGCATCTGCTAAAAACCAGTGCACCACAATTGCTTCTCACAACAATGCATTTGACAGGCCAAGCACTGTATTTTCTAGTTGATAAAAGTTTTAGGGAATTTTGACGTAGCTCTATTTCTGATTAATTTTTGTCTGTATTCTTTTTATCAGACCACAGACTTGCCAATCCTAGGCCTATTATTTCATTCCATTCATTTAGATTTTCATTATATTAGTTGCATACATCATAGGTCAAAATATAGGTCTCATTAGGTTGCATATACTTTTGCAGACCTTATATTTGGAAGCTTATTAGAATTTTGATTAGAACATTGTCACAAATTTTGGGTTGTCTTAACCTTGTCTTTTCATCAATCAAATCCTTGTCCTTTAAGTTGGTCCTTTAAACTCATAAGTATAGTTTGAGGCCACTTTTTCAATCATATTTACTTTAGTATTTGTCCTCTTCAAGGTTTTGACAGTTAGATTTACCACATTGGACTATCTTAGTTTGGTTAGTAACCTCTTTTTAGGCCAATAAAAGTGCTTAGTCTCCATATCATAACTTTAATCATACCATACCTTCATCATAACATCACATTAACCTCATTGCATACATTAGTCCTAGTCCTACCATATATTTTGGTCATAGTGACTTTACCATACCTTAATCTTGGTTACAAGGGCATCATCATTTGACATTCCTTATATTTCAAAAACCCCAAAAATATAGCATAGTCTCCTTGTATTGTCATCTGAAGGTCACAAGTTTTATAGGGTCCTCACTGAGTTTCCTTATCCATTTGAACCATCTCATTATGCATTCTTTTTACCAAACTCACTACCATGTCTTCAATTTAATGATATGCTTCATAGTCAACTTGAATACCAATTACTTTGCAATGGTCAATACCACCAAGCCATAGACTTCAATAGACAATTTATCAATCCTCCATACCAATCACCCATAGTCTCGATTCAACCATCCATCTACCCATCTTACCAACAATCCATAAGCTCTAGTCCTCCATCCATCCATCCTCACTATCAAAAGTCAATTAACACAATCCATACCATTGATCCACAACAAAAATCCATTAGCATCCTTATGCTAACCTTGACAAGGGAACCCAACCTTCCACTAATTCATTCCAAGCCTCCATATCCTATCCTAATCTATCATTCACTAATCAATTATGGTGGAGCTCTCAAAATTTGTAAATGTTGATTGTTGCAGTGATTGGAAATCAGCATCAAAGGCCCTCAATCATTCACCATAACTTCACACTATTGATTTTCTTAGGGCTAACATACTTATCAAGTTATTAAAAGATTTCTCTAGGAGTCATGAGCTAGAAAAAATCTAGTATTGATGGTGTCATGGGGTTACCTAATGTTGGTAAGAGTAGTCTTATCAACAACATAAATAGGTCATATGTTGACAATGTTGGAGCCACTCTAGTCATAAGGTGAGTAATGGCAAGAATCATTTACAGACCATAGTTCATAGTCCTACAATAAATGGGATTCTAGTGATAAGGGGCTAGTGTGTAGAGGGCCTTGCATGAGTAACATGGAAAAGCACATCATGGTTGTGTTAACATGTGATAGTCCTTTTGACCATCAGGGACAATCAAGGTCATTATTGCTTGGAGGACATGTTGAGGGAACTTCATAGGTGACCCAAATACAACTTCATATCAAAAGAACAATCCAAAGCATGTATCACAGTTGAAGAAAATATGAATGATGAGTTCATTGACATTCAAGAGGGAAGCCATGTCCATAAGAGGACTGTCATAAGGATAGGTGATAACAGCAAGCAAATGAGCCTTTTCATAACCACTCAAAAATTTAGGAGGCATAGAAGTAGGGAAGATTCAAATACATGTCACCAATTTTTCAATGAACAACTTGATATAATTGAACAATTTATAGATTCAACAAAGAGGACAACTCTATGGAATAAAAGGACAGACTACAAATTCCAGGGGTAGTGTTATTTTGGCTCAGATATTGGCATTCAAATAATTAAAACATGTACAAAATTTATCACTAGATGTACTTGAATGTATTGGGCCACTACTACTTACCCAACATAAAGATAAAGTTGTTTCAGAAATAGTATCAATTGATGAGTTAAAGAAGCATAGAGAACAAGAAAATGTTTTAAATAATGGATCTAGAACCAAAACTTTGGTTGCAGCAAAAGTGACCCAGAGGGTTATTTTTAGAAGCCAAAGAATGCTACTGCTCATAAAAGCTTCTATGCACAACTACACATGCATTTAGATAGAGGAAAAATAATGCTAAACAGAAAAAAAATGTAGAGGAAGGTGGTATTTCACTTGAGTTACCATGGGATACAGTCACAAAACTATTTAATATTGCTAGGTTTCTTAATAGCTACATGATACTTAAAAAAACAAATTTTGTGCAGGCTACTATTGTTTAGGTTTCCTGTTTATGTGGATGCATATCTATTTGTAGCCATGGCTTGGGCTTGGCATGGAACTGCACATACTAATTAGCTTAAAGCATAAGAAACTATTAAAGTTGCACAAAGTGAATCAGATGGGAATAATTCTTATTTTGACATTTCACTTGGAAGTCAAAATTATTTTACAGTTTTTGCAATGAGAGGAGGGAGCCAAAGAATGTGGTAATGCATCTTGAGAAGGTTTGAAAGTTTCCTTGAAAAGTGTTGGCAACGATAAGGAAATGTTTGTGGTGAATGGGGCGGCCAAAGAATAGGCCGAAAGGGGTCAGTTTGATAATACAAAGGAAATTTTGCATAGGAATATGATGCTGCTGCAAGAAATATCTTTGTACAATGCCTAGCATTTGAATAAATCTGGCACATGTTGAATTTGCATAAGGATAATTTGAGCTCGCAATGAAACTGTATTATAATTGTTTGAAGGAATTATGTATTGGCATTGAAGCCCGCATTTCATTATATGTGGATCGAACACATGATGAAGCAGAACAGTGGCAGTATTGTAAAGGAACAATATCATGAGAAGTGCATTTGGTGCACTCAAATTGCATGTTACATTTCGATATGGGGTTGCAATATAGAGTTTTCATCTTAAAAATTTCATGAGAAAAAACATATGGCTAATGAGTTCTTCGCCAAGTAGGTTTAATTTTATGAATGAAATCTTTGTGTATGGCTAGATACTAGTTGGGTGAGGCTTCATACACATGGTTTCAGTGAGAGGAAGATAGTTTTATTTGTTGGTTGTTGTTAATTCTTGCTTGTTTCCACAAATTTCAATCAAGAAGCAAGTTTTCCCCGCTAGCTCGTAGTATGGGCAAGTGCTACCTAAAACACAGGATGGAGGGGAAGTGGGGAGTAGAGTGTGAAGAACAATGAGCCATTAATCAACGGTTTGGATCAAGTGATGTGGACCAATTTATACAGTCCCCCGCCAGCCTATAGGGGACCCACAACATGAAACATCATTCGACAAGGGAGCAAGGAAGGCTCCACGTGGCCTTTCCCAAAGCTAATGAACTCTAGGGAGCTCATGCAAAATATCTAAAGGTGGTTGTAAAGAATACATGATGCTGAGAAAATAAATAATTAAATGACAGTAAAGTGTAAAACACAAAATGTAAAAGGTTCTATGTGGCCCGAGAAAATGAATTAAAAGTTTTCACATTAAAAAAGAAAAAACTTTAAATGTGAATAAATAATTAAAAGAAGATGCACATGTAAATATTTTGGCAACCCGATAAATAATTGAAGCCTCCACTATTAAAATAAGATAACTTTCTTTGCTAGAAGATGCAAATGTAAAATGCACGATTAAAATAAAAAGAGGAGAGTAAAGACTTTCACGGTATAAGCAAAATATTTTTTGGTTACAGGGGTGAGCAAAGTGAAGGAGCTTTTCACAAATGAAACAAAAACTTTTAGATGCAGGTGAATTAAATGGTGAAGTGCTCGGGTAAATGAGCTTTTTATAGCTAGGTAAAAGGAGTAAAGTTTTTCACAAAGTAGGGGCAATTTCCAATTGTTGGGTAAAAATGAAGGCAAATGCAAGGAGTGGGAAAGTAAATTGTAGAGGGGGCTTTTCTTTAGGATGAAGCAGTTATTGATTAAAGGCCCAGGTGATGCTAGTTGTCAATAGTGGATCTCCATTTAGGTTTTTGCATTTTCCTTAAATATAAATTTCTGCTTCATTTGTAGAGGGAGGTTGCTCATTCTTTGGTCTCACGGGAATACATTTTTGTAATAGGGTCTCACATGAATGTGTTGATTTCAAGTTTTTGGATGATTTTGAGTCATGTAATGGAGAATTATTAATGGCATGATTATATTTGTATGTAATTGACATAATATTCTGAGCTATTTTTCTCCATAGTGCATATTGTATGGATTTTAAATACAAGTAATCAAATATTGCAAATATGTTTCTTCTTGTATTTCCTTTAATTTTTTTTTAGTGTTATTACTTCCATTCAAAGAATGAATTAAACTATATTAACACAAATAGAGGTTTATGCAACCATGTGTTGGGATTATTAAGTATGACTAGTTAAGTTTCTGGTATCAATGGTGTAATGCATCATCTGGTAGGCATAGTTATGATAGAGTGAATGTTGTGATGAATTTGAAATTACTAGATTTAGGTGACTCCACCTTAGGATATGGAATTGGTTTATTAATATTACTAATTTCTTGAGATTATTTATGGCAGCTACAACTTATAATCAGATCAAATTTACTTATCTATCTCGGTACAAATGTGTGTTGAATTTAATGTATTACATCTCTCACGTTTAAATTAGGAATTTCCATGAAGGTCAACCAAACCTTTAGGGTAGTATGTCCATTAAAAATTTAAAGGATAATTATTTGTTTACAGTGTTTTGGGTACTTTGGTACATAAGTAGCTTTAGGCACACTATTGGGATCACCCTCCTAGGTTTCACAGAGCCTGAAGTGCAGGGGAGAAATGATTTAAATTCAATCTCCCATTCATTGGCCAAATCTCTCCTTGAATTTGACCATTAGGCCTGACACCCCTTTAGGATTCAAGTTGATTGCATATTTTGAAACAAACACATTCCATCCCAATCTAAAATCCCACCAAAAAAGCACATTTGCAAATGATCGAGCATAAGATACATAAGAGAGAAGGCTAAACTCAAATGTGAAGAGAAAGCTAGGAAATCCAATCACATTTCTAGTCCTACACCATCCAACCATTTATCATCATCATGCCCTCCATTTTCTACCAATCCCAAAAATCATCTAGTTGTCAAAACTAAATCATTGTCATATAAAAGTCTTGAATCCATTAAAGAAAATCCCATCATTTTCCAAAATCAAATTCCATTGCCTAAACCTTTGGATATATGTCAAGAGAATGGTATAAAGCATGATGAAATAAACTCTAAGACAAATCAAGATCAAGTTATCTAAAATACCCCTCTAGGTGAGCATAATATCCATGATAATCCAATCTTAGATCAATATATTAGTCCTTTCCATGACATACATATTTCAATCACCCTCACCTTTGCAATTAAGACAATTGCTTCCATGGGACACATAGATGATCTTCCTCTAGAACAAGAACCTCCTACTCTAGACATATTTACAAATGATCAAGCTATAGCCAAATTCATAGGACTCTATGGTGATGACCATAAGGGAGGTTTCTACATTGACTTGGAAGCACTGATATCTTTTGAAGAACCATCATAATCCAATATTTCACAAAATCAGACCAAAGATATTCATCAGAAAGCTATCCCACATATCAATGGATAAAATATATCTTATCAACTAGGATCATCTACCTTTGTTAGAGCAGGCTTTCTTGTAGATGAGAAAATTCTAAGTAATGGTTTCCACATACACAATAATGAGTTCACATCTTCCTTTCAAAGTAAAAAAATACCCCATCGCAAATAGAATATTTTAGAGCATGCAATATCAAGGAAGAGGATTAGGCCTACATGAGCAAGGAATTCTAGAATAAGTATAGTTTCATGCAAATCCTAGAAATCAAGGTCTTGGCTATTCTTCAATCAACAAATAAAATGATATTAGTGATACCTCCATGATATTAGGGGACATTTTATCCAATACAAACATCAAAATGGGGGCCATGAGTAGTCATTGTCATAAGATTGTTGCCTTGACACTCCTTCCATCCACACCATAAACCATCATTCCAACATAATTAAACCCATGAATTGGAACCAACAAAAACAAAAGTCTTACAAGTCTAAAGTCTGAAATCAAATATCAAAGGCCATTGAATACAAATATCCAAGTGGATAAATGAAGTTGAAATGGATTCCAAAGAAAAATGGATCAAGTAAAGGGAAGAGTTCAATTCCAATATCCAATCAAAATATGGAGCCACAAAAAAAGAGGTCTCCCACATATAACAAATGTCCACCTCCTTCAAAATGGCCATCACATAAGGCATATAAAAGTCATGGTTCCAAAAACTATCCCAATCGAAATTCTAAACTCCATGCACCATCCCAAGTTCAAAAAATAAAAATTGCTACATCCAAACATCTGAATAATCTTTCCACACCTACCATCATCCATCATAATCCAAAATCTTGTCAACATTCCAAAACTCCTACTTCACAAATCCATCACATCTTGGGAGAAACTCTTTATCATAAGGACTCCCATGGAACTCTATCACAATGTGTATTTCGATAAAGCCAAACCTAGTATCCAAAAGGATCACAATGACATTGATTAGTTGTATGCAAGTGATATGATCCTAACAAGACAACTACTCCATAAAAGGCCACTATTGGCATATCATGACACCAACATCTATATCAACACCATCAAAGGATTCAAAATAATCAATGATCATCCAAAATATCAATTCCATATAAAAATATCAAAAAATAAAATAAAAATATTTACCTTGATGAAAACCTAAAAAATGGCATCTTGGTGGCACCAAAAAAAAATAAAAAGAAAAATAAAAAAAAATTAAAGAGAAAAATTTTGTCCAATAGTGAAAACCATTTTTATGGCACTTTGGATAAGTACCATGATGAAAACCTAGCAAACAGGTGTCATGTGTAAAAGAAATTATCTATGTGGACCATTACACTTGGGGGCAAGTTGACTCATATCCCATGCCTTTCTCATGACATTTCCATTTATCCATTTAATCCATATCATTTCCATCCATTTTCCTACCTACCGTGATCTTGATAAGGACTGGGGTACAAACATAAATCATTCTTTGGAGAAAACTCTTGACATGTCTATCGTTTGGTCATACACTATCCATGAAATATCATGTCATAGCCTTCATAGAATTATCCAAATCCATACCTTGGAGAAAAAAAATTATTCCTATGCAACATAGTCCTTGGAGATCATATGATAATTCTTCTATCCAATAATCCTCATGTCTCTTATCCTTTACCAAAATAAATCCATTATCCTTCCATACCTATTGTTGGACTTGGTTTTCCCTTGTCATTGGTTTAAGAATTCTAATCTACTTATCCAAGTTCCCTCCAAAATCCTATCTAGTCCTAAGGTTATTCACTCCAAATGCAACAATCCTAATCTGTACAGCCTTGCTATGCAACCTAGCACATCATCCAAAAAATTCCTTGGCTTTTTTTCTAGCCTTGCAAAAAATGATGCAGTTGAGACCAAAGGACCTTATCGGGCCATCACAATCTCGATGCAGTTGAGATAGACCACACACACAGAGATTGACATAACACAGGTCAACAACTCTCTTTTATTCATTTGGAACAAATTACAGGATTACATTCAAAAATTCACATGTACAGGACAATTCCTTTCTCCACTTCACACATGCTCTAATCTTTGAAGCTCTCTTCTTTTAGCACTCTCCCATTAACTGTCGAGACCAGTTCTTCAAATTTTCCTATTCTCATTCAGGTTGGATCTCCCTTCTTAACAACCTAGGAGCTCATACTACGGGCTACTCCACCACCTCCTCACCACCATCTCTATCTCTTGCTATTTCTATATACTGTATTCCTTATCCATGTTGACCTTGACATTCTTCACTCCTGTGTCGTAGTATCACCATACAGTTACCTCACTACTAGTAGCTTCCAATCGTCAACCAGTGAATATGTATTCCACAACAATGATGTGGAATGGCATTAAATCTCACCTCACCAAGTGTTGTGACTGCATTCATCATCCACTATCATTGATCATTCATCTCAACCATTTATCTCAGGCTATCCCTATATCTTTCATCTCATCATCCTGTTAGAGAGACCTAAAATCATCTTCCACTGATACATCTACTTCTCATCGATTTTCATCTTACACTTTGTCCATCGTTCCATTGGAGCATCGTTGAGACATCCTAGAAGGTCTCACCGATGACCATCAATCACGCCAATGAAAACCCATGATGACATCACCTTTCCACCTTATCGCCATGTCACTACTTCGTAATCCACAACAAGTATGTGGATTACCATTCATCCAATCTTGTTATGCCACATGTCTACTTTGACATCTTATATCATCTCATACCCTAGTTAGGTCCACCAAGACTCTACACCATCCAATCAACCAGCCTTGACCCCCATCGTTGATTAAGCAATATTGCATAGTCACTTCAAACCTAAAATTTAGAACCTCTAGTCAGAGGTTGTAAGGTTATGATAACCCGCAACTCATTGATATCATTTTGTCGGGCTGTCAGAGAGACTCCAAGATGAGTCCCGTTGAAACCATTCACTCTCACCAAAATTTCTTCACTTCACACGGATTGCCTCATCGTTGGTTCAAAGACTGATGTCCCACTGATACTACACACTCACCCTAATGAACCTATTACACTCCATCACCATTAGGTCATTGCTAGGACATGGAACATGGTCTCACCGAAATATTAGTCTCTTGCTGATGTAAATCCACCATGACCTTATCACTACCAACACCATCATTTTGTTGTTGGAATAGGTAGAAACCTCCTATAGATAATCCAAATTTCTGCTGACGAGGGAGCAACACCAACCGAGGTGAGGTGGAGCATGATGCTCTTGCATCAGACTCCCTAGGTGATTAAGAATCACATGCTCCTACACATGGAATCTATTATGCCATCCTTTAGTTTTGATTTCCTTTTCCTCACTTTCTAGTTGTTCAGCCTCCTCGAATTTTTCCTTTGAAGTTTAGCTATCTGCACTTGATGGATCTTCTCTTTCTGCATATACCTTCTCCTTCTGATTTCATTGCAAAATTTAGATCTCCATTGATCTGCACTATGGAATACTGGAAAAGCATAGTCATCAATTTTATCTTCTTCATGTAACCCATGCATTACCCCTACTCTGGTAATGCTACATCCATGTGTTCAACATAACCCTTGGGTACAACACTATACTCCTCTTTTTGTATGCCTTATAAAAGACATACCTCCACTGCAAGCTTCTCTCTTTCTTGTATGAGGATTTCTTCTTCGATGCCACAAACTTGACATCCTACTGCAATCTCTTTGTTTCTTACAAACACAACAAAGTCAACATGTTCATAGCACTTATCTTCTCCCACCTATATCTCCTCCATTCCTTTATCATACTCATCTGTTACTTTCCCTTCCAAGAATATATCTATCTTCCTTATCTCCTCTTTGAGTAGGATATCTTCTTCATCTTCACCAAATTCTTCATCAAATATAGAATTTTCAACTTCTTCTTCAGAAACTTCTTTCCAATCCTCTTCTTCTTCTTCCTTAGTGTCACATGCATGACATTCTGCTTCATCCTTTCTATCCTCAATGACTTCTTTTGTCACAAAATATTTTCCCCCACTATCAAATTCCATTGTCTTTGTGGTTGCATTGAACAACCTCTCTATCTTTGTGATCTCTTCATCAAGAATCTCTTGGTCTTCATCAGGTTCTTCATAAAATAAGGGACCTTCAAAGATCTTCATATCTACAACTAATCTTCTTTTGACCCCATCTTCAATTCTTTCTTTGAATTGCATGCTTCCTTCTCTCATCATCTGCAAGGTTTTATTCTCAACCTTCTTTGTACTTGAATCAAGAGACCAAGTTGTCTTCATGGGTGTTGTTGGATGTGTTGGGATCTCAAAAATGTAGGTTACAAATCCTAAGAGGATTCCAAGCTCTATGATCAGACTTCCAAATTTTTTGAATCAATGAATGAAGTTAACCTATATGGTTGATGACTCCCTACACTTCAGGCTCTACTAAACCTAGGCGAGTGGACCTTGATAGCTGAAATAGATTATGTGACTTATTTGTATTTAAAGATCTATCCATAGTGGCATAAAGTGTGGGATAGATGATGGTTTGCTAACTACTCCTATTTCTAATCTGATAATTGAAAATTTAGAGTATGAAAGTGGATAAGTAATGTATAAATGAAATGTGAAGGGGACCACTGCTTTATTGGGTAAGCAGAGTCAATAAAGTTTTATGACAGGTGAATTTTATTGGTTACAGTTCTAATTGTTTGGCACTTATATTTGTTTATATCTTGTATAAACATGCAAGAATATGACTGACAAACTCTAGTTATTGATCCAATTGATCCTATTAGGTTATTGTGACTTATTTAAAAGGATTTTAATCCTTCCTTGAAGGAACCAATTAAAAAGAATCACACAATGACAACAAGTGTGTATTGAAAAATGAAGTATATCCTCAATTTGAATAACAAGACAATATCAAGTTGGAGATAGTATGTCAGTCTTATCAATTATAGGGCTCTTCTTACTGATCCAAATGTTACTTCCAAGTTACTATAATCAACTAAAAGGATTTTAATTCTTTGATAAAAACCAATTAACTTGATCACACAATAACAAAAAATGTGTTTGATGAAATTGAATATTAACTTGGATACACCATTTCAAATAAAAGAGGAATAACAATGTAAAGATAGCTAGATAATTGCTCAAATCAAAGATAGTCACATAGAATTAAATATTTTCTATTGATTTCTGCCAAAATTCATGCATGCATCATGGTCCTTTACAGTATAATCTACATGATATATATTATGAAAGTCATCATTTATATATTTTTCTATTCTCTCTCTATTCTTTCTCTATTCACTCTTTCATTTAATCATCACATGCACAACTTATATAACAATATCTTGAAGAGGCTATACCTCTTCATAAGTGTCTTTTAGAATTTTAACAACACATAAACATTAACAATTAAGCTCTAATAAGCCACAAATTAATTTGTGTAATATGATCTAAGTAATCCTGACTCAAGTTTGTATCAACATCCTCTATAGCATTCCTCGCAGCAATCTCCATGATAATCATCCTTTCCAGATGCTCACATGCCTCTTCCAATGTTGAATCTTCATTCTTAGATACTTCCACAATTCCCTGCAGTATAAGTATACACTCTTTCATCCATTCATTCTGAATTTTCAGTTCTCCATTATCATTGAATAATGCAAGCACACCCTCTTATGAAGCATCAATAAACTTCTTGGCATCTTCTTGAAGTTCCTTAAAATAATATTTTTGTTTCCTTACCATGTCCTTAGCAGCTGTAATGGCTCTAGTATCATAATTTCTTCTTTTTTGTATCTCTTGGAGCTTTCTTGTAACCTATCATTCATCCTTTTATGTTCTTGAATGGCAATGTGACTCTTGGAGTGAGTTACCTAGAACTTGTCCATCCAAATCACCAGATTAGTGTGCCTCTTTTGGAATATTGTAGAAAGTGTGTCAAATCTGGCCTTGCTCACTTGAGTATGTATTTGTTGACTACTCATCTATAATTCCTCACATTTGTCCTTTGATTGGGAGCCTTCTCCTTGAGTCAACATTTTGGTGGATCCTTTGAATGTATTTTTGACTATGTCTCTTAGGAAATCATTTTCTTTGAGCATCCTTTCACTGTTCAACTTATACATATCACATTCTTTAATCAACATTTGAATATGTGCCTTGTTCAATTTGGGTACATTTATGCCAATATTGGTTGTGACCACAAGATTAGTTTCACCCAATTTTAATGTCATCACATGACCAAATTATTTCTCTGTATCAATAATCACAAAATTCTTATGTGGGGGGTATAGAGCCCAAATCATAAGAGAACTTTCATCAGGATTGTATCTTGACTCAATGTATACCTTTGTTACCTCTTCTGGAATGAGCTTGTGTTTGGCATCATTATTGTGCAAAAAACTATCAAAAACAAGAGCAAAATTTAAGTCCAAACTAGGAAAGATCATCACACTAGACTCTAATAATTTTCTTCCTTTCTCTGGAGTCATGTTCTTCATTTCATTCTCCACATCCACCTTCAATGTGTTCAACAATTGGTTTTCATTGTTGGGTGTGATATCTACAACTGATTCCCTTATTGTTTTTCCTCTTTGTTTGTATAAGAAAGATTTAAATTCGGGAGATTTAATGAACTGATCATCCGAGACAAAGGACTTATAAGCCAATTTCCTAGTATCTATATCAGATGGCTCCCCCACTTCCTATTCTCTATTAGGAGGTTGATAATCAATCCTCAACTTGGGGATATTATCAGGTTGGCTTTGGGGTTCATTTTCTTTAGAGGATTCCTCACTACTAGAGGATAACATTTATGCTTCTTATATCTCCTTCATCCTCTGTTCAATTTCTCTATTGTAGTTATCAATTTCCAATTCGGCCTCTTCTTCTTCCATGTTTTTGATAATATCATCATGAGGATATGGTATATGAACATATCCACCTAAATTCTATTTTTTCCTAGAAAAATCAATAAAACCTTCATGATCAAATCCTTTCCTTGGTGCAACCTTCTTCATGTTGAAATATGAAAATTTATCCAAAATGAGATCATATCCTTCTTTTCACACCACAGTAAAATACCCAAAACACAACGTACTAGGCATGAATGACTATTTTCATATGTACTCAAGTTCATGACATTGGAATAATCCTTTTTCCTAACAATCTCTAGATATGCAATTCTATTTGGCACAGTCTTGGGTAATAGGAAAGGTGTGTCTTCAAAACCATAAACCCTAATCATAGTGGAATAAACATAGCAATACCAGTCACCCCAATTATGACCTATAGTTGGTGGTCCATTGAAATCCTTACACCTTAAGAATCTTTTGATCTCATTAGACAATGAATAATCACATGGGTGATCATAAAACCTATCCAATGTCTTGACAAAGTATTCTTCAAAATAAACATAATTGGAATTGATAAACCTACTATCCCAAATGGAGGTCCATAATTGTATTGATAGTGGCTAATCCTCTTTATCCAATTGTGTGATTCTTAATTCCTCTAGCCACATTCCTAACTTTGATCCATAGTATAATATCATGTGCATGAGAAGGGAATAATGTTTGAAGTGCATTGTGGGAGATCCATTCTTGATAGCCATTAGCCTTGATTCAATCCCTCTAGAAATGTGTGAAGCATAATCAAAAGGTCTCACATTGTGACATTGTATGTCTACAACAATCACCATTGGCCCTATAGACATGAATTTAGAGACCTTTGTTCCCAATACTTGACCCATTGAGAATTAAGTTTTTTTTAAAATAGGGCTCAAACAAATCAACATGAAAGGGAGGTCCATCAGCATCCTCAAGTGATCTAGGTCTTTGTCTTCTCTAGGCCTATGTAATGGAAACCTCCATCCTTTGTAGGTAGTATCCATTCTCCAATACTCCTTTTCTAAGTCCTCATGCACTATGGGATGGTCACATCTGTCATCTAGGTTGAAAACTTCACAAAGTGCAATATTGGATATATGTATGAACGGTTCTCCTTGCGGGCAGCATATGGATGTAAGGTTTGTGTTATAATGATTGGTCAGAAGTTTTATGAGATCTACATTCACAAAGATGTTGGGAACAACTGGCTTTCCCAAATTGAAATTCCAATGGTTACATACTGGTTCAAATCTACTTCTCTAACAATAATGAAACATGAACAATTCATATCCCCTAATGGGGGTCCATACATCTCCTACATGTTTGCATTTATCCTCTAATATTTCTACATCAACCCTCAATTGTGCAGACCTTCTAGCTTTTGGCCTTGAACCAGGAAATTGATCAACAAGGTCTTGGTTTATTTTCCATTCTTTTGTTTTAGATTCCTACTCTGTTTTAGTTTTCTTCCTTTTACTTTTGGACTAGCTACTTTCACCTTGTTGCTTCCTATTTTTTGGTTTTGCAGAACTTGAACCTTCCATTCTAATTCTCTATAAGGTGGCGGAATTGAATTATAATCTATCAATTGCAGGGATACTTTGTATGCTTACTTGTATTTCTTCGGGTGCACTGAATTCCTTGTTTGTCACTTGATCTCCCGTCCTTTGCTACAACTTCTAAAAATTATTTTGGTTCAATCTTTCAATCAAAAATATTCATATGAGATTCATTCATGAGACCATTAATTTCCACCACTGGAAATGAATGCAACAGGTTTTTCAAATTTTGAAATGTCAGAGTGATACAAGAAGATTGCATCGATGAAACCCTTTTAACCTCAGGCCGATCTGTGTTTTTTATTTGGCACCATCTTTGTTTTATACATTCATAACTGATTGCCAAGACATAACTGAATGTCCCTTTGATATGAAGTGTCCCTTTGGTTCTTACATTTAGTTGGGAAGACCACTTAATTCTCTCACTGACATTGTACAACTGCCTTCTCTCTTTTTTTCAACTCCTATTATTTCAGGGAGAAAATTATGAAGTTTACCCAATATCAAGGTGGTCTGGACGATTAGAAGTCCTTTCAATCATCGCCTGGTATCTTTCTAACAAATAGTGGTCATTCCTCATTACCATCGGGCTAACATGTACCATTGCTGAGAGAATAAAATGCCTTTCCAATGCACTTGGTCTCCCCGATGTATTTCCTCTACCGCTTTGTTCATTGGGATTAGTCGGTGAGACTTCCCCAAAAACTTCTTTCATCAGAATAACCCACATGATCGGAGAGATTTGAGGGGCCTACTCTGATCATACATGTCTCTCTGATACAATTTTTCTCCTATTTTATCAACGAAAGTATATATGTTTCTTCCCGATAAGGTCTCTATCGGCGTGGTGCATGAGTTTGGTGTGATTTGAAAATTTCCCTCCAACCAGCCTACTTTTTCCAATAAGTTTTCATTGGTGAAATTCTATGCACTGTCTTCCCAATTATGCACACTTGTTTCGGGGATTTTGATCGCTATAACTTGATTCACCTCTTCCCGATATGCAGAAAATATTCAAATGAGGGGCTAGGGCTTGTAAATCAGAATTCCATGCAGATGATCTTCTTGATAAGGACCAATTGCTCTCAAAGCTTTTTCTCAACTATGATCAAAGAGATGCTTATATTTCAAAGGCCATATTAATGGGATTATTAGTTAACATTTGTTGTAAAATGGATCATCACACAAATTTCAACAATTTGTGTTGATCATGAAATTAAGGTGTGGAAAATTTTTGTGGCACGTGGAAGATAGGTGGGTGAAGGCTAGTGAAAAATGTGATATTTTTCTAATTCTAATAGGTGCCTCCTTTATGGACACTTTATCTTCCTATTTTATAACATGTTCCTTCATTCCCAAGCTTTCCTCAAGGGAATCTAATTTCACTTCAATCTTTTTCAGCTCTGCAATCAACTTCTTTTCTCTCATCTTTTCCCAATACTCTTCCCAAAATGGGATTATCACTGGTCTCCACATGACCTATCTTGTCCTCTTGCTTGAAGACATTTTCAAGAACTCACAAGTCCTTTTGCAGTTACAATTCCTCTTTGCAACAATCTCTCTCTCTCTCTATTAGGGTATCAACCCTCTGCAGTCACAGGTCCTTCCTACAACAAATCTCTTTAGGATTCAAGCCCTCTACAGTTTCAAGTCTCTTCTCACCTACAAAAATTCTTCTAGAACTCAATCCTCTGCAGTTAAAGTTACTCCTTGTCACAATACCTCACTCAAACAACTATCCTCTACCCAACAAAGATCTTGGAAGACGCTTCCTCTACCCACTCTCTCTCAGTGGAGGAACTCTACACCTTCTACCCAACTTTATCTCTACTAGAGAATAGTAGTTATAGACCCTCTTTCACATCTGCAACAAACATTCCTTTCTACAATACTTTCTTAGCTCATCACCCATAGATCTTCTAGCTTCAACCCACACTCACAAGTCTTGTTGCAACTGCCTCATGTTTGGCACTCTATTACAGAATTAGGACAACCTACTATGATACCACTAATACAGTTGAGACCAAAGGACCTTATCTGGTCATCACAATCTTGATGTAATTGAGATAGACCACACACACACACACAGATTGACACAACATAGGTCAACAACTCTCTTTTATTCATTTGGAACAGATTACAAGATTACATTCAGAAATTCACATCTAAAAGACAATTCCCTGATCCATTTCACACACACTCTACTCTCTGAAGCTCTCTTCTTCAAGCTCTCTCCCATTAACCATCGAGACTAGTTCTTCAACTTTTCCTACTCTCGTTCAGGTTGGCTCTCCCTTCTTACCAACCTCTCATAAGTTACGGGATACTTCACCACCTCCTCACCACCATCTCTATCTCTCACTATCTCTATATACTATATTCCTTCTTCATGTCAGCCTTGACGTTCTTCACTCCTATGTCGTAGTATCACCATGTAGTTACCTCGCTATCAGTAGCTTCAAATCATCAACCAATGAATATGTATTCCACAACAACTATGTGGAATGGTATCAAGTATCACCTCGCCCGGTGTTGTGACTACATTTGTCATCCATCGTCATTGACCATTCATCTCAAGCTATCTCCATATATTTCATCTCATCATTCTAACAGAGAGACCTAAAATCATCTTTCGCCAATACACCTACTTCTTGTTGATGTTCATCTTACACTCTATCCATCGTTCCATTAGAGCATTGCTGAGACATCCTAGAAGGTCTCACTGACGACCATCAGTGACACCAATGAAAACCCATGATGACATCACCTATCCACCTCATCACCATGTCACTACTCCATAATCCACAACAAGGATGTGGATTATGTTCATCCAATCTCATCATGTTACATGTCTACTTTGAAATCTTCTATCATCTCATACCCTATTTGGGTCCCACCAAGACTCTACACTGTCTGATCAACCAACCTTAACCCCCACCGTTGATAAAGCAATATCGCACAGTCACTTCAAACCTAAACTTTAGAACCTCTAGTCAGAGGTTGCACTATCGGAGAGACTTCGGGATGAGTCCCATTGAAACCATTCACTCTCGTTGAAATGTCTTCACTTCACACTAATCGCCCCATCGCTAGGACAAAGACTGATGTCCCACTGATACTACACACTCATGCCGATGAACCCGTTACACTTCGTCACCATTGATTCATCATTGGGACATGGAACATGGTCCCGCCAAAATATTTTTCTCCTTCCGATGTAACACCACCACAACCTTATCACTACCAACACCATTGTTTTATCGTTGGAACAAGTAAAAACCTCCTACCAATAAGGAAATGTTTTGTCGATGAGGGAGAAACACTGACCAAGGGGAGGTGGAGTGCGATGCTCCTACATAAGAAAACCTTGATCCTTTAGTCACATTATCATCAAAGGGATATTTCTTTCCCAATCCTCATTTTGTCTTAGGATGTGTCCCTCCCATGTCAACAATGTCATCATCATCATCACTTGTCAATTGGTTTTTAGCTTGGCTAGGGGCAAGATCATGTTTGTCCTTGGATCCTTGTGTATGCCTGCTTGCTTCATTTTGGGTATCTTTCACATGAATTTTTCATGGTCCTTATAGTGTATCATTTGTAACAAAATCTCATTCATACACCAATCCATAATAAAGCTTTATAATCCTTCTAATAGTTGACATTTTTCATCTTTCATTTTCCATGTTCGATCATAATAAAGTCCATCCTTATCCATTCCTAATAATTGATCCTATACCTGATTGGGGGAAAGTACTTGACTTATGTCATCAATGGATCCTAGACCTAGTATTGGAAGTCATTATATAAAAAATCCAAAAAAATCAAACATTCCAAAAATTAAAAAAAGTCAAAATATTCCAAAAATCCAAAAAAATCAAAACATGTCAAAATCCAAAAACATCTAGATAACTTTAAAAATTCCTAAAAATAGAGTCAAATTCATTCATGTCAATCAAATTCCAGCCAAACTATGTTGCCTCTACATGTATAATGTAGGAAAGGCCATCAAACGATGAACCCCCGAGGCCCTAGGTCAATCCTTTAGGGTTTGTCGAGTCAGTCACTACTCATGTCACAATAAGTCAAACATTATCAAATTAGACACAAATAGTCACTTGAACTATAATCCACATCACAAATCAACAAGACAAAGTATCCAATGATCATCAAACCAAATTAGTTAATTGCCAACTCATTCACACATCAAATCAACCTCAAACATTAAATCAATCAATCACTTGTCTTATACAGGATGTCTCCTTCCTAAGAATAGACATTCTCATTATCGATTCTGTCATTTTCCTTATACATGTGGCTATATGATCGAAACTAAACTTGATGTCTTATACAACATGTTTCCTCTCCTGAAACCAGGCACTATCAAACAATCGACCCATCAATCAATTAGTCAATCACATATCGACAAACAAATACTAGCAAACAATTTGAATGGCTATTAACTTTGTTGGCCTAATTTGTCTTATCTTTTTATTGATTTATCATTGAGCATGTTACTAGCCACCTTGAGGATGTCCCAAGAAGGATTTATAGGGGCAATGATGTCTCATGACCCACTTTTTCTTTAATTATCGATTGTGGATTTTCTTGACAAAAATATTGGGGAAATTTCACTCTTAGTATGAGTCATGGCATTCCTTGTTTGTTGACTATTTGTTTTTTTCAAGTGGATAACTTTGTACAACTCGGTACATGTCATACTATAGTGTTTATAGTCCATTTTTCATACTTTTAAAACACCCAATGATGATTAAATGCAAAGCCTAGCATCTATCAAGAAAAAATATCAATCTTTCTTTATCTCCACTAACTCCATGCTAACATTTTCCTCTTGCTAACATATCCCTTCATCGATCCTTGCATTCATCTACTATCCAAATTTCTTATCGGAAAAAAAATTCTTTTTTTTTAAATTGGAAAAAATTTCCAAGGGGGGCATCGATCTACCCTATTTTTCCTATCAACAAACTAGGGCATATTTTTGAACTAAATTTCTTTGACACAATGTGATAAACTGCATTGTATCAAAGAGGGGCAAAATGTAGACACTAAAAATGTCCTAGGCTTGTGAACACCATTTTTCCTTGTCAATTCTCTTTATTCCTTACATAATTAAATAATTTTAATTATTTAATTGATTCATTTCTTTCCTTTTATTTCTTCCTTTTGATTAATTAACTAAATTTTATTTATTTAATTATGTCCCTGATGTACCCTTTATTTCTATAATTGAATAAATTCTTATTTAATTATTTTCATTATCTACTATAATTAAATAAATTTTATTTATTTATTTACTAATTTTTCCTTTTCCTCCATTTTTAAATTAAATTATTATTTAATTTAAAAATCAACTTTCCCTTTCTTCTATAATCAAAAAATTACTTTAATTATTTAATTATTCACTTTCCTTCCTCAATTAAATAATTTTATAATTATTTAAATTTCTCCAACGTCTTTTTTTGTTCCAACCTCTTTATTCATGTCATTCTTATCTCTTCATGGCTCAATTAAATTCAACCCTTGATTGAATTACTTTATAATTTAATCTCCATTGTCTATCCTTATCCAAGCCCTATCTTTGCCTTAATTTTTCCCTAACCCTATTTCATACTACATCTTTCAATCTTGGCCATTGATTGTCATGTCATGTTGGCTTTTAATCTCATCCCTTCATTTCAATTGGGTTTTCTATAAAAGAGACCAATCAATTTCATTTCAATACATATTGAAGGCTAACAATTCATGCTATTCAAGGAGACAAGTACAATCTTCAATATTTTCCTATCATTATCACTAGGCTTATTGTTGCATACTCAAAATCTAAGGGAATTCAAGCATATAAAGAAAAATGGAGAAGGACAATGTAGGTGAATCAACAATGGAATAGAGATATTTGGTAATATTGCCTCATATTTTATGTTTCTATGTTCATTTGTGCTTCATTGTTGGTTTAGGGCTTGAGGGTTTTAGTTATGATGATTTATGACCTTAGTCTTGATTGTACCCTATTATACATAAGTGTATTTTACAACATCTCATTCAATGTAAAGTCATGGAAAGAAAAAATAAAAGAATCCATAACATCAATAGACATAAGAACACCTAATTTATGTGGAAAAACCAAAAAGTGAAAAACCATGGCAAGGATTAGCTCACAATATATTATAACTGGTTGCAATGTTTGGTATAGATGGTGGACTAATTATCCAAAAAGAAAAAGTCTCACTACTAAAGGGCTCACTGCCCAAAATAGAATTAGAGGGTGGCTCACTACTAAATATGAACTACTAACAATGCACCTAACCTATGTTGAAGATACAATTCCACTAAATGTCAAAAAATTGACTTAAGACACTTGATACTTCACCTCAACTAAAATTCACACTTCTCTGCACCAAATCTCACACACACACTCTACACTTATCCTTAATTTTATCATTCACATAATGAATCAACTTTGTATATATATCACAACTATCCAAAACATCAACTAGGTCAACCTAATTAGATGTATCGTGCAACCTCATAAACTGTTGGCTCAAAACACCAACACACACATATTGTAAACAAAATCAAAACATGTACATCATCAAAATAGATTGAAATGACCCATAATCACTCCTATGATATTTAACACTTTATACATAATTTAACTCTGCATGACCCCAAAATAGTTAGGTCGGTACTGGATAGCAAAACTGGTGAAATAATATTTGAATGAACCATTTGTTCATCCATACTTTGACACGTAGACCACCAAAACACTTGAAACCTAGAATGTACACAAATCTTAGATCTGAAAACACTTCCACAAATCCACATAACATAATATTTATCCATGGTGGAGTGCAAAGCATTTCAACATACACTTGGTTACTACAACTCTGCCATTTCCAAAGTCGATGCTCTTTCAACATTATTTTCGACTGTAAAATACATCAAGTCATGAAACTATGGATTTATACTCTCCCAACATGCATAAATATTACCTCAAAGCCACATAAATAGATTCTTCATAGCAAAGAAATGCGGACCTCAAAACTGGTTCACTAAAAACTGAAACTACACTTGTGACTTAGGAAATTATCCAAACCATTTGGTCTTCTTCAAACCAACACTATTGCATCTCTACCATGGGTTTCCATCAATGAAAACACCATATACTATCATTCTCATCAATCTTCATCAATCTCCCCACTCAACAATCTCTTCATATCATCATGCTCATGTTGCCAACAATCTCCTCAATGACAAACAAACTTTCAACACATGATGAGGGATAGCTTTACACCTGCTAAGAGGCCATGAGCCTCAGCTACATTATTAGTGTCCATAGGTAGCTTCAAAGACAAACCTTTTAGTAACTCTCCTTTGTCATTGTGGATTACATAGCCTAACCCTGATAAACCTAGATTTCCTTTAGATGTGTCATCAAAATTTAGTTTCATGACATTTGGGGGTTGGGAACACCATATGATTATACTCCTGTCAAATTTTTGAACATTAGAATGTTCCCCCTAGTTTGGAACCTTCAAGAGAGACCAAAACTTTAACATTTCTTTATCCCAGCTTGAGAATGAGTTGCATGGGTTTTATTTTTTCACAACTTCTACCATTATTACTTTTGATATATTCCTTTCCAATTTATTCAGGAAAATTTTCAGATCTAAAAATTTGTTTCTAAAAATCCATCAATTTTGTTTGAGCCATATATTCTACACTAGTAAAGTTAGGATCACCACAAAAAGTGCTTCAAAGAGATAACCTTTATAAAGTAATGGCCAACTTTGAAATACCTCCAAAATGGTGCTAGGTAGGGGGGAAAGCCAATGAAGTTTGTTTTGGATCCAATTCCAACATGTTTGAGAAAAATTATAGTGAAGCAAAAGATGATCCACTATTTCCTGATGGATGCCACATAGAATACAATTGACTGGTTGGGCTAGGCCTATCTTGGAAAGCCTACAACTTGTTAGAACCTGGTTATGAAGACTTAACCAAGAAAAAGTGCTTGCTTTAGGGAGAATTAAGGTATGCCAACAAATCTTGTATGGCCATTTACCTAGTTGAGTTTTATCCTCAAAGGTCAACAATTTGTAGCCTTGTTTGACACTATATTGTCTCAATTTAGATGTGTCCCAAATAATTTTATCCTCGGAATCTGAAAGTAAAATAGTTCTTATGTCCAAAATTGATTGCAACTTATTTTTTTGATGTTGGGGGAATGGGAGATTGTGGAAATTTTTCCATGTAACATTGGATTTAAAATTTGTATTATCCCTCACTGCATAATGCTTAAACTTTCATCCTAAAACTTCCTTTAGAAAAGCCTAAGCCAGTTGTAGACCATCAATTGTCATTAGCAGAGAGTTCCCATTCCTTGAATCTTCCCAAAAAAAATCTTTTCTCCATTGTTTGATAGTCCATGATGGGAAATTTGAGAGCACATCTCAGCATCTGATGATGAAATTCCACATTTTTTATCCTTCCAATATATTTTCCAAAGTGAAGATTCTTTCTAGGCCTATCGAGTCGAAGTACTTGGATCTCATGATTTGACTCCATTTTGAAGAAGGGTTTGCATAGAGCTTCCATGTTAACTTCACACCTAAAGTTAAATTTCTCAATTCCAGATTTTGAATGTTGGCACCTCCAAAGACTTTATCCTTGCATATTTTTCCCAAGAAACTAAAGGTATTTTACCAGAGTTATCCAAATTGATTTTCCATAGAATTTTCCTAGATGCTTTGACAATATTCTCATGAATCCCTCTTGGTATTTTGAACACTGATAAGAAGTAATTTGGAATGGTAGATAAAATTGGTCTTATCATAGTAAATCTCCCTACTAGTTACAACCATCTACCCTTCTAGGATGCTATTCTACTTTGAATAGCCATAAAGATCTTATTAAAAAATGAGGCTTTCTGAGCCCCTACAAATAAAGGAATACCAAGATAGCCACAAGGTAGTTTATTTTATCTTAATTCTAAGATAGAGAGGATGTGACCAATTACTAGAGTGCTAATGTTCTAGAAAAAAGAATTTTTGACTTCCCTAGATTAATATTTTGACCTGAAATTAGATAGTAGTTATCCAACACATACTTTATGTTTTCGCTTCACAGACCAAAGGATGGCCAAAAAAGTAATGTATAGTCTTTAAATAAGGAATGAGTGAAAGATATTTTTGATCTTGGTATTTTTATATCATTCCACTTACTTGATGCATGAAAAGCTGAAATTGTCTGACTCAATTCTTCTACCATTATGATGAAGAGGAAAAGGGAAAGATGGTCCCCATGCCTAACTCCTTGAGAGGCAAAGGAAAAAATAGTCAAAGAACCATTTATGAGGATTGATAACTTAGTTGGTTTGAGCTAAGAAAGGATCCATTTGCACCATTTTGTAGAAAATCCTAGCCTTGCCAAAACCTTTGATAAAAATTCTTGATTTACTTAATCGTAGGCCTTCATCATGTCTAATTTTATGATAATAGATGGAATTTTTCCTTGATGAATTGAGTGCAATACCTCATGAGATATTATTTCCACTTCAGTTGTCTCTTTTCCTAGAACAAAACCACTTTGTTCCTCTGAGATTATGGTTGGAATGATTTTTGCAAGCCTTAGACTAATGACTTTAGAAAAAAAAATTAGAAATGGTATTGTAGAGGTAGATAGGTCTAAAATACAAAAATGAGGGAGTTTTTATTTTTGGTATAAGATAAATATGAGTGGTGTTGAGCTCTTTTAACATTGTGTCATTTCTATGAGATTCCATAAAAGCTAGCTAGATATCTCTTCCCACAAAATCCCAACATTTCTAATAGAATAATGCAGTGAAACCATCCATCCTAGGAGCTTTGTTTGGAGCAAGTGAAAAAAATTTAGTTTTAACCTCTTCAAAGGTGAAAGGAGCCAAGAGAAACTTGTTATCATCTAGACTAAGTATCTTTGGGATGAAATTTAAAAACTCTTGTTCTTTTTCAACCATATCAAGGTCTTCTTTCATCGGTTTAGTAAGAAGGTTGAAAAAGAATAGGATGGCCTCATTTTGAATCTATAGCTCATTTTTTAATAGTTCATTAGATTCAAAATTTATAGAAAATATTATGTTAGTATTACGTCTGACCTTGATTGAGTTGTGAAAGAACTTGGTATTCCTATCCCCCTCTTTTAACCAAGTTTCTCAAGCTTGATTTCAGTTTCCAATATACTTCTTCTATAGCAAGAACTTCTTTGAGTTCTTTCTAAAGCTGGTTGTGATGGTGGAAGGATTTATTTTTCATACCATTTTAAATGAATTGTTCATTAAGCACTTGAATTTATTGAATACGGAGATTTTTTTGTTCAAAAATATTTTTGAAATGGAGGTGGTTCCATTGTTTAATATTCCCTTTTATAAATTGGTATTCTTTTGCTAATCGCTAAAGTCTGGAACCTACTACGAATGGTTCATTCTCCCACAATTTTTTGAGATTAAGCAAAAAAAATGGCATCCCTGAACCACATGTGTTCAAATTTAAAGGATTATTTAAATTTATTTGGTACAAAATTCCAAACAATATCTAGCTAGATCAGACAAGGATCTGATCCCAAAAATGTGAGGATGGAAGAGGCATATTTAAAAATGATTTTCATAAAAGATGGAACACACAAAATGGATAGAAACAAAAAATTAGTAACTAATGATGCTACGCCCTTAATATTGGTGTACATTGGGTTATGAATAGTCGGCTTGTGGCTGTATTAACGCCTAATTAAGTCATGTTATCATTATTATATTATCATTTATCTGGTTGGGTTAGCCTAGGTGATATCCTAGGCATAAATAGGTATATATAGGAGGTTGAGTCTTATTTCATCATCATATTGTGAAGTGAGACCTCATTAGAGATATTTGGAGTTTTTCCCCTTCGAAGTGGCTTGTTATTCTCAATTATTATCAAGTATTTGTGGCATATTTCGTATCATATTCTTCTATTGTGCAAGTTATTTCATAACAAGTGGTATCAGAGCATGATCTTGGCACCGTAGAGGCAAGGTTTTTTCTCAATATTAGAAGCAATTTTGGAAAGAGCATATCTTTCAGATTTTGGAAAAAAAAATTTCTAATTTTTAAAGGGTTTTTGAAGAACATATCATAGAAGCTATAGTCCAAATTTCAGAAGAATTGGAGTAGAATTGAGCGAATTATTATAGAATTATGGTTTCTACACAATTTATTTGGAATCTACATATCTCTCACATATTCTCAAATTGGACTTTATTTTTATTGAGTTTTTGAAAACATAATAAAGGAGATTATAGTTAAAAATTTAGAGGAATTGGAGCCTAAATAAGCAAGTTATTTAAAAATTAAGGTTTTCACAAATATCACTCTCAAGGCTATAAATCTGCTTATTTCTTGGAAATTTTTCTAGGTGAGAGTTATTTCAGTGCTATTAAGTTACAGTAAAAATTTTAGAGAATTTAAGTTTCATTTGTGTGATTTATTTCAAAATCATTGGTTCCCATCATGACGGGGCCTACAATAAGGGGCAAAAAGAATGTTGTCACTTCGGGGAAGACTCTTGATAAGGATGGGGTAAAAATAAAGGATATTACTCTTAATGAGGAAATCAGTAAGGTCAAGGAAGACATTTCCTCAATGAAGATGGATATGTGTGACCTAAGAGGAGATATATCAGATATACGAAACATGTTAGTTGCCTATATGACTAAACCAAGAAAAGAGTTCTCAAGCAACCAAGGTGAAAATTCTAGGTCAGCTAATATTGACACAAGTTTTAATACTCCTATGGGATCTAGGAATTTATTTCCAAAGCTAGGCATGCGCAAGTTCGATGGCAAGGATCCTCTAAAATGGATAAACCAAATGGAGAATTTTTTGAAGTACACCAAATCCCAAATGGACAAAAGGTCACGATGGCTTCCCTATATCTAGAACCAGATCAATTCATTTGGTATAATTGGCTTTGAACTCATTGAAGGAAAAAGGGGCTCACCATCTCATAGTTAATTTTTGCAGAGGAACTCCAAGCACAATATAGTAATAGCATGACAAACTTCTTCAGCCAGCTTGCTAAACTTCAACAAATAGGATTAGTTAAGGATTATATTCAGCAATTCCAAAATCTATCCTTAAGACTAGATACAATTATAGAGGAGAACTTGAATTATTTATTCTTGGGGCATCTCAAGGATCACATTCAACATGAGGTACGCATGTTTAGCCCTAGCTCTATAAATGAGTCTTTTATCTTAGCACGCAAGGTAGAGGAGAAGTGTTTGATTCCTAAGAAGCAAGGGGATAATGTGACAAGAGAGAAAGGATGTTCAACACAACCTACTAGGTTGACTCGACAACAAATTGAAGAGAAAAGAGAAAAAGGGTTATGCTTCAATTGTGATAGAAAATATAGTTGGGGACATAAATGCAGTGAAAAGAAATTATTCTATATTGAAGGTCCAAGTGAGGAAGAAGAAGAGGAGGAACCCATACTAGAGGATGAAAGGGAGTCAAATTAGGAATCACATGATTCTCAACCAATCATTTCTTTTCATGCACTCTTAGGTTTTAGTGCTCCAAAAACTCTCTAGGTGGTGTGGTTCTTAAAGAAGCAAAAGGTAACACTATTGATCGACTCAGTTAGTACTCATAATTTCATCAACAAAAAGTTAGCTACTCGTCTAAATTGTTTTATATATCCAGCTTCAGAGTTTTAGGTTTTGATTGCAAATGGTGGTATAGTTAGTTGTTCAAGGAAGTGTCATAGCATTAAATTATCCATGGGGGATTATCAACTTGATTCCCCAATGTATGTGATATCCATGGGTGCAGCAGATATTGTTTTTGGAGTACAATGACTTACTACATTGGAAATGATTGAGATGAACTTCCAAGAACTATTCATGAGATTTCAATAAGAAGGAAGGGTAGTATAGCTAAGGGAGTTGAAGGAAAAATCCCCACAAACAGTAAGCTCTCATGAAATGCAAAAGTTTCTTAAGAAAGGAGTGGATGGATTTGTGGCCCAACTATGTTCATTAGAAGTCTCTCAATCTAATCCTCCTACTAATCTAGATTTGCAAGCTATAATTGATCATCACTCAGTTGTTCTTGGAGATATTCCTAAAGGAATTCCTCCTAAGAGGGATCATGATCATGACATATAGTTAGTTCTAGGGATCCAACCACCGAACATTAGGCCTTACAGGTATCCACACATACAAAAGAGTGAGATAGAAAAAATTGTTGAGGAGATGCTGGAGGTAGGAATTATCAAGCATAGCCAAAGTGCTTACTCCTCACCTGTGGTGATGGTACGTAAGAAGGATGAAACTTGGCTCATATGTCTAGATTATAGAGTGCTCAACATGTACACCATTAAAGATAAGTTTCCTATTCCATTCATTGATGATTTGCTAGATGAATTGAATGGAGCTATGTATTTTACCAAGTTAGATCTTAGATTTGGTTATCACCAAATTCGGATTAAGGAGGAAGATATTTGTAACACAACATTTCAGACTCATGAGGGGCATTATGAATTTTTGGTGATGCCATTTGGTCTTACCAATGCACCATCTACATTCCAAAGTCTAATGAATTCCATTTTTAAGAAGTTCTTGAGAAAGTTTGTGTTAGTATTCGTTGATGATATTCTGATTTATAGCAAGACTCGGGAAGAAAATTTGCAACATGTGGATCAAGCATTACAAATAATTAAAGATCATCAACTCTATGCTAAGCCATCCAAGTATGCTTTTGTTCTTAAGGAGGTGGAGTATTTGGGACACATAGTTTCACATGAAGGAGTAAAGGTGGACCCTAACAAAATTAAGGCTATCATGGAATGGCCTATTTCAAAAACCATTAAGAAACTGAGAGGTTTCTTCGAATTGATAGGGTACTATAGAATATTTGTGAAGAATTATGGTCGTATAGAAGCACTCCTCACCACTCTATTGAAGAAGGATTCTTTTCATTGGAACGAGTCCACTAATACAACATTTGAGAGATTGAAGGAGGCTATGTGTACAACTCCAGTGCTTTCCACTCCTGACTTCACCAAGGAATTCATTGTGGAATGTGAATCTTCTTGAAATAGGATAGGAGCAGTTCTCATGCAAGAAGGTCGACCAATTGCTTTTGAGAGTCTTCAATTAAATGGTAAGAATCAGCAAAAACTTATTTATGAGAAGGAAATGCTAGCAATCCTTCATGCAGTTAAACAATGGAGGCCTTACCTTATGGGTAGACACTTCAATTTTAAGATAGATCATGAGAGCCTAAATATTTTTTGGAACAAACACTATCTTCTGAAGAGCAACAAAAATGGGTCACTAAGATGTTAGGATATGACTCTGAGATTGTATATAAGAAAAGGAAGGAAAATATTGTAGCAAATGCACCTTCAAGGAAGGATGAGAAAGATGAAGCCTTATTGTGTGCCCTTTAATATTACAAGAAAATTGGGTGGAGGAAGCCAAAGCAGAGTGGAAAAATTATGTTGCGACAAGTAATCTCATCCAACAATTAAAAAGTGATCGTAGTAGTTCAAATAAGTTTTTTTGGAAGGGAGATACTCTTTGGTATAAAGAATGTTTGTATCTCTGCAAGAATTCCACTCTTAAACACAAGATTCTCACAGAGTTGTATGAGTCTCCAATTGGTGGTCATTCAGGATTTTTGAAGACATATCATCGAGTCAAGCAAGATTTTTTTTGGGAAGGGCTAAAAGGTGATCAAAAATTTGTGGCTAAATGTTTGGTTTTTCAAAGGAATAAAAGGGAGACAATTAAGACACCAGATCTCTTGCAGCCCTTATCTATTCCTAGCTAGCGTTGGGAAGAGGTATCCATGGACTTCATCACAGGGCTTCCCAAATCATAATGTCATCATGGTAGTAGTTGATTGCCTCACTAAATATGCACATTTTATTGCATTATCACATCCTTTTATAGCAAGTGCAGTGGCAAAATATTTTTTGGAGAATATCCAAAAGCTACATGGTACACCTAAGGTTATTGTTAGTGATCATGATCCTATCTTCACTAGTCACTTTTGGAAAGATTCTCATGTTTGGATATTCAATTGGCTCATAGCTCTTCATACCATCCTCAATCAGATAGGAAAACTAACGTTGTTAATAAGTGTTTGGAAGGATATATGCATTGTTTCACTTTAGAGAAACAATCTCAATGGGTAGATTGGCTACCACTTGCAGAATTGTGGTATAACACTTCTTTTCATAACTCATCAAAAATGTCTCCATTTTTGGAACTTTATGGATATCATCTTCCTTCCATCACTTCATCAATAAAGGTGTCACCAAGTGTTCAGGTAGTAGAGGGCCACTTGTTTCATCAACAATAGGTACTTTCAGGACTCAAGGAGAATTTAGCCATGGCACAAAATTGAATGAAACAATAGGCAAACCAACATCGTAGTGAAAGAAGTTTTGAAGTTGTGGATTGGGTCTTCTTGAGATTGTACCCTTATAAGAAAATCTCATTGAAGCAACAAAAAAATAATAATAAGTTATCTCCAAGGTATTATGGGCCATACCAAATCATGCAAAAGATTGGTAGTGTTGCCTACAAGCTAAAGTTGCCACCAACAACCAAGATACATCAGTTTCTCATGTTTCTTGTTTGAAGAAGGTAATTGGGCATAATATTCCAACTCAAACAACACTACCAGAGTTCAATGAAGAAGGAAGAATCATTTTGGAACCAGAGTGCATTCGTCAAACATGCACAAAGAAGATGAGGAATAGAACTCTCATTGAGTATCTCATCCAATGGAAGAATTTACCAGTTGACGATGCCACTTGGGAGGACGAGGAGTTCATTCAAAAGAGTCCAAACTTGATTAGCATTGAGGACAATACTTCTTTTAAGAAGGGGGCATGCTACACCCTTAATATTGGTGTGCATTGGGTTATGAATAGTCATCTTGTGGCTATCTTAACTCCTAATTAAGTCATGTGTTATCATTACTATATTATCATTTAGTTGGTTGGGTCGGCCTAGGTCTTATATAAGGGTGTCTAACTTGGCCTAGGTGATATCCTAGACATAAATAAGTATATATAGGAGGTTGTGAGTCTTATTTCATCATCATATTGTGAAGTGAGTTCTCATTAGAGATATTTGGAGGTTTTCCCCCTCAAAGTGGCTTGTTATTCTTAGTTATTATCAAGTATTTTCAGCATATTCATATCATATTCTTCTATTGTGCAAGTTATTTCATAACAAATGATGGGTTACATATGTGTCATGTTTTGTTGTATAATTTCAGCCTATATTCTCATAAGTTTCCCTAAAGTTGCCATGATAAATTGATAAGATTGTAGAAATTAATATAATTAAGGGATGTAGTATATCTTTGAGAATTATCAATTATTCAATGCTACTATGGATGGTTTTGTGTGTAATATAGAATGCTTGTGATCTTGAGCATGAGGATGATAACTCCTAAGAAGAGGATGAGGATTGGTTATGAGGAATTGTTAGAAAGCTTACGGTGTTTATGTTTTTTATGTAATTTTGTTTAAATTGGTTTTCAGAAAAGGATGGTCATAGGCCACTTCATCCTTTTCTTAATCAGGTTATTTTTCTTGTATTTGGCCTTTAGGATAGTTGGTTTTTATGAACGAGGCTATATATATGCATGTTCTTTCATATAAAGGAAATTTGATATTTCTATTATTGTTATTATCATTCTGATCAAAAGAAGAACTTATTCTGAAAGCTTGTGCACACTCCATTAGTTGTGCACACTCCATCTGAGTCATAATTAATCAAACCATTGGTTATACATCCATCACTTGAGAAAGCGTTACCCGAGCCAAATATCGAAAAGTATGTTATTGAGTCTACTACAACCATTAGTTGTGCACACTCCATCTGAGTCAGAATTAATCAAACCATTGGTTATACATCCATCACTTGAGAAATCGTTACCCAAGCCAAATATCGAAAAGTATGTTGACACCCCTTCCAGTGTCCATCCAGAGTCTTTCAAAGAAATACAAAAGAGGTTAGAAAAGTTATTTTGAGAATCCTACGAGTCTAGGGCCGGTCCATCCTTAGGAAATCAAAATCCATTCAAAACATTTTTCACTCCTTGGGAATCTCAAGTCATGAACAATCTCAACAACAACAACAATAACAATAACAACAACAACAATAATAATAACAATGTGAGAGCGTTGGCGAACAATAATCTGGTCACCTTCAAGTTTCCAATAGCACATTCTAAAGAAGATTCCCCTATGAAAAAAAATCCTCATTCCACTCTTCCTATCTTTCATGGTCTTTCTATCGGGGATCCTGACATGTTCTTATTTGAGTTTGATGTGTTGTGCCACAACTATGATTATCAGAGTGATGTGCAAAATCTCAAATTATTCCCAGCCACATTAAAGAATGCAACACTATGTTGGTTCATGAACCTTAGGAATATCAAAACATGGGAAGTCAGGAAGGAATTATGTTTTACCAAGTACTAGGAGTATTGTAAAACAAAAGAGGTTTGGGATGAAATATTTTGTATGAAATAGAAAGAAGACAAGTCCATGGAAGATTACCTTGAACACTTCATGTTTAATTTTCAAATATCATGAAAAAAGGGCTAGCTCTAGAAACTATTAAAATGTTGTTTGTTATAGGAATAAGAGATGATACTATGAAAGAATTGAATTTAATAGGTAAAGTGAACATTTATAAAATGGACTTTGATGATTTTGTGACATTTGCAGGAATTATTCAAGGTCTTAGTGCTCAAGAAGGAACTATTCAAGTAAGTTGTATCCTACGGGTGCCACAATAGGTATCACAAAGTGTGAAATAGGTAATTTACTTGAGGATCTTAAAACTGATTTATTAAATCATATGGGAAAATAGATAGACACTTTATATACCCATATGAAGCAAGAGAAAGCCAAAAAGTGTAGTGTCCCTCCAGTTTAGACATACTGTTTAGTTTTATTCTGCTTGTTAGGTGCTTAGTTCATTGTGATACTATGTTGTTTTGATTTTGCGGATGATACATTGACATCATGGTTATTTGGTTATGTTGGTTCGATGATACTGTGATAGATTCATTCATGATATGGCTTATTGGTTATGATTATTGCTTATGTTATCATGTTGATATGATTGTATATGATTGATCTTGCTCGTTTGTGTCGGTGGATAAGATAGTGTAGCATTACTCATTCGTGAGTACCCTGCTACGCTGCAATTCTTATTCACGGTGTGTTTTCTAACATGAGTTTATATATACATGTTTTAACCTTGATGTTTTCCTGCAGACACAGGTACCGAGTAACAGCTCCACCTGCTTGTCAGGTCTAAGCGTACCCTAATTCATTATAAATATGTTGTCGGAGGTATTGACAGGTCCTTTTAAACCTTCGTTTGTTTTCAAACGAGTATCTCTGTGTTACCCCGTGTAGCCCAGTTTGTCTTGTCGTGTTCAAATATATATTGTTTTGTGTTTGTGAATATAATATTTAATTATATTAAAATGTTTATTAATGTTTTAACCAATGTTAATGATTTAATTTATTAAGTTAAATTAAATAAGTTATTTCTTCGCAATGTTTTAATTAAAATAATATTATTGTTGTTTTAATTGTGCAAATTGAATTGTGTGAAATAGATATTTTTAAAGCAAGATATTTTCGACGAGATAAGAATCTCTGATTGTTAGTTAAAGGTTTGTTCTGATATTTTAAAGAATGAGTTGAACTGAATGAGTTATTTACAATGTGAATTGAACTATCAGTTAAAATTGAATGATTGAAATCTTTATTGCATGAATTAATATAAAAAAAATTGGGAATTGTGCATTCACGGGAAGATTTCTTATGGCAGCAGTTTTTAGCAGTTTTGGATTCACAGCAATTGTTTTCAGAAGAATTTTTCTTTAATATTTTGTTCACAAGCGTGTTTTGAAGTTGGCTTGATTGGAATTTCGCTGTCAAAGTCTGGAAAATTAATAGAGGAATCAGCAAAAGGTTTCAGAATTCATTTCAGCTCGATTTTACAGATTAACCAGGTTTTCTTCTTTTTAAGTTTCTATAAAATTTCTTCAATGAACGTTGTGGAAAAATTATAGTTTTCCAAACCTGCATATAGAACAAAAAATTGTTAGAATTAAGTGATCAGGTGTGATTGAAATATAGTTAAAATAAGATGCTAAGTATTCAAGGAAATAGAATTTAGCATATAGTCTTAGAACTGAAAACGGATTTTGATATCTTTTGAATATCCATTGTTTTATTGAAATGTCTGATCTAGAATGAAGAACAAAATCTAGGAATAATTATAAGTTTGATATCTTGAAAAATTTAGACAACACAATTTGGGGGCTTGAATCTCTGAGTTCATCATTGTCATCTCTTTTATTTCTTCCTTTTCTCTAAACTTGTAATTATGATCTCCCTAGTAATGGCGCTGCCTTTATGAGATTGAAATCTTAAGTTCATGAACTCATTTGGTTATTTAGGAAATGTTCTAGAATGTATTTTTCTATGTTTTGTACACCCCTTTTCCCCAGATCTGTGCCATAAGTAAATTTATATATATAAATATCATTTGTAATCACCAGTCGCTTGAGTCTCTTTCATACGCCCTTACTTTGTTTCTTTGTAAATGATGTTGTATGAATCTGATAATATACTATGACTTATAAAGTTTTATCTCTGTAGATTACGTCTGAAACTTCTAAATAATCTTGGGTATTGGTATATCCATAATCTTAAACCTGTAGATCACTACTTTACAATCCTGTTGTAACCTGACTTTAAGATCTACGCACAGCCTTTACCTAACACATGGTAACTACAAAATAAACATCTTTTGTTCCTTAACCTATTTCCTCACAGAAATGGCATTGTATTTTAGCAGGGCGTAAGATATTTAAAATACTCCTAAGAATATTACCTTGATACGTCCTTACTAAATGTTACCAGATTGTTTCTTAATCGCCATTCTAATGATGAATATAGAGAAAGATAGCGCTGCACTGCTTCTGGTATCTTTGATTAACTTTTGATTTGTAAATTTCAATAATTATTGGTATTTGAGAATTTATGTCAAACAACTTGCTGAGTTAAGCATTGGTTGTCATTCTTCCTTTATGATCTTCTTTAAGTTTACCAGTAATTATTCCTGATGACCATGTGCATGGAGCACAAGGAATGTTTCAAGATTTTTGTGTTCATATCGCATCTTTCTTGTAATACCCGATTCTTGTTTATCTATTTTTATGAAATATGTGCTAATGGTAGTATAATATTTATGCATGCATCCTGAAGATTACCCACAGTTTTGATTTCATTTTTTTTGTTTTTATCTGAAAACTATTAATCTATGCCTAGTACGAACTCTCTCTCTTTGCATGTAATAGTCGGGGAAAGTCTCTTGAATAGATAACTGTCTGAAAGATTCTTATTGAATGTAAATATTAGTTAAGTGGAGTCCATAAAGACAAAGAAAAGATATTTAATATTTTAAGATTTATGTATATTAAATATTTGTAATAACAGTGCGTTGAGTTGTATATATTAAGTGATTGAATTACCTTTATATAAAGATTATACTTTACCTTTATTAAAATGTAATTAAATACTTTATTTTTAAATTGTATGAAGTACATATATTAATATTCTTAGTTTGTTTATTAAGAATTTTCAATTCCTTAAGTTAAGTTAATTGAAAATTATTAGATGTATATATATTATAATGTGGATGATGATATCTTCATTTTATTAAAAGCTTGAGAAGTGAATTTGTGATGATAAGATTTTAAATTTTCCAATTTATGAAGATTGAAAATATGAATTGTGGAGTTGTGTTCTAGCTAAAATGAGTGTATTTACATTATGTTATAGAGGTGTGTTTTATTTTATCTACACCGAGACTAGAAAAGTGAATATCAAATCGACAAGTTTATTACACTCTTATTTTGTTGTTTTATTTATCATGTTTGTTTTCTTGGGGGTATAGCATTTATATTTTATTGTTGACCTAATAGACTTCTTGGAGGCTAAGGTATGTTCCTAGCAGAAGATGTAAACCTTTGTGGTTGTGAATTTTATGCTTGATAGATACCCTTGATCTTTATGTCTAGTCATGTTATAGTGAGAGTGGCTTGCGTTAGGGGCCGAAATCCTATAGTGATTGTCTCGGTAACCTAATGTAGGTGTGTTAATTAAGTGATAACCTAGCTAATATATTAGGGGTTGGGTAGTTCTAAACACTAAATCAGATAATGGTATGCCTCGCCTACTTCTTAACACTCGTTTAGGTTGAGAAAAGGCTGAGAAGGCCTGGAATGGCAAGTCGCCATCTTGTCCTCTTGAAAGATGTAACGACACCGCATTAGTCTGCATAGGGGCTGGGAATCGGCAGAGGCTACTAGGGTAACTCTTGGAGAGGGCCGATAGTCTAGGAAGATTCACCAGGGTAACCTATCTTGACAATGTGATGACACTCTCTTAGTCTATATCATGACGGTGTTTCCTTTTGTTGAGATTTCAGTTTAATGTAACTTGATACTGAGATTTTATCCATTTTGATTTGTAAACATTATGTCATATTGTGAATTGTAAACCCCGTAAACGTGATGTTCTGTCTGCTTTGTTTGTGGACCTGTCAGTATCTCCTAGCATAGAGGGAGTGGACCTTTGGGTTCCACGTGGTCAAGAGGAAACTGTGCTACACCTTTATTATAATTTTCTTGCAGTTGATCCTATGCTTGCAGTAGGTTCCAGTTACTACTTTGTTCATGACTGTTGATGCAGAGCTTGTTCATGGATATTGTATTAGATGTCAGATGAACACTATATGTTTTGTAAATTTATCTCTTGTATAAGAGTGTACTGATTGTACCACCTTTGATATATGGAGATTCTTTGAAATCTCACTTTATGTAAAATGGACATTTGGGATATTTGATTGTATGTAGTTTTATAAACTGGATCTTACATGAAATCAAATTTGTACTTTTGTTGATGATCAATGTGTTGAGTTTATTTATTAAGTTTATGTAACATCGTCTTGGAAACTTTAAAACATATGTGTAAACTATTATTAAAAAATAAATAAAAAAATTATTCAGTTAACTTTGGTTTTGCTCTTTTTGTTATAACGTAACTAAGACGGGGTATTACAAAAAGGACTTGGATGTGTTTTTTTTGACTTGTCACAAGAGACATAGTACTAAGGATTTCCCTTACAATAGGACAAAGATTTCATCCTTAGAAGAAGTTAGTAAAAGTTCTACCTTAAAGCCCCTTCTCGTAGGTGTGTTTGATATGAAATATTCTAAGGAACCTGTCTACTACATGGCCCCTAGGCAACCTTTTCCACCTCGAGTAATGTACCTTGGCATGACGAATGACTATCTTACTTAGGTACCTAGCTAATCTAATTTTGTTTCCAATCAAACTAGGTGGTATGGGGGTTGGCAACAACCTTCACCATACCCTCAATGGAAGCCACAATACCAATATGCTTCACAACCATGGAAATAGGCATGAAGGCCACAACTACCACAACCTTCACCATACCAACAACCTTATCCATCAAAATCACAACTTCCACCTCCTCCCATGATCAACCCATATCAGCAAACACAACAATTTCTTCCACCCATACCATCATCGTCTACTCAGCCATCCAATCCAACATAGCCACCAAAGCCCACACCAATTCCATCCCAACAAAACCAAAATCCCAATAATAAGGCAACACAACCTATGTATAATAATGAGGTAATAGGTTACCCTACTTATCATGCAAATACAATAGAATTAGATGGAGTTCAATTCAGATTGGGAAAGGATCTTCAAGGGCCCACTATCACTAAAATTAATGAAGAACCTGAAGCAGATCTAGTAAAATAACCTCCCTTTCCTAACCGATTTTAGTGTAAACCAATGCAAAGGGAAGTCTCCCAACCTGAATTTTATTTTTCCAATGAGTTACGCAATGTTAACATCAAGATTCCTTTGTTGCAGGCTATCAAGGACATTCCCATTTATACAAAAATAGTTTAGGATCTGTGTACTCAGAAGTAGAAGAAGAAGCAAGACCTAAAGACCATCCAAGTTATTAGACAGTTGGCAGACCTTATGCTTGGGAACATAACCATTCCTAAGTACTCAGATCCAAGGAGTCCTATCATCAAGGGATCTATTGGTAAAGCTAGCATTCCTAACACACTTGTTGATTTGGGCATTATAATTAATATTATGATGAATGAAACAAAGGAAAGATTATCACTAGAAGGAATTAGACCTACTCCCATAGTTCTTCAAATGGAAGATCGATCTTTGGTCAAAACGGAGGGTATGATTGAACATGTAGTCCTTTATATTGATTCATGGAAATACCCAATTGACTTTATGGTTTTGCAACCAAAGATTAAGTTGGGGGATACCCCTTGATTTTGAGATGACCTTCACTCGCAATTGCGGATGCATTAATTAATTTTTGGTTGGGAAACATAGTCATCTCTAATAGTGAGCACACAAAATAGTTGACTTTATACCCACCAACACAACCCTTGTTGGATACAGAGGATCCAGTGTGGGTAGATAGTGACTTGGATAAGTCATTACCAATCTTAACAATTGATCAAGCATTAGAGATGGAGGAACCTACTAAAGATAACATTCTTGTTAATTTTCTTCAGAATCAATATGCATCTAATGAAGATTTTAAAAGCATGAATACTCCTTGTCCTTTTGGAAATTTTCCACTCTTAGGTAACTCATGATTTGTTCAACTCTTTGTCACATTGTACTAATTACTACCTCATAATTGTCTGTACAGTTTTTTTTTTTTGTAAATTCTAGTGATACACCATCCACTTCACAAATACTAGCCATTAATTCACCTACACAATCAGAAGCCATGGAAATTTTGTCAAGTCACTCACTTAATATTAATCCACATTTAACTACTAAACAAATCCAAGATCTCATTGCCATGCTTAGAACTAATAAAGATGAATTTTCTTGGGAATACCAAGATATGTGTGGCATTCATCTTGACACCTACACCCACCATATTAGTATTAGAGAAGGTATTCATCCAGTTAGGCAACCACAACGGTGGCTCAACCCCATCTTGCATGAAACGGTTAAAGGAGTTACATAAACTATTAAATTTTGGGTTTATATATCCTATTTCAGATAGTGAATGGTCTCTCCTCTAGTTGTGATTCCCAAGAAAAATGGTAAATGGAGAATTTTTGTTGAATATAGAGCACTTAATAAAGTTACTAAAAAGGATCACTTTCCCTTGTTCTTTATTGATCAAGTGTTGGACACTCTTGCAGGTAAAAAGTTCTTTTCTTTTTTGGATGGGTTCAAGGGATACAACCAAATTTTCATAGCACCTGAGGACCAAGACAAGACTACCTACACTTGTCCTTGGGGAACCTTTTCCTATAACATTTTTCTATTCAGTTTATGTAATGCCCCTACCACTTTTCAAAGGGTAGTTTTGAGCATTTTTGTGGATCTTGTAAATGATTGTGTTGAGGTGTATATGGACAATTTTACTATCCATGTTATTACTTATGAAGAGGCCAAAAGGAATTTAGAAAAGGTACTTAGATGCTATAGAGACACTAATTTATCATTGAGTCATGAAAAGTGTCATATGCTCATGATAGAGGGGATAGTACTTGGTCATTATACTTCTTCCAAGGGTATTCAAGTTGGTCCCCAAAAGATAAAAATCATTCAAGACTTTCCTACACCCTTTAGCCAAAAGGATCTGTGTAGTTTTCTAGGCCATGTAGTGTATTATAGAAGGTTTATTCAAAATTTAAGTAACATTTCCTCTCCCTTGTTTGCTTTGTTAGCAAAAGATTCCATTTTCTCTTGGACACCAGAATTTTAGGAATCCTTTGAAACCATTAAGAGCAAACTTGTAACCACACCAGTACTCAGAGGTCCAAACTGGGAACTACCTTTTCATATTCACACTGATGTCTCAAACTATTCCATGGGAGTTGTCCTTGGACAAGAAAAAAGATAAAATTTTCTTCTCCATGTACTACATCAACAAAAATTTCATAGGAGTTGAGGTAAACTAACGATAACTAAAAAGGAGTTTCTAGCTATTGTTTATGCAATCAATAAGTTTCGTCATTATATTACCAGATACAAGTGCACCATAGAAAAATGGCCCCTTGTCATTTTCATGGTCTTTTAGGCCTTTCTTCATGATGCTTGATCTATTTTTCTTTGATTTATCAATGTAATATGGCTTGAACATGCACATTTAGGTCCTTAAAATTTAAATAATGACGTCTTGTGAAGGTGTTGTGAAGTGTTGTAAAATGTTTCTACACTTTTCTAGACTTTATTCATTCCAATTCACCTAAAAATAACCTTTTCATCACTTATTAAGTCCTATTTTGAAGTGTTGTAAATTCTTGTAACAAAATTTCACGCTTTTCTAGGCATAATTTCACTATTTACACCCTTCTTATGCTTTATTTGACCCCTTTATGCCCTTATAAGGCTTAATTAAGTGTATTTTTGAATGTAAACCTGACAAACAACATTAAATATGACTTAATTCCTAAAAGGTGGGACCCATTCGCCTTGGGTGGAAAATGAGTCCCTCTTGGCTCCAAATTCAAAATATTTCAAATATTTCAATTTTTTTTTAGGTTTTTATTAAAAATTACTTGATGTCGGCCTATGATGAGGTATCATTAGGTTACTAAGGAACAAGAATGTATAAATAAGTGTTTTTCTCCTCATTTTACAGCCCCCTACAATCTCCTAACTCATTCAAGCATTTAATTAGCATTTGAGAACTTTGCATCTTATAATCAAGCATTAATCAAGCATCCAAGAGTAGCCATTGTTGTATCCTAATATTTTCTTCAACAAGGGTTTGGTAAGTTGATAGCATTTGCATGTTATTTGTTTATCATTCTCCTTCATTTCATTATTTCATTAAAGGTTTGATTACCAAAGTGGGATTTGACCAAGGGAAATCCCTATAACCTAACCCTTAACCATTTTTCCCCTTTTGCATGTGTGTTTGTAGACTTCTGTATGCAAATTTGAAAATAAATTAGGTGTTGAAAGATGGTCAACAAGTCAACAAGGTGCTTCAATTCAAATCAACCTCATTTCAAGCTTGGACAAGACTTTCTATCCATTTCCTGCAAACTTAACTTTGTCAACCTGGCAAGCAAGCAACCTCAAATCTGGTGTTGCAGAATTGTCCCCTGATTTCACAAAATTTTGGGAGAGAATTGATTCGCCATCAGTGGTGAATGAGTCCCACCTTAAGGCTGGAAATCCAGATTTTATCATATTCCAAATCTTGACACTTAGTAACTAGTTTTTGATAGTTTTTATCAGAAGCAAGATTGATTCACCATCAGTGGTGAATGAGTCCCACTCGTAATTTTTTGTAATCTTAGTTAGCATTCAGAAGATTCTAGATTCTCCAATATCTACCCAAGTGCTCTCTGATTCAACCTTTTTCTCTTATATTTTGCATTTGGTCATTCTTAGTTCATGTTTGCATATCACATTATGTTTTCCAACATTGTGTAATTCTTAGGTTTTGCATTCATAATCAGTCAAATAGATAATCTAATTCCACTTAGATCATTCCATTTAGTTCAAATAACATCACATATTACATAATTTGAGTGAACCTAGCTAGATTTTTTATGTGGGATTTATCTCTCTCCTTTTAGGTGAAACATTCCTATGAGTGCAAGAGTAGCCTATAAGCCCTACCCAAAAATCTACAGTTTATTTTCATGAACCTACATATTGAGCACTTTACATTTCCGATTTCAATTTCATCTTGCATTTTCAACTTCATTTTCATCAACATTCAATAGGGTATTGTCTTGTTTTTACATCCTAGGGTTTCTTAACTTGCATTAGTGAAAGACTCATTTGGATTCCATTTTTTCCTTGCATATAATTGAAAAAACTGAAAATTTGCATCTACATCCTTAATTGGCATCTAAAAAGCATTATAATCACTTCATATTTTATGAAAAACACAAAAAAATCTCATAGTTGGACTCATTCGCCACCTTGGGCAAATCAGTCCACCTACACTTTTCATACTGCATTTTTAGAAATTTTCTGGGTATTTCCTGCATCTATGTTTTTTGTAGTTACTTCTCTCTTTCAGTTAGCATAATTTCTATTATTTGCATTTTTCCCTCCTAGATTACCTTGCATTTACATTCACCTCATCTTTTGTGGTACTTGTATGAGTGTTTGGTGCCTCATTGATAATACTTTAGTGAGACGAAGTTCTAGACTCATGGCTTCCTGCGATAACACTTTCATTTTGAACCTTGGGATCTCAAGAGCTCCTACTCCTAGTATGGACAATGGTGCATTAGGCATGGACAATACCACTTTTATTCCCTCACCTTTCCATCCAATGAATGTTGACACACAAAAAAATTCCATCCCACAACAAAAGGTCATTAATATTCATGAGGATTTTGCACACTTACAACAAGACTTATCCCTTCAAAACATTTCCACCACTGCCATACCAGCCATAGAAAACCTTCATCCATTGATTGAAAGTGATGATGGCCTACAAGTTATGAAAATAATTGTTGAGATTTACAATAAACATGCTTATTCTAATTCACAATCAACAAACATAGTTGCAAGCCAAGGAGGACTTCACATTCCTCCTCCTTCAATCATAGCATCCATACCAACTTATACCACTCCCCAGGTTACAACAACTATGCAATAGGTTAGTCATGTGGCTCATTCTTTTGCAATTCCAACTAGCATTTCTAGTTCTAGTGTAGCATCACAAGTCCCCTCTACCACCTTCACCCCTCTTAGTGTTCCTTTCAATTCCCCTAACATTACATACACTCCATCACCATTTTATACTCCACCTCAAACCACTTACCCTGACCCAATCATTGCACAACTCCTTAATATTGTTTCATCCATGCAACAACAAATTTCCACTATTAGCCAAGGTCAAAACGCTCCACCCACATACCATGTTCATAGTAGCCCCTTATCTTTAGAAATCTTAAGAACCCCAATGCCACAAGGGATAGAAATTCCTAGGTTTGAGAAGTACAAAGGTAATGGAGACCCTATTAACCATGTCAATGCTTATATAGCTTTATGTAGTGATTAGAGTGGTTTTCAAACTTTCCTAATCATTCCATCCGATCATTTAATGAGCTTATGGATTCCTTCATAAGTCACTTCCAAGTTCATATGAATCCTAAAAAGGGTAATGGTTGACCTAATGCATTGTAGAGAAAATACTGATGAAAAAGTATCTAACTTCATTTCATGTTATCAGTCATTGTATGCTCAAGTTGATGTCAAAATTCTTGATTCACATCTGTAGAAGATGTTTATCGAAAACTTGCACAGAAACCTTCAGGATAAGTTAACTATGATGAAATTCCCTTTGTTCATGCCCTTATGCACAACCCTATGTGACTATCATAACTTGGTTTCTAGTGGTGATTCAAAGCCCACTTCTAACTGAGCTAAGAAGTCTGAGCCTAATAACCAAAACAACACACAAAACTTTTGCAAACCAAATAGAAACTTTTTATAGTTCAATCCCCCTCCTCCGCAACCAACCCAACCTGTTCAAATTCAAGTTGCAGTTGTTAAAGCAGGGGTTCCCTATACCTATGGGGACCCAAAGAGACAATTTACTCCCTTACCTGATACCCTCCATAATACAATGAACCAATTGCTCCAGCAAAAAATGATCACCTTTCCTATCATCAAACCACTTGATACTGCCAAACCTTTTCCAACCACCTTTAAACCAAATTCTTATTGCTATTTTCATCGTCAAAATGGCCATGACACCGAACAATGTAAGCATCTCAAACACTTAGTTCAAGACCTCACTGATTCAAGTCATTTATCCATTGTGGGTGTTAAGGATCAAGGCAATAAATCCGTTGCACCCCCTAACCATAATTTACAAATTTTCACCAACCCGATGCCTAAACACAATATTTATTTTGTCAAGGCTAATGAACCTTCAAACACTAATGTAATGAATGTTGATACCAATAATGAATAACATGATATAACTCCAAATGTTACCCAAGTTAATCCTATGGATGAACTTTTGGGTGTGATAGACATTATCCCTCGTAAGGGCCCAACCAAAAAAACTCTTGATATCACTTTTTCTTCTAAATATATATTTCAAAAACTTCCTAATGGTCCTCTTTACATAGCCAACAAAATCTATGATAAGCCCACGAATGGGATATTAATAGATCTCGCTTGTGGTGAGAATGTGATCACGAAAGAGTTTTTAATATTACATGAGTTCTATCAAGATGACTATAATAAACCAACTGCATGGATTAAAACACATACCGGTTTTGTGTTCCCTATGGTTGGATCAATCGTACTCCCCTTACAAATAGGACCCAAAACTTTGGAGGTAACATTTTCAATTATTCCACAATTAGATCAATTTCATTTGCGTCTACGCCACCCTTGGCTTCACTCAATGAAAGTGGTCCCTTCAATTGTTCACAAATGTTTGAAGTTTCCACATGGCAATGAAATATTTACCATACACCATAGTGGCTTCAATCCATTATTTTCCAAAGGTAATTTTTCCTTAGAATCCTTTTTGGCTTGAACCTATGGAACCCATCACCCCTCGTAAAGATTTCTTTTTCATAGCTTATCAAAAGTTCAAAGCCAAATGAATCGCCAAGTTGTCTCTTTGTAACATGTCCTCGTCCATTTCTACTCCTATCATAGATGAAACCATGCTTCATCCTAGTCCAATCTTGAACAAACCACACAACCTCATGAATAGCCACCCCCAAACACTTCTCCTCCATCATTTAAACGACCAAGAGAAAGTGACCCCAATCCCCTCATTCCTCCTCGCTTTAAACAAGTGTATAAATCTAAAGAGAAAGTGGTTGATCCATCATCTTTGGTTTCTAATGAGCTTCCCCCTCTGGAAGAAAAGGAACCTATGATGAATCAACCTGCTCTTACATCTCAACAAATTCAAAATAAAATTAAACGCAACCACGACACTAGGGAACGTAGGTGTTGTCATTGTCTCCTTCTCATCAGTCTCAAATGGAATGAAATACATAAAACCAACCTCAACCTTTGACCGAAGCAATAGATGACCACCCTCTTTCTCTTGACCCACCACAAGATAGCACAGTCCAACCCTCACAACAAAATGAACAAATCCAACAGCCACAAATTTTGATACATCCTTCCTTAGAAATCACCCTTCGTCCTCCTGTCATAATCAATCTTGATGATGATGAGGAGGAGATCGAAAAACTAGATGAAGAAGTGAATAATGATCTAAACTCTTTATTTTCATCTACCATGAGCTTAAATGATAAATCTTCTCAACCAAGTCAGGAACCTGGTACATCTTCTAGTTCGACACTTGCAATTCTTCCTTTGGATAGCCAACTACCCTCATAATATATTGAACATGATTGGGAGCTAGATGACTTGTTAGATGGTTGAATTTCATTCACCTTAATAGCCTTTTACATTTTTCTTTGTTCTTTCTTTTGTTATTGTATGTGCCTATAGTGTTCCCTCGTATTGTGTGTTTGATGTTTTCTCCCTCTTTGTACACTTCCTCTATTTGTACCTCTATTCTTCTATATGTCGTGTATTGTCTTTTTATTTTTTTCTTTTGTGTTTTCTTTTGGGGATGAGGAAAAGCGTAGAGATGCCCTATGTCTCTTCCATTTTGACCCAAAAGGTCCCTTCCTTTTGTTTTGTGTTTTCCTTTTGGGGATGATGCAAAGCATTGAGACACCCTATGTCTCTTCCATGTTGACCCAATCAATTCCTTTATCATTTTACTTTGTCTTTTTCTTTTGTTTTCCTTTTGGGGATGATGCAAGGAATTGAGACCGAAATGTCTCCTTCATGTTGACCCAAAAGCTTTTCCTTTTCTTTTTTCTTTTCATTTTCTTTTTGCTTGTGTTTTCCTTTTTGGGATGATGCAAGGCATTGAGACTACAATGTCTCTTACATGTTGACCCAAAATGGATCTTCTTTAAATTTTATTTTCTCTCTATTTGTGTCATTCTTCCAGTTCTATGTGTTTTGGGGAATGATGATAGTTATGAGCTCCTTAATAAAAAAATTGTAGAAACGAACATACTGACCCCAAATCCATAGATCCCTTATGTGTTTGGTGTTCTCTTTTCTATGAGGCAACTCCCTTTTCTTTTGTTTTCATTTTTTCTTACATGAAGTAGCCTAACTCAAAAACATATGACTTGGCATAGATCTTTCTGAGTTGGCTCTCATGTCATGTTTTTCCTTTTTACATTTCTCATTCGCTACTTTAAAGTAATTACTCACATAGCAGTGTGTAGAAATTCCTTTAAAGTGGGGGGCATACATTACCATACATTCATTTTCATTTTTTGGTTCGTAGTGCAACCTTGTTGTTTCATGTGATGCATTTGTCACTTTGTGGACGACATTGGGTATGATGTCCTTCATAAGTGTGATATATCTTAGCATATTCCATTCCCCTTGGTGGCCTGATGTGATTCACTGCATCCCCTAAGTTGTGGATATTTTATTCTTTGATTGGTCCTCTCTTGGAGACATTAGACACAATTTTCCCTAAGTAATAGGCCTTGCATGAACTTAACAAGATTCCTTTGAACATCTTTTCCATTTTACATTTTTTCATTTTACACTTTGCACTTTTTTCCACCTTGCATAACACAACTTGCATGCCTATGGTACCTTTCTCTTTGTTCATCGATTCTAAGCATACGAATATTTTCTTGTCTCATGAAGCATGAACCAAAATTTTCCTTTGTGGCACCTTGTTAAAGTTATCAGGAGGTATAACTTTGATATGGTTGAGCTAGAAGCCCATTTAGTGGCATGACTTTCCCCATAGCCACCTTTATGATTGTGAGTGCATACGAACTAGCGTATGTATCTTATCTTTTGGACCTTCTCACCCGATATACTTCCATGAGTTTTATCGCCCTAGAGTGAGTATGCATTCCCTTTTTCAAATAAACAGCCTAGATCTAATCCACAACTAGTTGGATAGATGATCAAAGCTTCATTCTATCCCTTCATTTCAACACTTGTGTTCCTTTGTTCTTATGTCTAGTTTTCCATGGGATCTTCATCCTAGGGGCTTGATCGTTTTCATTCCATCTTGCTAACATAAGTGTATTAGAACACTCCTCTCAATATGCATGGCTACTTTAGTGTGAGTTTGAAGCAAGTTCATCCTCTCACTAAAGTGGGGGCTAAATGCACTATAGAAAAATGGCCCCTTGTCACTTTCATGGTCTTTTAGGCCTTTCTTCATGATGCTTGATCTATTTTTCTTTGATTTATCAATGCAATATGGCTTGAACATGCACATTTAGGTCTTTAAAATTCAAATAATGACATCTTTTGAAGGTGTTGTGAAGTGTTGTAAAACATTTCTACACTTTTCTAGACTCTATTCATTGCAATTCACCTAAAAATCACCTTTTCATCACTTATTAAGTCCTATTTTGAAGTTTTGTAAAGTTTTGTAACAAGATTTCATGCTTTTCTAGGCATAATTTCACTATTTACACCTTTCTTATGCTTTATTTGACCCCTTTATGCTCTTATAAGGCTTAATTAAGTGTATTTTTGAATGTAAACTAAACAAACAACATTAAATATGACTTAATTCCTGACACCCACTTTCAAGAGCAAGGTGGGACCCATTCACCATGGGTGGTGAATGAGTCCCTCTTGGCTCCAAATTCAAAATATTTCAATTTTTTCAATTTTTTTTGGGTTTTTATTAAAAATTACTTGATGTCGGCCTATGATGAGGTATCATCAAGTTACTAAGGCACAAGAATTTATAAATAAGTGTTTTTCTCCTCATTTTACATCCCCCTACAATATCCTAACTCATTCAAGCATTCAATTAGCATTTGAGCACTTTGCATGGGTATGTGTAGGATAATCATGGAAAAAACAGGCCCTTAAGTGGCAATGAAAATTCAAAAAAATCAGAGTTAGGCAACTTGACATAGAAATTTGAATAAGTTATCTATATTATTTCAAAAATATGTAATAATAGAATCTATGGAAAATTGAATTTAGTTTCTAAACTACTAAGTTTATTTTATTTTTTTAAAAGTCTATTTGGTGAAAAATTGAAATTTCAATGCAATAGTACTTAAATTTCAGGGGAAAAATAAGAAGTAGGTGTCTGTCTGACCACCCTAACCACAATAAAATGATGATATTTTTTTATAATATTTTATTTATAAGTAGAGGACTCATGTTAGGATGTGGCATATTTTTTGTAATTTTTTTCCAAGTAAATAATTAATTATGAATTTTTATTACAACTTTTAAAAATATAAAACTTCATTATGTCCGACCACCTTAACTTGGTCAAAACTTCATAAAATTCAATTTTATTTTTTTAATCTATAGTATGTGAAACATAGAATGTGACATATTTTGGATTCAAAAATATGATACCGTTTGAAAGTTATAGATGTTTTCAATCAACCTATCAATCAGGACTTTAGTCGTAATTCTAATAGAAAATGAATAATAATTATTTATTAAATTCAAAGTAAAGAATAATTTATATTGGTGGAAAGCTAAGAGTCTCCTCTACAAACCCTTTTTGTTTCATCAATTTTGGCTAAAAATAAAGTCGTTATCCACATGGACGAAGTCTAGAAAAACAAGGTAAGTTGTCAAACACATTTTTTGCGTTGACTTCTTAGGATTGGTATGTCCAAGCCAAATACCAAAGCAAGCCCAAGGATAATCCCTAGGCAATACATTCTGTGTCAGAAATATCAGATATCTGTTTCAAATTGGATATCTGTTTTAATTCGGATATCCGTTTCAAATCGGATATCCATTTTGAATCAGATATCCGATTTGGTTTATATATGATTTTAAAAAATGTTATACACTTTATAATATATGATTTATAAAATGAAATAAATATTTTATAGTTTATTTTAATATATCTAGTTTAGAATATACAATATATTTTATAATTTAATATATAATATATTATATTATTATATATAATATTTAAATATTATTTCTATATTTTAGTTAATGTATATATATATATATATTACTAATATATAAAATATTATATAACTAATTAATATTACTAACATATAAAATATTTAAATATTATCTCTTTCCCTCTCTCTCTCTCCCATTATTCCCCTCCTAATTCTCTCTCCCTCTCTCTCCCTCCTACCCCCTCTCCCTCTCTCAAGGACCTCTCTCTCTCACTCACTCCTATGTCTCTCCACTCTACCCTTAGCACTCTACCCTTAAAATCTTAAATCCTTAAACCCTTAAACCATTTATCCTCTATCTCTCTCCCACTCCCTCTTTCTCTCTCTCTCTCTAAAGACTCTCCCTCATACCCCCTCTCCCTCTCTCAGGTCTCTCTTTCACTCACTCCCTCTATCTCCCTCTCCTCTACCCTTAATCGTTAACCCTTGAACCCTCTACCATCTACGCTTAACCCTTTACCCTATATGTCTCTCCCACTCCCTCCCTCCCTCCCTCTCTCTCTCTCAAGTCTCACCCTCATGCCACCTCTCCCTCTCTCAGGTCTCTCTCTCACTCCTATCTCTC